>JAYKKM010000239.1:0-382500 GCA_035772405.1 Chrysogorgia sp. JL179-B06
CTGTATTGCCTTCAAATAGCTGAATTTGCTCACTAACCCAAGTATCCCGAGTCAACGCCTAGCTGGCGTCTTGTTAATTTTAGAGATCGAATGAAATGAAATATCAAGTGTAAACGCAGAAATAACTCACGCTAAACCATAGCATTGTCACGAGAAGTACACTGTAGTTGATAAGTTTTTTCAAATTGGTAGCGTGGCCGATTGGTCTAAGGCGCTGGTTTAAGGCAACATACATTTCGATGGCGTTCACTACTCATTTTATTTTATTGCGCGATTACCGTAAATTTTCACTTTCTTAATTATCCTAGATGTGGACTGAAATGCATGACATATGATGCGAATACGGGTTTATATGTTATGTAAACGTAGAATTAACTCATAGTCATAGTATACCATATAGCATTGTCACATGAGCTATTCTGCATTCTATTTAACCGATTGGTATGGTGGCTGCAGCCATTTCGATGGCTGGGTTCGAATCCCAGCACTGCCATTACTCATTTTATTTTATTACAAGATGACATGACATGAGTAGCCTATTTTTCTTTATCAATTCTAGAGATGGAATGAAATGTATTACATGATGCGAATATGGGTTTAAATTTTATACAAACGTATAAAGAATTCATCGTGTACCAGTTACATGAACTCACACTAAACTATAGCATAGCAATGTCACGATAACTATAGTTGATAAGCTTTTACAAATTGGCAGCGCGGCCGAGTCGTCTAAGGCGCTGGGTTCGAATCCCATCGCTGCCACTCATTATTATTATAATTTATCGAGGAAATTAGTATATATATACATTGAATGAAATATTTTTTACGATGATAATTTGGATGGATATTTAATGCTTTGTAGAAAAGAGCTCACCTTACGTTATCCATTGACGTGAGTGCTATTCTTGTTATTTTGTATGCATTGGCAGCGTGGCCGCGTGGTCTAAGGCGCTGGTTTAAGACACCAGTCGTTTCGATGGCGTGGGTTCGAATCTCACCACTGCCATTGCTCATTTTATTTTATTGCACATTACCGTAAATTATTTTTCTTAATTAATTCTAGAGATGGAATGAAATGGTTACATGATGCGAATACGGGTTTAAATTTTATAATAAGCGTAGAAATAACTCACCATGTACCAATTACATGATGGGAATACGGATTTAAATTTTAGGTAAACGTAGAAAGAACACTTAAGCATAGCAATGTCACGAGAACTATAGTGGATAAAGTAATACAAATTGGTAGCGTGGCAGTCATTTCGATGGGGTGCCGGGTCGAATCCCACCGCTGCCACTGCTCATTTTATTTTATTGAAATTTTACCTAGAGATTATTTTTCTTTATTAATTCTAGATATACAGTGTGATATATTATCCGAGGGTGATAATTTCGCCGCGGCAGGGATCCATTTCTCACTGAATATATATATATATATTTGAGCGGAGCATGGTAGCACCAACTCCTTATAAGGAAGTAAAAAGTCGTTTTGGGTGAACCGTTTGATTCGGACAATATTTGGATTTTGAGCAAAGGAGGCCATTGGCGAGTGATGATCTGACGAACTATACATAAATGGGTTTTTACGAAGGTTATACACGTTTGCGTAATATTATGGGCACATGCGTTATGTATTTGTACTCGCTAATTCCAATTCTGTTTTCATAATTGAAATCGAGTAAATATATATTGGCCGAGATAACGACCAAAATCTTATCGGAATAATAGTCATGAGTCACTAAACCCGCTGCAGGAAACCTATGAGCGGCGGAATGCAGCATATGGTGGAAAGCAGCTTCACAGGCCTTTCTGTGTGTGACCTTGGGGCCCTCAAAGATTCCTCGACCATTGTTAAGGATATTTTCGGTGATAGCGATGGCACGCTTGAAAGGTTTCGAGTTGCGTGCCCGTGCAAAACGCAGCAACCAGCTTGCATATGACCTGCGCTGAGCTGTCCTGTGCATGGTCGCGGCTGGAATGGTTGACGCCTGACCTATCAGACAGAATGTGACACAACCCATGTCAGGATGCGCACAGTGGCGAGCTGGTGTTAACCACGTCGTTTCCTGGGCCCGTCATCTTGATTGTTATAGGGCTGTAGGCCAGAAGTGGCCAGCGTTATGGCATTTATGTCAGCATTGGTGGTACCGCCAGGTTGTATTGGAAACGGCCATGCTATGACCCACTATAGTGAGGCATGACTACGGCGCTGTCCCAGCTGTATAAGGGACCATGTGAGGACCCTCAATGCAGTGGTATGGACAGCCTGTGCCCTGTACAATTTTATATGGGCCCGAGAAGTTGTGTTTGCGAAACTTAGCCAAATGCCTCGTCATCTAATTAGTGACGCGCATGAATGGATGAACGAGATTCCCACTGTCCCTATCTACTATCTAGTGAAACCACAGCCAAGGGAACGGGCTTGGCAACAACAGCGGGGAAAGAAGACCCTGTTGAGCTTGACTCTAGTCTGACTCTGTGAGAAAACACAAGAGGTGTAGAAGACTCTTGTCGTTCTTTTACTTATTCGGTGAAGCGGAGTTGCACAAGAGTACATATGCTTGCGTTAAGATTGTGCTGTGATTGGCGCGGTCGATCCAAGCTGAAGACACTGTCAGGTGGGGAGTTTGGCTGGGGCGGCACGACTGTCAAACGATAACGCAGGTGTCCTAAGGTGAGCTCAATGAGAACGGAAATCTCATGTAGAACAAAAGGGTAAAAGCTCACTTGATTTTGATTTTCAGTATGAATACAAACTGCGAAAGCATGGCCTATCGATCCTTTAACTCTTGCGAGTTTTAAGCTAGAGGTGTCCGAAAAGTTACCACAGGGACAAGAACGGATTTCTGACGTGATTATTTCTCTCCCATCCCTGCTAAAATTGGAATATATAGCTAGGCGTGGTGCTCCGGAGCAACTTCCCCTCTGTTTATAGTCATAGCGTTGCGCTGTTTTGTTGTTTCAATTTTGTTAGGTTCTCGTTCGTGTTTGTTGGTGGCTCATTGTTTTTAACTGTGTTATTATATATCTTTTCATGTTTTTCAAATTAACTGAATCTCATTATTAACTAAAATGAAAATGTGCACATTTATTGTCTTTTTACCGTTTTTGGAAGCCTTTTCCTGGATTTGTCTTGTCCTACTATTTCCGTTTTACTCGATCGACTTCTCAACTTCCTTCATCATCTATAATGGCACTTCCACTACTTTTGTTCTTTTGATGTCCTTGCTCTTTCATTCACAAAAGAACAGAAGAGTAGGACGCCTCAAGGGGAATGAAAGTAAGTTTCTGAAAAAATGTTAATTCTTAAAACATGAATTGAACCGAATGTCATTGAGTGACATCTATAAAGGAGGATGTAAACTTCCTCTTTGTTTAAGTCATAGCGTTGCGCTTTTTCGTTGTTTCGATTTTGTTGCGTTCTCGTTCGTTTTTGTTGGTGGTTCACTGTTTTTAACTGCGTTATGAAATATCCTTTCATATTTTTCAATTTAACTGAAAAACTTATTACTCGGGCTTTAGCCGAGTTTAGGATCCAGTGTTATTAGTTTTTTTGGTCGTATAATTTTTGGTCGAGTTATGGACCCAACAGGCTTTGCGAAACTGGGATGTGACTATAAATAGGCATGTCACGTGTCTTCTTTCTTTTCGTGGGAAGAGTTTTTGCCAGCGTTTTATACTTGCAAGTGTTCGAAGTCAATTCGAAGTCAGTTATGTGGCTGGGAAGTATCTTTTTCTTGAATACGCTCACAATGCTTACAATCGCACACGCCGATCGCGGTAGACCTACTCTAAAAGATGCCGAGCGGTTTCGAAACGGGTTGGTCCGCGATCTGATGAAAACTTATATGAATGCCAATCTTACTATGAATGCCAATCTAAATCTTACAATGAATGCCAAACTTACAATGAATGCCAAACTTACAAAACTAAAAACCAATATAAACTTGAATACAACGTTATGTGTGTCATTGAATTGCTCAAATGTGTCATTGAGAAGCACAAAGAACGTACTTAACGAAGCCAAGTTGCAAGTGTCAGGTAAACATGCGGTGTTGATATCACCCGAGGAGACTCGACAACATATGAACGCTGTGTGGAAATTATACGTTAAATATGTCGAGGTAACTTTATTAATATTTATGATTTGTTTTATTTTTGCCTGTATAATTGTTTATTGTGTTAAAAATGTCGTGCAAAATAAAGTCGATGTGTTTCATCATGTTTTGCCTAATAATTCAGAAAGCACGTTGCCATCGAATAACCCTGCTTCACTTGACATTGTACCTGTATATGAGAATGTAAAAAGTTCCCAGTTATCAATAGAAGTTTCCGCTGATATTGACCCAGAGACTTTAAACACAAAGGAATGTAGATCTCGTTATGCTAAATTTATTGTGATTGAGGTAAACAAGCGCCATGTTGGTCGACGTGATCGAGCTCGTGATCGAGAACCTAGCAGGATCCCAGCTAAAAAACTCTCGCCTTTTCAATAAAAGTAGAAAATTGCGTAAACAGCTTCGAAAACACGTTAAAAGAAATGTACCCACGTCTTCTCATATCCATCGTCTAGTTTATGCATTTAGCCATGAAAGGAAAAGGTTGCTGAGCAATCAAGTAAGGTATTTATCCCAAGTTATTAAAATTAAAAAACCAAAGGGTTTACATGAAAAATCAAAACGACATAGAAAACAAACAGCTGGACCGAAAACTTCTGTATTTCGTTCTAAAAATATAAATAAAGAGAGGCGCAAGACTTACATGAACTTAAACCACAGAGTGAATTGCTGCAAGTTCAATCTTAGTAGAGACATTGAAAAGAACCCAGGTCCTACTTTTATTGATCCTAGTAAAACGTATATTCATGCACCTTATAGTCAAGGTGATGTTGATGTATTTGGTCCAAATGCAGGACAGCAATGTGTAGCTATGAGTTTGTGTGCTTTGATACATAACTTCAGAAACAAATCAATTACTTACACCATAAATCACCCAGAACACCTAGTTCAAATTATGAACCTTGGAAATGAATTGTATTCTGCATTATCAAGATTATCAAGACAATCTTATTTATTGCTAACTGAATTACCTACCATGGTTACAGTTATAAACACAAATTATCAACTTGAGTTTAGTGAAAGTTACTCTGGTAGACTCCATACAACTACTTTGAATGAAAACATCCCATATGTCATGCCCTTAGAATGTGCTTTACAAGGTTTGGTACAAGAAAGTTATAATTCCTTTCTGTTAACAATCGGATGTAATACTGTATCCATCTATACTATTGCAAATGGTTCACTGAAAATATTTGATTCACATGCAAGAGATTCATTCGGTATGGCCCACCCTTGTGGAACATGTGTATTGTTGGAAGTAAATTCAGTTATAGACTTGGTAGAATATTTCAAAAATTTATATAAACCTGATGTTTTATTTGAGCTTAAAGGCATTAAAATTACTGTTGCACAATTTACACAAATTACAAATATACATACGAGCACATCTGAATCAGATCACTGTTCATCAACATGTGATGATGAGACATTTAATGACAATTTTATTTCTTCTGCAGAAAATTGTGCAATATGCCTCTATTCAATTTGCTTTTCTACTATTACAGCATGTACTTACTGGAATGAACTGACATTAGGTGCTGTCGTAGAACATGGCCTGTTTCTTTACAAGAATTCCTTAACAGTTGGAAATGAGTTTACATGTAATTATTTGCCACAAACAGTAAATATATATGGTGCTGATGTTGAGGTAGTATTTAATTCAAGGCAGCAGGACACATTGGTTACTCAGTCTGTTTCTACTAAACTGGCCCTTAAGAGATTAATATTAGATAATACTTCAGAAAATACTGGGTTTTTGCTGTGGCTTCAAAACTATTGCTTATCTTGCATTTTTCAGCACAATGCAAGGCAAATAAAGTATTTCTTGTTGGTATGCAATGAAAGCCAAACAATAAATTTATTTGAACAATTTAATGATATTGTCACACAAAAACTTAAATGTGAAGAAATACAATACAATATTCAATTTTTGTCATGTTCATGTCAACTAACAAAATCAGAGAAGCAAAAAGTTGCAAGAAAGCATAAGTCTATCACACAAAAAAGGTTACTTCCTGACGAAAAAAGAGAGAAATATGCAAATTTGGAACCTGCTAAGAAAAAAATGATGCTTGAGAAAGCTGCTTTAGACTACAAAACTATGGATCCTATAAAGAAAACAGTACTACTTGAAACAAATGCACAAAAATATAAATCAATTGAGCCATTGAACAAAAAAGGTAATATTGAAACAAATAGAAAAATATATAAATCAATGGATCCTGTGAAAAAGAAAGTTAATCTTGAAACAAAAAGAAAAAAATATAAATCAATGGAGCCATTGAAAAAGAAAGTTCTTGTTGAAACAAATGCACAAAAATATAAATCAATGGATCCCATGAAAAAGAAAGTTCTTGTTGAAACAAATGCACAAAAATATAAATCAATGGAGCCATTAAAAAAGAAAGTTCTTGTTGAAACAAATGCACAAAAATATAAATTAAAAAAATTATCAATAGATTTACATGACTTGGATGATTATATTTCTAGGTTTCACAATAAAATAAAAGAAGGTCCTTATTATATATGTTCTGTTTGCAATCGGTTACTCTACAGGAAATCAGTCATATCACTAAATCAAAATAAGTACACAGATGTCCCTGAAACTCTGTTCACTGATGTAAAGTCATTTGATGAAAAAGAATACATTTGTAAAACATGCCATTCGAAGTTGTTAAAGGGGAAAATTCCTTGCCAGGCAATCTATAATAACATGTATGTTGATAACATACCATCTGAGCTTACATGTTTAGAAAAACTTGAACAAATTCTTATTGCACAGCGAATAGTTTTTGAGAAGATAATAGTAATGCCAAAAGGACAGCAAAGAAAAGTTAAGGGCGCAATCTGTAATGTGCCGGTTGAATGTGATGAGACATGTAAAGTTTTACCACGGCCACCAGAAAGATCAGGTATTATAATGTTGAAACTTAAACGTAAACTTGAATTCAGAGGTCATGTGTATTTTCAAGCAGTGCGTCCTCAGTTCATTCTTGATGCGCTTAACTGGCTAAAGGTAAACAATCCATTGTATAATAATATTACAATTGATATTCAAAATATCAGTGCAAAACTTACCAGTTTAGAACAAGATGACAATACTTCGGGTATAAATTTTGATAAAAATGAAAAGTCCTTCACAGAAAACTGCAAACAACATGTTACGAATGATGATGATGATACTGAGGAAAAAGACGACCCATTGAATGAATATAGACAAGCAACTAATGAGACATGTTTACAGTCTGTATTACCAGATTACCCTGTTACAATACAAAGTAATAAAAATTGTTCATTAGGGAATGAAGTGTACAATATTGCGCCTGGAGAAAACAAACACCCTGTATCAATAATGAGAGACATAAAATGTGAAGAGCTTGCATTTCCAGTGTTGTTTCCAAAAGGACAGTTTGGCTTCACTGAAGATAGAAAGATTAAATTGTCACCAGTGAAGTACTTCAATGCTCGTCTTTTACATTATAGCGGAAGGTTTGCAACAAATCCAGAGTATCTTTTCTTTGCACAATTTATAATGGAACAAAAAAAAGTATCAGATAGTATTAATATAGCCTTAAAAAAAATTCATGGCCAACCTGTAACTGCATCACAAATAAAATCAGATGTAAACAAGTTAAAAGGCTTAATTTGTCAAGATCAGGCATATTTGTTTTTAAGGCAAATTCCAGGCACACCACCCTACTGGCAAAAATTTATGTATGAAGTAGTAGCAATGGTAAAACAACTTGGGATTCCAACATGGTTTATGACATTATCATGTGCTGATCTTAGGTGGCCTGAGTTGTTTCAAATTATAGCTAGAACACAAGGTAAAAACATGACTGATGAACAAGTTGAAGCTTTGTCTTACAATGAAAGATGTTCAATGCTGAATCTTAATCCTGTTGTTGTTGCAAAGCATTTTCAACACAGAGTTGAAACATTTTTCACTGAGCTTCTGCTTAGCCAAAAAAATCCAATAGGTAAAATAATCTATTATGCACTCCGCATTGAGTTTCAAATGAGAGGATCTCCTCATTTACATGCATTAATATGGACTTCTGATTGCCCAAAACTTACATCTGACAACAAAGAAGCTTACATACAATTTATAGATAACCATGTACAAGCCTATCTTCCAGATGAGAAAACAGAACCAGAGTTACATGAGTTAGTTAAAACTTATCAAAAGCTGCATAATCATTCTAAAACCTGCAGAAAATACAAAAATATTAGTTGTAGATTCAATTTTGGTCAATTTTTTACCAAAAGCACAATAGTAGCAGAACCTCTTAATGATGATCTAGATGAGGAAATCAAGAGTAATATGCTCGACAGGCGAACACAGATTCTGACCTCAGTGAAACAGAAAATAGATGAAGTATTAAACCCATCCAAGCCAGATTATAATGAAACATTAAATGATGCAGACATTCTAAAATCAGTAGGTATCACTGAGGATGAATATTACTGGGCTCTATCAATTTCACCAGATTCTGATTTTGAGTTGCACCTTAAAAGGCCTGTAGACAGCTGTTTTATTAACAATTACTTTGTTGCTGGTATTAAGGGATTTGCAGCAAATGTTGACTTGCAACCTGTATTCAATCACTATAAATGCATAACATATGTCTGCTCATATTTTACTAAAGATGAAACTGAATGTTCTCAAGCTATTACAAATGCAGCAAAAGAAGCAAAAGCTGCTAACATGAATATTAGAGATGGCTTGAAAAAAATTGGTGCTGCTTTTCTCTCTACAAGAGAAGTTAGTTCACAAGAATGTGTCTACAGATCAATGCCTGAACTTTGGTTGAGAAAAATATTTCCAAAAACAATTTTTGTCAGTACAGATTTTCCAGAAAAAAGGGTACGTGTAACTAAGGCACAAGTGGAGCTTGATGAACTAGATGATGATAGTACTGATATATTTAAGTCAAATATAATTCAGCGTTACAGCATTAGACCAACATCAATTCCAGTTGTTGATCAATTATGTCTTGCAGAATTTGCTGCATATTACTATAAAGATTATAAAATTGATTATAGTGAAACAAAAGATTGCCAACCTGATGTTTTAACAGATAACTTGATTGAATTGCAAAGTACCATAAGTGATACAACACAATGCCTTCCCAAAAAAAATAAAATTAATTAACACCAATGAATGCATGAAATGTAGAAAAGTTAAGGCTGTGTTAAGGTATCATACACCTAGTAAAGGAAAAGAACCAGAATCTTATTTTCACCATTTACTCATGCTCTATTATCCATGGCGTGATGAAAGTAACCTAATGGCTTCAGATCAAACATATACATCAACATTCTATGAACCTGATGTCCAAGCTATTGTTGAACACAACAGAGCAATATTTGAACCTGATGCAGATGCTGTTAGCGAGGCTCTTCAAGTATTAAAATCTAATCAGGGCAATATTATTCGTTCATTTGATTCAATAAATGATCAAGAAAATGCAGATTTACAAGGTGAAATGCAAGATGACTCAAATATTCCACATGAATCATTTAATGAACAATTACCATCACATCTTGACTCAACACCACAATCTAATCAGCATACCACTGGAGCAATTACTTCTTACAAACCGACCAACAGAGATCTCTGATGATATATTACGTGAAACTGTGAGGTCCTTGAACATTGAGCAACGTCACGCATATGATACATTTCTTACATGGTGTAGGAATAAAATGAAAAACATGAACACCTTAAAACCTGTTGAAATAGAACCAATCTACCTTTTCTTAACTGGTGGTGGCGGTGCTGGAAAAAGTCACTTGATTAAAACAATATACCATACAGCAGTTAAAACGTTTAGACATCCTCCTATTAACCCTGAATTACCAACAGTTCTTCTCATGGCACCAACAGGTGTGGCAGCAATAAACATTGATGGAACAACAATAAATACTGGTCTTGCTATTCCTATACAAACTGGTGATAATGTACCTGCAATGTCAGACCAAAAGAAAACACAATTAAGACTATCATTATCTGACCTAAAGCTAATAATAGTAGATGAAATTTCTATGGTTGGAAACACAACCTTACTTCATATCCACCAAAGACTAAAAGATATATTTGGCACCACATGTTCTCTGCTATTTGCAGGAATTACTATCATAGTTGTAGGTGATCTTTGCCAACTTCCACCAATACGTAAAAGATTTGTATTTGACAATTTCAAAAATGATTCTTATAATCTATGCCACCCATGGAAGGTCTTCAAAATGATAGAACTTCATGAAATCATGAGACAGAAAAATGACCAAGCATTTATTGAACTTCTTAACAGAATAAGAACTGCTACTCAAACAGAAGATGACATTAAGATAATCCAATCAAGATCAATAACCCCATCTGACCCTAATTATCCATCAGATGCAATTCATATCTGGGCTGAAAATGCTCCTGTTAATGAACATAACAAGAAAATGCTAGAAGAACTTTCTGGATCCTTATTTATTCTTAAAGCTAAAGATCAATATCCAACAAATGTAAGGAAACAAGATATTGATAGAGTATTAGCAAGAGGACGGTCTGAAACTGGTGGACTTGATTATGAAATTTTGATTAAAGAGGGTGCTCGAGTAATGCTTACAACAAATATCAGTATTCCAGATAGACTTATCAATGGACAAATCGGAACTGTCTTTAAAATTGATGTCAATCAAAATACCCAAAGACCAACTGTTCTCTATATCAAATTTGATGACCTGAATGCTGGTAAAGACGTAACTAACACTTGTGGCAACCCTTTTGCAAGAGAAAACAAAGTTGTTCCCGTTGAACCTGTATTAGCAAAGATCAAAATAAGACAAGGTAAAGCATCTTCCCCAGAAATACAGAGAGTACAATTCCCTGTTACACTTGCTTGGGCATGTACTGTACATAAAGTTCAAGGACTAACACTTGAAAAAGTTGTAATCAGTTCTGACTTAATAAAACAGAGAGCATTTAACTATGGACAAATTTATGTTGCCTTAAGCCGTGCAACTTCTTTACAAGGTCTCTATATTTTAGGACAAATTGAGAGTAAACATGTTAAAGCAAATCCTAAAGTTCTTGAAGAATACCAAAGACTACGAAATGAATGTATGGTACCACATTTAACAACTGTACTCCAAGACAATTTCAATGTTTTGACCATATCACTTTTAAATATAAGATCTCTCAAAAAACATAGCATCGATATTAAATTTGATTCAAGAGTTTTCAATAGTGACGTCATAGCTCTAACTGAAACCCAACTACTACCTCAGGATTTTGACAATGAAATTTTAAATAATCTCAGTCCTTTCAAACTCCACCGTCAAGATCACGATACTGACAAATATTCGAGTATGGCACTTTGCACTAGAAATACTGTAGAAATCAAACACTATGAATATTTTCCTTCACTAAATGCACTAAAATTTGATGTGGTTAATAGTCAATCCCAAGAAAAAAGAACTTTTCTTTTGTTGTATCGAAAGCAAGCCTCCAACATCCTACAGTATGTAGATTGTTTGGGATACGTCATTAATAGTTATACAATTGACATGATTTTTGGTGACTTTAATATTAATTACTTGAATCACAATCAAGTTCAACCACTAAAATATTTGATGGAATCTCTCAATTACACTCAGATTGTAACAAAACCTACGTTTATATCTTCTGGTAGCTTATTAGACCATGTGTATGTTAGATCCACAGTGTTTCAAATAATTGACAATTATGTAGTCAATGTGTATTATTCTGATCATGATGCTATCAAAATCATACTACAATATTGCAACTAGGGAGTATTAATTATATCTCACATTAATTGAAATATTATTAATCACTGGTACATTTTGTTATATCCTGTTCTTTCTGGCAATTGTTATCAAGCAAGTTTATCTTACACCTATTGTACATCTAACATGTATATGCATTCACAAACCATATTTATCAATAAGGGGTGGGCCATTGGAAATCTTGCAGGGAGAGGGTGACAATTCCTGTGCAAGGGAAAGTGATAAAATCCTGCAGGCAATATAAAGAGAATACACGGGCAAACTGTTTACAACTTTTATAAATAACAGTTACCCCTTTATATCCTGCAGAGTTTTCATAGGATGAAATGCTTAGAACTATTTGTTACCCCTCCCAAAGATTTCTAATGGTCCACCCCTGAATTAGTGCAGTTACGCTGCACTTGTAGTTATACTTGGGATGAAAAGGACTTAGAACACCTGGACAACCTGAACCATGGGACAACAAATTAATGTAAGTAAAAGATGTACTGAATCTCTATGTAACTGTTCTTTAATATTGCAAAGTTTCTATGCATGCATAGCTTAATTGCTTTTTAACCCACTTATTTTCTCTCTGTTTCATATTTCAGACAAAACTAAAGATCTGGTAAAATCATGAAAAGCCTCAGCAATATTCACATTAAGGCATCATTGTCAATGGGGTTGTACAACTATGCAGTTGAAGTTGTGAGTTACAGCACCAACCACCAATTTAATACTCTGGTGTATATTAAATGACCTTATAACATCGACATAATTTGGTATTAATGAAACAGCAAACCCAATTAACACTGGCATCTGAACTAAAGGGCCTCTTCGACCACACAGTTGGATTTGTGAGTTGGACTAGCTATTAAACAGTCAACTACCAATTTATAGCATTGGGACTGTATGCGACATGCTGTTGAAGTTGTGCCAGTTGGTCAAACTGTCAACCACCAATTAATTACTACTCTTCTATTAAATGACTTTGACATAACTGGTATTATATAATGAAAGAGACAAATTAACACTGGATTGTGGAGTAAAATACTAATCAACATGCAGTCCACATCAATCATCAATGCAGTCCACAAAGTCAACAGAGACAGAACTTCGCTGGCATAATTCCCATCACTAGCATATTATGGCCATTGAAAATATCATCATGATTACAAACTCAGTGGAATTTGAAGTCACCATTCATGCAGCCAAAGAAATTACCGTTATTCCAATGTCCAACAAAATAACTTTGCTTTAACCACATGCTTGAATCGATGGAATCGATGGAATGCATTGTAGTTGTAACATTGCCATTATCAAATCAAGTGACTGTAGATCATGCAGCCAAAGAAATTACTGTTCTTCCAATGTCCACCAACATAACTTTGCTTTAACCTGCATATGCTTGAATTGATGGAATGCATTGTGATTGTAACATTGCCATTATCAAACCAAGCGACTGTACATCATGCAGCCAAAGAAATTACCGTTCTTCCAATGTCCACCAAATTAACTTTGCTTTAACCACATGTTTGAATCGATGGAGTACATTGTGATTGTAACATTGTCATTATCAAACCAAGCGACTGTCAACAAAGGTCAAAGCTGTGAACTTGATTCGCTGCATATGTGTTGCCATTCGTACATCTCTCTTTTATAAATAATTTTCGCTACCAAAATAGTATATAAACAGCAACTGAAATTAACTAGAATATATGTACACAAAATGTCACAATACTGTGTCCTGTACTTCAGTTTAATAATAATAATTGACAGTAAAATACCATATACATAAATCAATTATATGTTCTCCAGATCTAGGTTCTCAATACATGTATAATATTAATAAATAAAATAATTAAAAACCTTTGTATTATAAGACAAGTGAGCGGGTTTTCTAATTCCAACTGTCTAACATGCCCATTGGACCATATTGCATCTCTGCAGGCAATTTATGCGTGCCATTTGTTCACTATTAAGTAGCCCGAGTTAACGCCTAGCGGGCGTCTTGTTTGTATTAAATTCTTAACTAACATGAAAATGCACAAAAACTGTTGTAAAAACGTTGTTGATGAAATTCTGATGTTACAATTTTAGATGACAATATCTATTTCAATGTTCACGTTTATATATTTGTAGAAATTATTTAGAAAATATAAAATATTTTGAAAATATTTTGAAGATACTCTGGTACGGATTATATTATTTTCACACAATTGTTTGATATATAGAATATCCCTTCATTTATTTAACATTCCAATCTTTTTTGTATAAATATCAATATTAATGCATGCTATCATTTCACATTACACCGTGTCAAAACAAAAAATAATTAAACAAGTGGCAACATTCAAAATTAATTCAGTCCAATTTCCAAATCCATTCAATCAATTCATGTGCTACACTTTATTTGTTCTTTTTTTTTAATTTTTTCCTTGGTTCCTTCCCCTTTTTGGCTGGTCCAACTTCCGCTGTTTCTGGAACAATCACTGGTTCCTTGGTTTTTTTTTCTTTTTCCTATCCTTGACTTCTGCAGCACTTCTCCGCTCTTCTTTAGATGTTTCGGATGGCCACTCTTGAACGTTGTCGATCGTTTTTTTCTTTTCGATGGTCCTCCTTCGTCATCGCTAGTCGACTGTCCAGTTGTTCTGCTAACGATCGTTTAGCCATCCTTCCGCTAGCTTCGCTTTTGTGGCCTAAACATGCGTCTGTCAAGAATTTTTTCATTTGTTTCACCATTGCAGCTAGTTTAAATTCTTTTTCTCCCAGGTCACCTGTTGCCACCATCTCCGCGTACTGTTCCGGATTGCGGAATAGGGATCTGGCAATTATGTAATTTATACTCATTGTAAATAACGTCTAGCAAACTGTCCATCTCGTCATTTTCTTTAAGGAAGAACTTGAGCATGTCCTTCACGTTCTCTGTATTTGCAGGAATGCCTTCCGTTTTCGAGTTCAATGGTCCCAAAGCCTTGAATAACGGCTTTAGCTTCTTGTTCAGCATCTTAGCGTCAACCAATGATATTGTCATTTCGTTGATGTTTTCCAACGGGTCCTCTATTTACGCGGCTAACTCTGATACACCAACTTTAGGTCGTACCAAAAGTTCACAGTTAAATGGCTTCAGCCGCTTAAATACTGTGTTTTCATCAGGCGCTGATTCTGTAACATCGTATGGTTTTACAAAGTTTCGGCCACACTGCTGGAAATACAAAACACATTAGCCTGGAGAAACATTACTTTTCTGTGAGCTTTGACCAGGATAGGGATGGGCCGATACCGATACCAAATATTCGATACCGTCGATACCAAGGTCTGCAAGAAAAGTATCGATACTGGCGAGAAATATCGATTGTTTCGATAACGCTGAGCCTGCGATCTTTTGCCTTTTCGTCAGCGGACTCAGCACAAACTCACCATTCCAATTCCGCACGTTGTAAGCAATAAATTATTGGCATTATCTTAGCATTATTGGATTATAGTACAATTGTAAGCATGTAACAGTCAATTACTAGTCCCACATTCATGGTATCTCTCAACCTCGTATCCAGGGTCTTCTCAGTGCCCGGGGAGGGAGCGCCGGGATGGGAGTGGAGCGAGGGAAGAGCTAGACCCTGGTAAAGGCTGGTCATGTGACTCCAAGGATATTGGATTATTTTATTGGGCCGGATCGCTGTGAAAACATACCATAATACCATTTACAATTTATTGGAAAGACAGTATGGAGCAGACAGATGGTGGATTACCTGTACTTCAAAAACTACGTTGATTTACTGGACATTTGTTGCTGTCATATTAAAGTGCCTATGTCAAGGTCAGGGAATTCGTCTATTTCGAATGTTTGGGTTATTCTAAGAACATTTGTAATATATCTTGTCAGACGCAAATCTAATCTTCATGGACTTTTTCGCTCTCGAAGTTGGCTATTTTGCCCTTTTTTGGCTTTTACCGTGAGATGGAAAGTACTGGTGACTACTGCTGAGGAATGGCGTTTGGCGCCGGAAGTGACATCATATTGAGAACCCCTCAAAGCAGAACAACAAAAGAACTATAAGACTCGTGTGCTGAAATAGTGCTCAAAATCTTTCTTTTTGCGAAATTTTTGGCATTTTGATTTAAACTTTTACGGGAGCAATGTCATCGAGCTTTTCCGAGTTAAATGAGAGCCAGGATGACTCGGAAACTAATTTTATAGCCGGATACATGATGGAAGTCGAAGACGACGCAGTTGTGTCAAGTGTCAACAAAACCCTCGCAACACATGGAACCCACAACAGTGCACATCAAACGAAGGCGAATCTGTCGCCGATGCAGACTGGATCGCGAATTATAACGAGAAAAGACGTCTCGAGCAGAGTAAATTACAGTTTTCTGAGATCCCGCTTGAATAGACGCGTCGCTGTGCAAATGTCGGTCAGTGTTCTTATATTATTATATATAACTAATACATGTATTTTGTTTCGTGTCTCTGCCACTACAGACAATATCAAAATCGAATTACTACTTAACTGTATTCAATAGTACTGGATAATACATGTACGTATTCCTTTTAATTTTTTAATTTGAGAGGTGGTATAAGTGCGGCAATTGTAAAATTGATGTTCAGAATGAAACAGCTGCCAGGAAATAGTGATGGCTGTGTGGATTAATTCAACAGCGATCCTGTCAAGAAGGATGTATTAGATTATATAATAATAAAAGAGCACTTACCAAATTTGCCCAGCGACGCGTCCATTCAAGTGGCGTTTTAACATCTGTAATGTACTCTACTCGAGACATATTTTCTCGTTATAATTTGCGATACAGTCTGCATCGGCGACAGGTTCGCTTTCGTTTGATGTACACTGTTCTGTGTTTCATGTGTTGCGAGGGTTTTGTTGACACTTGACACAACTGCGTCGTCTTCGACTGCCATCATGTATCTGGCTATAAAATTAGTTCCCGAGTCATTATGGCTCTCATTTAACTCGGAAAAGCTCGATGACATTGCTCCCGTAAAATTTTAAATCAAAATGCAAAAAATATCGTGAAGAGGGAGATTTTGAGCACAATTTCAGCACACGAGTCTTATAGTTCTGCTGTTGTTCTGTTTTGAGGTGTTCTCAATATGATGTCACTTCCGGCGCTAAACGCCTTAATCTCAACAGTAGTCACCAGTAATTTCCATCTCACGGTAAAGGGCAAAATAGCCAACTTCGAGAGCGAAAAAGTCCACGAAGATTAGATTTTCGTCTGACAAGATATATTACAAATGTTCTTAGAATAACTCAAATATTCGAAATATGCAAATTCCCTGACCTTGACACTTTAAAGATAAATGATGATCAATGCCAGAACAGTTCGAATTTACAGTCTGACTGTTGAAAGCATTTATAGGGATTTCAGATTTCTGGTGTGGTTTCGGTCTCAGCGTTTTATATTCAAACTGCATATTTCGAACTGTTCTGGTGTTGATCATCATTTATCTTTAATATGAAAGCAATTAAATGTCCAGTAAATCGCGTATTTTTCGAAGTAATCCACCATCTTTCAACTTCTGTCTGCAGTCCGTACGGTCTTTCCAATAAATTGTAATCTTTTTAAATTATCCATATACTGTTTATACTTTCAATTATAAAAGTTTGTGGTATGTTTTCACAGCGATCCGGCCCCCCGCATGATATAAGCGAGAATAAGCCAGGTTACAAAATAATCCAATATCCTTGGAGTCACGTGACCAGCCTTTACCAGGGTCTTCTCTTCCCTCGCTCCACTCCCCTCCCATCCCGGGCGCTCCCTCTCCGGGCACTGAGAAGACCCTGGGTACGAGGTTGGGTATCTCTCACTATACGGACGGGGGGTTAGAAAACTCGCTTGCCGGGGGGTTAGGACATTTGTTATTTTGGGGTTGGTTATAATCCAATAACTTTTGGTTATAATGCAAGATAATGCCAATTTATTGCTTTCAACGTGCGGATCGGCTGTACTGGTTTATCGAAACATGAACAAATGTACTGATGATTCATTTGCAATTTTTAATCTCCTTAATTAGATATTCATTTCCTCCATTGTTTAAAGAGTGACCTACTGACCTATGATACTTTGTTTACATGTCCGTTTAATAGAAAGTTATGTCGCATAAAATATCGATATCGAAAAAAAAGGGCAATATCGACCCAGTATCGTATCGAAGTAAAAAAGCTGGTATCGCCCATCACTAGACCAGGAGCACTTTTGCGATTACTCATTTTAAATATAATTTATGAAAACCTTCTATTGCGCAACAATCGAGTCATTGAAGAGTCGTATACGTTGGAGGCCATTTGCTGAAAGTTTGATGCGCATGAGAGAGGAGGTAAGTGGTTTCAAGGAGAAACCGCAGTTACTCATTTCCTCCACACGCAATCCACTGACCCACAGTCCACTGACCCACAGTTTTGTAATGAAGTTTACTGCTGACCAGTGCATGCGAAGCAAGTGTCTGTGAGCATTGGACCGATCGTGGCTCTATGGGATATTCGCAGTTGAGGCAACCGTGAGGTACTGGTCCGAGTCATCTTCGCAAATTGGTATTTGTAATTCGGATGTTCGGAATTCGTTGCACATGCAACTAACGGGTGATATCACACCACCAATCAGTCCAGGCAATTTGAGGTAGATATAATTTATATATGTGTTCTAACGACTAATGGAAAGCCGACAGGAAGAGGGCAAATTAGCTAGTATATCAGAAAGGGTTAACTGACGGAAATGTACATGTAGATAGACGTAGATACGATTCAAGAAGAATAAGGAATGTGATTGTATATATGGACACAATGACTTGATAAAAATTTGATATAGCACTGCGAATTGTCGCATCAGTCTGATTTTCTGTACCAAAGTACTGTATAATGTGTATACAGAACTAAAGCGGTCCGATAAAACCGGGTATATCGATATTTCGGGAAATACTGGTATTTTCAAAATACCGAATATTCGATATTCTAATTCTCAGATACCGGAAATATCGAAACTTTCGATATTATCGGTTGTATGTGTCACCATTGTTACATATTCGCAGAAAAAACGTAAGCTGAACATATTAAAAATGCATAAACTTACAGATTTAATGTAACTTAAAACAATCGCTATTTAGCGCTATTCAAAAGGAGTGCTATTCAAAAGGAGGACACTTTTTGCGGAAGCCTTTCTATAAAAACAAGTAAGATCTGTGAGAGAACGACAAATAGCAAGACAAAGGATGTCTTCTCAACTGTCAAATACTTTGAAATGGATATGAATATATCTCACACCTTGGACTTCGGTTAAAAGCAAGTGTCACTGTGTGTCAGAATTTACACAGCTGCCTCCTCCACAGGCATCTGTGTGTTCACATAACGAACAATAGGAAATATTTAAATTCTCACAGTGCCATACTGAAGTCAATTAGTCAACACGTTTTCTTGAGTCCATTATTTTATTATCTCTCTTCTGTTCAGTGTTCATGCCTAATGCGCGAAGTACCGTTTGGAGTTATTTCAAGAAAGGCAACACTGAAAGCGATGATGTCGATTCGATATGTCAACTGTGCAAGATGGCCATTAAGAAATGGCCAGTATTGGGTGAACGCACGCGACTGCTATTTATAACATTTTGCGTGTTTGACAACTTTACGTCACATACTAAAAAACGTTTGAGTTTCGCGAAATTTTGATGTGTAAAAATACCTGTATATTCAATATTTCCGGTATTTTTTTTCAATACCGCATCAGCAGCCTACACGAGTGTGTAAAATTTGTAGCCATGATTTATTGGAAATACTCTTTGTTCATTTTTCCTTTTTTATTGTCGTACCTGTATTATAACTTGGTAGATGTTGGCCCATTTCAGTAAATTTGTGCGTGCGTGCGTGCGTGTGTATGGAGTAGTGACCCCGTTGTGTGCGATTGTTTACTTTTTTAGGTTTTCGTTTTTTTCTGTATTGTTGCCATTCCGTTACCTGTTATTCCCGTCCGTTGCCTTTTCCTTTGCCTTTCTTTTCTTTTGCGAGCAATTTCTTCGCCTTCCTCGTCGTTGCGGTTTCTCTTTTCGCCCTGTTGGACGGCCTCTTCATCGATGGCGTCTTCGATGAGTACGACCTCAGGCACTTCGGTGGTTTGTCCCTTTGCGCTTGACTGGGAACCGTCTTTGGTTAGGGCCCCAATCTGGCTCTGCATTTGCATGAACGCCATCAAATGCTCGGTGGTCATCGCTTCGGACGAGGCAGTGTGTGCGCTGGATGTTGTCGGGGCGTGTTGTGGGGCACAGTGAGTTGCCCCACTCCCGTGGTTTTAGACCTAGAGGGCTGTAGGTTAACGTTCGACCTTCCTGGGTTCGTGAGGAGGCTGCCGAGGTTTCTTCTAGCTCCTGTAGCGCCTGACAGTGTTTATGGTAACGTTCTCTGTCAACAGCGACGTGAGCATGTCTTGTAAAGACAGGATTGTCTTTGCGTTTTTAAACGTTAACGCCTCCGGATTGTCAGACGCCAAGTTCAATGCATACGCATCCGGATTTTGGAAAAGTGTGCGCATAACCCTTAGGTGGCACGCAGCTACGTACATGGCCGACGAGGCTGTCATCGCGGCGCTCAGATCCTCGTCGAGTTCGTCGTCGTCGCATAGGGCAAATTTCATTACTTGAAATACGTCGTCGGGCGTTGGTTTGCCTGTTTTGTCGGTGGTGTTGAGTCTCGACATCAGTTCCACATGTTAGGGAGCAGGTTTCCGATCTGTGCCAGGTTCTCCACCACAGCCTGGGAGGTCTCGGACGCCGCCACTTTCGGCTTGAGGAACCACTCGCAGTTTCTCACGCTCAGTTTGCTGAGCAGAGCATCCGAGTCCAACCTCTTTTGTTCGTCGTAGGGTCGGAGCAGGTGGTGGGGAAAATGTTGGAAAAAGTTCACTTTTTTCATGGGCGTTGCGGGGGACCAATTTTTGGTGGACATGGCAAATCTATGGAGAGAGGGTGAGCTAGGAATGAGTCTTGTGTGGAGAGGGACGTGTCGATGGGGTGCGCAGTGCAAAGTCTCCACAGACCACAGATGTGAATCCTGTGTTAGTAGATGTTGCACTATTTTGCTAAATTTGAACCTAAGCGGATGCTGCAGCATTAATTTTGCAATCGTCAAACTGGTCTCAGCACATGTGAAACCATTGTGCCAAATTTGAAACAGGAGTCAGTGGATGTTGAACTGTCTCAGTGAATGCTACACTATTGAGTTTGCTAAGGTGAAACCAGTCACAGCAGATGGTGAAACTATTGTGCTAAATTTGAAACCAGAGTCAGTGGATGTTGGACTATTTTCGCAAATTTCAACTGTCTCAGTGAATGCTGCACTATTAATTTTGCTAAGGTGACACTGGTCTCGGCAGATGGTGAAACTATCATGCCAAATTTGAAACTATCATGCCAAATTTGACACCTATCTTGGTAGATGTTGCATTATTTTCCGGAACTTGAACATGTATGTTACAGCATTCACTGAGACACTGTCTCAGTGAATGCTGTAACATTGACTTTGCTAAACTTGAACTGGTGTCAGTGAATACCGTAGTATTGACTTTGGTAAATACAAATTATGGTGTCAGTTTAAAGCTTTATGCCAAATTTGAAACCGGTGTTGCAGTAGATGTTGCACTACTGTATTTTGCTGAACTTGATCTGCTCTCAGTGAATGCTGTACTAATGAACTGAACATGAACTGTCTCAGTGAGTGAATGCTGTACCAATCTCAGCAGATGTGAAAACATGGTGCCAAATTTGAAACCAATGTTTGTAGATGTTGTACTATTTTGCTAAATGCATGGACCTGTGTCAGTTTATACTGTACTATTAATTTTGCTAAGGTCAAACAGCTCCCAGCAGATATGAAACCATCATGGCAATTTTGAGACCGGTGTCATATACAGTAGCTGTCGGACTATTTTTGTAAACTTGAACCGTGAATGCTATACTGTCAACTTTGCTAAGGTCGAACCGATCTCAGAAAATGTGAAACCATCGTGCCAAATTTGAAAGTGTCGGTTAGACCATTTTTGTGTCTGATACACTTAGTTATCGAAATCTTGTATGTATGTATGTATGTATGTATGTTTGTGAGATTGAGGACACCACGTCACAACCGAACACGTTACGGAAAACAGCGAAAGTTTGCAGAGATATTTGTTGCATGGCCGCAATGATCTCCTCAAAATGCGGTGAAAACTACAGTAATGATTAATAACAACAATTAAGTGCTATTCGAAACCCTAAATCAGCATAAAGCGTACCATAAATTAACACAAATCATGCGTATTAACCAAAGGTAACGCAATAACATAACTAAAACTTACGATTTATATGCATTTGCATAGGAACCGATCGAATGTCCATTACAAAAAAGCTAAAAGGGCGAGCGCAATAATATCCCTTGTGTCTACTAATGACTAATCCAGTCTAAAGTGCGTTATCCAAACAAAGACAAGGCCGCGAGAGCCTGGGCTCACATAAACAAATTATAATGTATACATATTATATTACTGTCGTCAGCAACCGTCACACATTGTTTCCATGCCCATTGTTACATTGTTTCCACGCCATAGTATTCAGTTAGCAAATTCTGAGATAACTTCACACTTATTGAAATACAGAGGTATTAAAGTGGCTCAAAACTGATACCATAACCACGCAAACTAACCACGGCCTCAAACCATGCCCCGCGCGATCTCAGCCTGTTTTCGTGAATCGCGAGGTATTAAAGTGGCTCAAAACTGATACCATAACCACGCAAACTAACCACGGCCTCAAACCATGCCCCGCGCGATCTCAGCCTGTTTTCGTGAATCGCAGGCTACTGAATAAATAAATATGCTACAACGAACCACTGATCATATTTTAATCTTCATATTTTGTTTATTTCCTCCAGCCTTTGAGAAGAATCTGACATGCACCGTGCTGTAAAGACAGTTAATATTACAGAAAAATCACTGTTATTGGTAAAAGAAGAGTATATACTGAACATTCGCGACGGAATCATACACAAGGTCAAGGACATGGTCGATCGCTGATTGCATTTGTCTAAAGGTCTATACAGCCTACAATTCGAATATAATCAGGAAAAATATACAGTAACTGAACATGTTATACTGTAGTGGTATTGCAGCATTAGTTCTGGAGGACCTCCATACTTTAACATGCCTAATCGTATAGAATGTGTATTTTAAGTAGAGCTACCGTACGTAATTGTAAATCATAAGTGTAAATATTTGAGCTTGTCGTTCACAGTACCATATTTTGATTAATAGTAAACTCTATTTCACGGTATTGTTTTTGGTTTAATAGCATATTACCATCTAGCTTAATGACTGTTTTATTCTGTAAAAATTTAATAGATTGGTATATCTTGGGTTATATAGGATTTTATTATTTCAGTAATTGAAAACAATTGCTGCACTGTGATAGGTCTTTGTTAGATTTAACAACCAGAAATTAAAATAAGTATAATTCCATGGAGAAATTCACTATATGTGTGCACAATCAAATATTTGTAAAACTACCGTGGTTACTAGTGACCATTTCTGGTGGTTTAATCAAATTTTGTAAATTCTTAAAATGGTATTCATTGTTCATGGTTTTGGAACAAAATCTTCAGTG
Organism: Chrysogorgia sp. JL179-B06; assembly: GCA_035772405.1. Taxonomy (NCBI): domain Eukaryota; kingdom Metazoa; phylum Cnidaria; class Anthozoa; order Scleralcyonacea; family Chrysogorgiidae; genus Chrysogorgia; species Chrysogorgia sp. JL179-B06. The sequence goes on from JAYKKM010000239.1 coordinate 23,532, forward strand.
GAGAAATTCACTATATGTGTACACAATCAAATATTTGTAAACTAACCACCAGAAATGGTCACTAGTAACCACAGTTAATCAAAGTCAGTGAATTGTTAAAAAGTATTCATAGTTCATGGTTTTGGAACAATTAACATCTTAGATATAGTTATATTATATAATTCCATGGAGAAATTCACTATATGTGTGCACAATCAAATATTTGTAAACTAACCACCAGAAATGGTCACTTAGTAACCATGGTTAATCAAAGTCAGTGAATTGTTAAAAAGTATTCAGAGTTCATGGTTTTGGAACAATTAACATCTTAGATATAGTTATATTATATAATTCCATGGAGAAATTCACTATATGTGTGCACAATCAAATATTTGTAAACTAACCACCAGAAATGGTCACTAGTAACCACGGTTAATCAAAGTCAGTGAATTGTTAAAAAGTATTCATAGTTCATGGTTTTGGAACAATTAACATCTTAGATATAGTTATATTATATAATTCCATGGAGAAATTCACTATATGTGTACACAATCAAATATTTGTAAACTAACCACCAGAAATGGTCACTAGTAACCATGGTTAATCAAAGTCAGTGAATTGTTAAAAAGTATTCATAGTTCATGGTTTTGGAACAATTAACATCTTAGATATAATTATATTATATAATTCCATGGAGAAATTCACTATATGTGTGCACAATTAAATATTTGTAAACTAACCACCAGAAATGGTCACTAGTAACCACAGTTAATCAAAGTCAGTGAATTGTTAAAAAGTATTCATAGTTCTGGTTTTGGAACAATTAACATCTTAGATATAGTTATATTATATAATTCCATGGAGAAATTCACTATATGTGTACACAATCAAATATTTGTAAACTAACCACCAGAAATGGTCACTAGTAACTACGGTTAATCAAAGTCAGTGAATTGTTAAAAAGTATTCAGAGTTCATGGTTTTGGAACAATTAACATCTTAGATATAGTTATATTATATAATTCCATGGAGAAATTCACTATATGTGTGCACAATCAAATATTTGTAAACTAACCACCACAAATGGTCACTTAGTAACCATGGTTAATCAAAGTCAGTGAATTGTTAAAAAGTATTCATAGTTCATGGTTTTGGAACAATTAACATCTTAGATATAGTTATATTATATAATTCCATGGAGAAATTCACTATATGTGTACACAATCAAATATTTGTAAACTAACCACCAGAAATGGTCACTAGTAACCACAGTTAATCAAAGTCAGTGAATTGTTAAAAAGTATTCATAGTTCTGGTTTTGGAACAATTAACATCTTAGATATAGTTATATTATATAATTCCATGGAGAAATTCACTATATGTGTACACAATCAAATATTTGTAAACTAACCACCAGAAATGGTCACTAGTAACCACAGTAAATCAAAGTCAGTGAATTGTTAAAAAGTATTCATAGTTCTGGTTTTGGAACAATTAACATCTTAGATATAGTTATATTATATAATTCCATGGAGAAATTCACTATATGTGTACACAATCAAATATTTGTAAACTAACCACCAGAAATGGTCACTAGTAACCACGGTTAATCAAAGTCAGTGAATTGTTAAAAAGTATTCATAGTTCATGGTTTTGGAACAATTAACATCTTAGATATAGTTATATTATATAATTCCATGGAGAAATTCACTATATGTGTACACAATCAAATATTTGTAAACTAACCACCAGAAATGGTCACTAGTAACCACGGTTAATCAAAGTCAGTGAATTGTTAAAAAGTATTCATAGTTCATGGTTTTGGAACAATTAACATCTTAGATATAATTATATTATATAATTCCATGGAGAAATTCACTATATGTGTGCACAATTAAATATTTGTAAACTAACCACCAGAAATGGTCACTAGTAACCACAGTTAATCAAAGTCAGTGAATTGTTAAAAAGTATTCATAGTTCTGGTTTTGGAACAATTAACATCTTAGATATAGTTATATTATATAATTCCATGGAGAAATTCACTATATGTGTACACAATCAAATATTTGTAAACTAACCACCAGAAATGGTCACTAGTAACTACGGTTAATCAAAGTCAGTGAATTGTTAAAAAGTATTCAGAGTTCATGGTTTTGGAACAATTAACATCTTAGATATAATTATATTATATAATTCCATGGAGAAATTCACTATATGTGTGCACAATTAAATATTTGTAAACTAACCACCAGAAATGGTCACTAGTAACCACAGTTAATCAAAGTCAGTGAATTGTTAAAAAGTATTCATAGTTCTGGTTTTGGAACAATTAACATCTTAGATATAGTTATATTATATAATTCCATGGAGAAATTCACTATATGTGTACACAATCAAATATTTGTAAACTAACCACCAGAAATGGTCACTAGTAACTACGGTTAATCAAAGTCAGTGAATTGTTAAAAAGTATTCAGAGTTCATGGTTTTGGAACAATTAACATCTTAGATATAATTATATTATATAATTCCATGGAGAAATTCACTATATGTGTGCACAATTAAATATTTGTAAACTAACCACCAGAAATGGTCACTAGTAACCACAGTTAATCAAAGTCAGTGAATTGTTAAAAAGTATTCATAGTTCTGGTTTTGGAACAATTAACATCTTAGATATAGTTATATTATATAATTCCATGGAGAAATTCACTATATGTGTACACAATCAAATATTTGTAAACTAACCACCAGAAATGGTCACTAGTAACTACGGTTAATCAAAGTCAGTGAATTGTTAAAAAGTATTCAGAGTTCATGGTTTTGGAACAATTAACATCTTAGATATAGTTATATTATATAATTCCATGGAGAAATTCACTATATGTGTGCACAATCAAATATTTGTAAACTAACCACCAGAAATGGTCACTTAGTAACCATGGTTAATCAAAGTCAGTGAATTGTTAAAAAGTATTCAGAGTTCATGGTTTTGGAACAATTAACATCTTAGATATAGTTTATATTATATAATTCCATGGAGAAATTCACTATATGTGTGCACAATCAAATATTTGTAAACTAACCACCAGAAATGGTCACTAGTAACCACGGTTAATCAAAGTCAGTGAATTGTTAAAAAGTATTCATAGTTCATGGTTTTGGAACAATTAACATCTTAGATATAGTTATATTACATAATTCCATGGAGAAATTCACTATATGTGTACACAATCAAATATTTGTAAACTAACCACCAGAAATGGTCACTAGTAACCACGGTTAATCAAAGTCAGTGAATTGTTAAAAAGTATTCATAGTTCATGGTTTTGGAACAATTAACATCTTAGATATAATTATATTATATAATTCCATGGAGAAATTCACTATATGTGTGCACAATTAAATATTTGTAAACTAACCACCAGAAATGGTCACTAGTAACCACAGTTAATCAAAGTCAGTGAATTGTTAAAAAGTATTCATAGTTCTGGTTTTGGAACAATTAACATCTTAGATATAGTTATATTATATAATTCCATGGAGAAATTCACTATATGTGTACACAATCAAATATTTGTAAACTAACCACCAGAAATGGTCACTAGTAACTACGGTTAATCAAAGTCAGTGAATTGTTAAAAAGTATTCAGAGTTCATGGTTTTGGAACAATTAACATCTTAGATATAGTTATATTATATAATTCCATGGAGAAATTCACTATATGTGTGCACAATCAAATATTTGTAAACTAACCACCACAAATGGTCACTTAGTAACCATGGTTAATCAAAGTCAGTGAATTGTTAAAAAGTATTCATAGTTCATGGTTTTGGAACAATTAACATCTTAGATATAGTTATATTATATAATTCCATGGAGAAATTCACTATATGTGTACACAATCAAATATTTGTAAACTAACCACCAGAAATGGTCACTAGTAACCACAGTTAATCAAAGTCAGTGAATTGTTAAAAAGTATTCATAGTTCTGGTTTTGGAACAATTAACATCTTAGATATAGTTATATTATATAATTCCATGGAGAAATTCACTATATGTGTACACAATCAAATATTTGTAAACTAACCACCAGAAATGGTCACTAGTAACCACAGTTAATCAAAGTCAGTGAATTGTTAAAAAGTATTCATAGTTCTGGTTTTGGAACAATTAACATCTTAGATATAGTTATATTATATAATTCCATGGAGAAATTCACTATATGTGTACACAATCAAATATTTGTAAACTAACCACCAGAAATGGTCACTAGTAACCACGGTTAATCAAAGTCAGTGAATTGTTAAAAAGTATTCATAGTTCATGGTTTTGGAACAATTAACATCTTAGATATAGTTATATTATATAATTCCATGGAGAAATTCACTATATGTGTACACAATCAAATATTTGTAAACTAACCACCAGAAATGGTCACTAGTAACCACGGTTAATCAAAGTCAGTGAATTGTTAAAAAGTATTCATAGTTCATGGTTTTGGAACAATTAACATCTTAGATATAATTATATTATATAATTCCATGGAGAAATTCACTATATGTGTGCACAATTAAATATTTGTAAACTAACCACCAGAAATGGTCACTAGTAACCACAGTTAATCAAAGTCAGTGAATTGTTAAAAAGTATTCATAGTTCTGGTTTTGGAACAATTAACATCTTAGATATAGTTATATTATATAATTCCATGGAGAAATTCACTATATGTGTACACAATCAAATATTTGTAAACTAACCACCAGAAATGGTCACTAGTAACTACGGTTAATCAAAGTCAGTGAATTGTTAAAAAGTATTCAGAGTTCATGGTTTTGGAACAATTAACATCTTAGATATAATTATATTATATAATTCCATGGAGAAATTCACTATATGTGTGCACAATTAAATATTTGTAAACTAACCACCAGAAATGGTCACTAGTAACCACAGTTAATCAAAGTCAGTGAATTGTTAAAAAGTATTCATAGTTCTGGTTTTGGAACAATTAACATCTTAGATATAGTTATATTATATAATTCCATGGAGAAATTCACTATATGTGTACACAATCAAATATTTGTAAACTAACCACCAGAAATGGTCACTAGTAACTACGGTTAATCAAAGTCAGTGAATTGTTAAAAAGTATTCAGAGTTCATGGTTTTGGAACAATTAACATCTTAGATATAGTTATATTATATAATTCCATGGAGAAATTCACTATATGTGTGCACAATCAAATATTTGTAAACTAACCACCACAAATGGTCACTTAGTAACCATGGTTAATCAAAGTCAGTGAATTGTTAAAAAGTATTCATAGTTCATGGTTTTGGAACAATTAACATCTTAGATATAGTTATATTATATAATTCCATGGAGAAATTCACTATATGTGTACACAATCAAATATTTGTAAACTAACCACCAGAAATGGTCACTAGTAACCACAGTTAATCAAAGTCAGTGAATTGTTAAAAAGTATTCATAGTTCTGGTTTTGGAACAATTAACATCTTAGATATAGTTATATTATATAATTCCATGGAGAAATTCACTATATGTGTACACAATCAAATATTTGTAAACTAACCACCAGAAATGGTCACTAGTAACTACGGTTAATCAAAGTCAGTGAATTGTTAAAAAGTATTCAGAGTTCATGGTTTTGGAACAATTAACATCTTAGATATAATTATATTATATAATTCCATGGAGAAATTCACTATATGTGTGCACAATTAAATATTTGTAAACTAACCACCAGAAATGGTCACTAGTAACCACAGTTAATCAAAGTCAGTGAATTGTTAAAAAGTATTCATAGTTCTGGTTTTGGAACAATTAACATCTTAGATATAGTTATATTATATAATTCCATGGAGAAATTCACTATATGTGTACACAATCAAATATTTGTAAACTAACCACCAGAAATGGTCACTAGTAACTACGGTTAATCAAAGTCAGTGAATTGTTAAAAAGTATTCAGAGTTCATGGTTTTGGAACAATTAACATCTTAGATATAGTTATATTATATAATTCCATGGAGAAATTCACTATATGTGTGCACAATCAAATATTTGTAAACTAACCACCAGAAATGGTCACTTAGTAACCATGGTTAATCAAAGTCAGTGAATTGTTAAAAAGTATTCAGAGTTCATGGTTTTGGAACAATTAACATCTTAGATATAGTTATATTATATAATTCCATGGAGAAATTCACTATATGTGTGCACAATCAAATATTTGTAAACTAACCACCAGAAATGGTCACTAGTAACCACGGTTAATCAAAGTCAGTGAATTGTTAAAAAGTATTCATAGTTCATGGTTTTGGAACAATTAACATCTTAGATATAGTTATATTATATAATTCCATGGAGAAATTCACTATATGTGTACACAATCAAATATTTGTAAACTAACCACCAGAAATGGTCACTAGTAACCACGGTTAATCAAAGTCAGTGAATTGTTAAAAAGTATTCATAGTTCATGGTTTTGGAACAATTAACATCTTAGATATAATTATATTATATAATTCCATGGAGAAATTCACTATATGTGTGCACAATTAAATATTTGTAAACTAACCACCAGAAATGGTCACTAGTAACCACAGTTAATCAAAGTCAGTGAATTGTTAAAAAGTATTCATAGTTCTGGTTTTGGAACAATTAACATCTTAGATATAGTTATATTATATAATTCCATGGAGAAATTCACTATATGTGTACACAATCAAATATTTGTAAACTAACCACCAGAAATGGTCACTAGTAACTACGGTTAATCAAAGTCAGTGAATTGTTAAAAAGTATTCAGAGTTCATGGTTTTGGAACAATTAACATCTTAGATATAGTTATATTATATAATTCCATGGAGAAATTCACTATATGTGTGCACAATCAAATATTTGTAAACTAACCACCACAAATGGTCACTTAGTAACCATGGTTAATCAAAGTCAGTGAATTGTTAAAAAGTATTCATAGTTCATGGTTTTGGAACAATTAACATCTTAGATATAGTTATATTATATAATTCCATGGAGAAATTCACTATATGTGTACACAATCAAATATTTGTAAACTAACCACCAGAAATGGTCACTAGTAACCACAGTTAATCAAAGTCAGTGAATTGTTAAAAAGTATTCATAGTTCTGGTTTTGGAACAATTAACATCTTAGATATAGTTATATTATATAATTCCATGGAGAAATTCACTATATGTGTACACAATCAAATATTTGTAAACTAACCACCAGAAATGGTCACTAGTAACCACAGTTAATCAAAGTCAGTGAATTGTTAAAAAGTATTCATAGTTCTGGTTTTGGAACAATTAACATCTTAGATATAGTTATATTATATAATTCCATGGAGAAATTCACTATATGTGTACACAATCAAATATTTGTAAACTAACCACCAGAAATGGTCACTAGTAACCACGGTTAATCAAAGTCAGTGAATTGTTAAAAAGTATTCATAGTTCATGGTTTTGGAACAATTAACATCTTAGATATAGTTATATTATATAATTCCATGGAGAAATTCACTATATGTGTACACAATCAAATATTTGTAAACTAACCACCAGAAATGGTCACTAGTAACCACGGTTAATCAAAGTCAGTGAATTGTTAAAAAGTATTCATAGTTCATGGTTTTGGAACAATTAACATCTTAGATATAATTATATTATATAATTCCATGGAGAAATTCACTATATGTGTGCACAATTAAATATTTGTAAACTAACCACCAGAAATGGTCACTAGTAACCACAGTTAATCAAAGTCAGTGAATTGTTAAAAAGTATTCATAGTTCTGGTTTTGGAACAATTAACATCTTAGATATAGTTATATTATATAATTCCATGGAGAAATTCACTATATGTGTACACAATCAAATATTTGTAAACTAACCACCAGAAATGGTCACTAGTAACTACGGTTAATCAAAGTCAGTGAATTGTTAAAAAGTATTCAGAGTTCATGGTTTTGGAACAATTAACATCTTAGATATAATTATATTATATAATTCCATGGAGAAATTCACTATATGTGTGCACAATTAAATATTTGTAAACTAACCACCAGAAATGGTCACTAGTAACCACAGTTAATCAAAGTCAGTGAATTGTTAAAAAGTATTCATAGTTCTGGTTTTGGAACAATTAACATCTTAGATATAGTTATATTATATAATTCCATGGAGAAATTCACTATATGTGTACACAATCAAATATTTGTAAACTAACCACCAGAAATGGTCACTAGTAACTACGGTTAATCAAAGTCAGTGAATTGTTAAAAAGTATTCAGAGTTCATGGTTTTGGAACAATTAACATCTTAGATATAGTTATATTATATAATTCCATGGAGAAATTCACTATATGTGTGCACAATCAAATATTTGTAAACTAACCACCACAAATGGTCACTTAGTAACCATGGTTAATCAAAGTCAGTGAATTGTTAAAAAGTATTCATAGTTCATGGTTTTGGAACAATTAACATCTTAGATATAGTTATATTATATAATTCCATGGAGAAATTCACTATATGTGTACACAATCAAATATTTGTAAACTAACCACCAGAAATGGTCACTAGTAACCACAGTTAATCAAAGTCAGTGAATTGTTAAAAAGTATTCATAGTTCTGGTTTTGGAACAATTAACATCTTAGATATAGTTATATTATATAATTCCATGGAGAAATTCACTATATGTGTACACAATCAAATATTTGTAAACTAACCACCAGAAATGGTCACTAGTAACCACAGTTAATCAAAGTCAGTGAATTGTTAAAAAGTATTCATAGTTCTGGTTTTGGAACAATTAACATCTTAGATATAGTTATATTATATAATTCCATGGAGAAATTCACTATATGTGTACACAATCAAATATTTGTAAACTAACCACCAGAAATGGTCACTAGTAACCACGGTTAATCAAAGTCAGTGAATTGTTAAAAAGTATTCATAGTTCATGGTTTTGGAACAATTAACATCTTAGATATAGTTATATTATATAATTCCATGGAGAAATTCACTATATGTGTACACAATCAAATATTTGTAAACTAACCACCAGAAATGGTCACTAGTAACCACGGTTAATCAAAGTCAGTGAATTGTTAAAAAGTATTCATAGTTCATGGTTTTGGAACAATTAACATCTTAGATATAATTATATTATATAATTCCATGGAGAAATTCACTATATGTGTGCACAATTAAATATTTGTAAACTAACCACCAGAAATGGTCACTAGTAACCACAGTTAATCAAAGTCAGTGAATTGTTAAAAAGTATTCATAGTTCTGGTTTTGGAACAATTAACATCTTAGATATAGTTATATTATATAATTCCATGGAGAAATTCACTATATGTGTACACAATCAAATATTTGTAAACTAACCACCAGAAATGGTCACTAGTAACTACGGTTAATCAAAGTCAGTGAATTGTTAAAAAGTATTCAGAGTTCATGGTTTTGGAACAATTAACATCTTAGATATAGTTATATTATATAATTCCATGGAGAAATTCACTATATGTGTGCACAATCAAATATTTGTAAACTAACCACCAGAAATGGTCACTTAGTAACCATGGTTAATCAAAGTCAGTGAATTGTTAAAAAGTATTCATAGTTCATGGTTTTGGAACAATTAACATCTTAGATATAGTTATATTATATAATTCCATGGAGAAATTCACTATATGTGTACACAATCAAATATTTGTAAACTAACCACCAGAAATGGTCACTAGTAACCACAGTTAATCAAAGTCAGTGAATTGTTAAAAAGTATTCATAGTTCTGGTTTTGGAACAATTAACATCTTAGATATAGTTATATTATATAATTCCATGGAGAAATTCACTATATGTGTACACAATCAAATATTTGTAAACTAACCACCAGAAATGGTCACTAGTAACCACGGTTAATCAAAGTCAGTGAATTGTTAAAAAGTATTCATAGTTCATGGTTTTGGAACAATTAACATCTTAGATATAGTTATATTATATAATTCCATGGAGAAATTCACTATATGTGTACACAATCAAATATTTGTAAACTAACCACCAGAAATGGTCACTAGTAACCACAGTTAATCAAAGTCAGTGAATTGTTAAAAAGTATTCATAGTTCATGGTTTTGGAACAATTAACATCTTAGATATAATTATATTATATAATTCCATGGAGAAATTCACTATATGTGTACACAATCAAATATTTGTAAACTAACCACCAGAAATGGTCACTAGTAACCACAGTTAATCAAAGTCAGTGAATTGTTAAAAAGTATTCATAGTTCATGGTTTTGGAACAATTAACATCTTAGATATAATTATATTATATAATTCCATGGAGAAATTCACTATATGTGTGCACAATTAAATATTTGTAAACTAACCACCAGAAATGGTCACTAGTAACCACAGTTAATCAAAGTCAGTGAATTGTTAAAAAGTATTCATAGTTCTGGTTTTGGAACAATTAACATCTTAGATATAGTTATATTATATAATTCCATGGAGAAATTCACTATATGTGTACACAATCAAATATTTGTAAACTAACCACCAGAAATGGTCACTAGTAACTACGGTTAATCAAAGTCAGTGAATTGTTAAAAAGTATTCAGAGTTCATGGTTTTGGAACAATTAACATCTTAGATATAGTTATATTATATAATTCCATGGAGAAATTCACTATATGTGTGCACAATCAAATATTTGTAAACTAACCACCACAAATGGTCACTTAGTAACCATGGTTAATCAAAGTCAGTGAATTGTTAAAAAGTATTCATAGTTCATGGTTTTGGAACAATTAACATCTTAGATATAGTTATATTATATAATTCCATGGAGAAATTCACTATATGTGTACACAATCAAATATTTGTAAACTAACCACCAGAAATGGTCACTAGTAACCACAGTTAATCAAAGTCAGTGAATTGTTAAAAAGTATTCATAGTTCTGGTTTTGGAACAATTAACATCTTAGATATAGTTATATTATATAATTCCATGGAGAAATTCACTATATGTGTACACAATCAAATATTTGTAAACTAACCACCAGAAATGGTCACTAGTAACCACAGTTAATCAAAGTCAGTGAATTGTTAAAAAGTATTCATAGTTCTGGTTTTGGAACAATTAACATCTTAGATATAGTTATATTATATAATTCCATGGAGAAATTCACTATATGTGTACACAATCAAATATTTGTAAACTAACCACCAGAAATGGTCACTAGTAACCACGGTTAATCAAAGTCAGTGAATTGTTAAAAAGTATTCATAGTTCATGGTTTTGGAACAATTAACATCTTAGATATAGTTATATTATATAATTCCATGGAGAAATTCACTATATGTGTACACAATCAAATATTTGTAAACTAACCACCAGAAATGGTCACTAGTAACCACGGTTAATCAAAGTCAGTGAATTGTTAAAAAGTATTCATAGTTCATGGTTTTGGAACAATTAACATCTTAGATATAATTATATTATATAATTCCATGGAGAAATTCACTATATGTGTGCACAATTAAATATTTGTAAACTAACCACCAGAAATGGTCACTAGTAACCACAGTTAATCAAAGTCAGTGAATTGTTAAAAAGTATTCATAGTTCTGGTTTTGGAACAATTAACATCTTAGATATAGTTATATTATATAATTCCATGGAGAAATTCACTATATGTGTACACAATCAAATATTTGTAAACTAACCACCAGAAATGGTCACTAGTAACTACGGTTAATCAAAGTCAGTGAATTGTTAAAAAGTATTCAGAGTTCATGGTTTTGGAACAATTAACATCTTAGATATAGTTATATTATATAATTCCATGGAGAAATTCACTATATGTGTGCACAATCAAATATTTGTAAACTAACCACCAGAAATGGTCACTTAGTAACCATGGTTAATCAAAGTCAGTGAATTGTTAAAAAGTATTCATAGTTCATGGTTTTGGAACAATTAACATCTTAGATATAGTTATATTATATAATTCCATGGAGAAATTCACTATATGTGTACACAATCAAATATTTGTAAACTAACCACCAGAAATGGTCACTAGTAACCACAGTTAATCAAAGTCAGTGAATTGTTAAAAAGTATTCATAGTTCTGGTTTTGGAACAATTAACATCTTAGATATAGTTATATTATATAATTCCATGGAGAAATTCACTATATGTGTACACAATCAAATATTTGTAAACTAACCACCAGAAATGGTCACTAGTAACCACGGTTAATCAAAGTCAGTGAATTGTTAAAAAGTATTCATAGTTCATGGTTTTGGAACAATTAACATCTTAGATATAGTTATATTATATAATTCCATGGAGAAATTCACTATATGTGTACACAATCAAATATTTGTAAACTAACCACCAGAAATGGTCACTAGTAACCACAGTTAATCAAAGTCAGTGAATTGTTAAAAAGTATTCATAGTTCATGGTTTTGGAACAATTAACATCTTAGATATAATTATATTATATAATTCCATGGAGAAATTCACTATATGTGTGTACAATTAAATATTTGTAAACTAACCACCAGAAATGGTCACTAGTAACCACAGTTAATCAAAGTCAGTGAATTGTTAAAAAGTATTCATAGTTCTGGTTTTGGAACAATTAACATCTTAGATATAGTTATATTGTATAATTCCTTGGAGAAATTCACTATATGTGTGCACAATCAAATATTTGTAAAACAAAACAAACCACCATAAATGGTCACTATAGTAACCATGACGGTTAATTAAAGTAAGTAAATTGTTATAAAGTGTTCATAGTTTATGGTTTTGGAACAAAATCTTCTTATAGTTATATGTAGTTTTATTGTATAACTCCATATCAGATATTTGTAAACTAATCCACAGTAACCATGTTAATCAAAATGCTCCGTTGCTTGGTTACACGTAATAAGATGGCTGGCAAACGAAGCGTTGATAATTTTGTACCTGATGTCATTGTAAACGAAGATAGATTGTATGATTTTAGTAACGTTAGGAAAAAATCTCGTCATAAAGTCCGATGTGGAATCGGAACAGCACGTTCTGAACATTGTGATTCTTCGAGCGCTGCAGAAAATGTACCTGTGGATGTGACCGACGCAAATATTTCAGAGCCTAGCGCTAGCAGACATGAATTTATTGAGGTAAACAATAGACAAAACCTGCTTGAACGATAAACCTGCTTAATCTTTAAACCACAAATCTAGTCCAATTAATTACTATTATATATGAGAAAATAATTATCTTTGAAAAGTTGTACGTGTAAAATAAGTCTAAGGCAATTCGTAGTCAACATACGGTAGCTTTAATTATTGCGCAAGTTGAAGATAGAGGTGACTAAGGAGAAATTTTACTTAATTATTAACACTAATGAAATTACTAATACATTTATATTTCCAGCACTCTTTTCGTGGAAATGTCACCGGAAGCGTAATAGAAAAATAAAAATAAATGTTCACGAGTTGCTTGCATATACAACTATGCATGACGACGTACGATGATTGGCGAATGTTTCGCGCGATTTTTAGCGCTTTGCTGGAACTGCACAAACTGTAGTAGAAAACCGGCTTAAGCCATTTACATCAATTAAAAAACTAGTGACGGAATAAAAAATTAGCAAAAGTGAGTAAAACTAGTGAATAAATGTCACAATTACCAGTTTTCTGATTATTACATGCTTTGTGAAAGATGAGCGACAAATTCAATGTACCAAAAGTCTTTAACAAAAGGACAACATGAAATGTTCGTGAAAGCAAATTTGAATTGATGTTTAGGACACTTTGATAACTCCACTCTTTATTTAAAAGTTATAGTATACATAGATGTATAATTGAGAATTAGAAATATAGAAAGGCATCAAATATTACGTTTCTCTCATGAAATTAGATATCGTATAACGCTGGTTCGTCATCAGAGGATGAATTAACACCTGAAGAAGTGCCAGGAACAGTTGAACTTGCAATACCTATTGACATGATAGATGCTTACAGTATGGAGCTTTGTGGTCAAGAAGTCGTGACTGTTATAAATCTTCAGTCTTTTCTTTTGCAAGATTATTGCATAACTTCAAATCAACTGCAAGTAAGTTCAAACTGCATGACGGGAAGAGAGTATATTGCACGATGCACAAGGATTGGTGTTAACGTGAATAAGTGAATTGCCATTCCGAGTGCTTTTAATAGGGCGTTCGACTTTTTGCGATCGCTTTCATCTATTATTGAGCATGTGTAGTGATAAACACGACTCGTGTGTATATATTAAGAAATCTTCATTAATACGCATGCGTAATACAAGAAGCACAGACTGGAAATCCACCTAATGCAGATTTCCATTCAGTGCTTTTTATCGCGCGATCGACTTTATTCGAATAAAGTATACCGCGCAATAAAAAGCACTGAATGGAAATCGAAATGCACATGGTAGTTTGGTTTTTATTGAGTATTGTTTTTCGTTTTTGTTTGATACTTACCAATAGTCTTCATTCCATATCAGTGTAATTCAATTAATGAAATAATTCACTTTTTTTTCACGCGTTTACACAGGATCGAAAATTTATCTTATTAAAGCGAAAACCCCATGTTTTTATTGGAAATGTGAACGAATGGATGTTCACGTGTACCTGCGAAAGACATGTTGAAGCTCTAACAAAGTCAATCGCAGTAGAAGTAGAAATGACTTACCAAGGTGGGAAAATAAAATATAGACACGTTATCTGTTATCTTGTAAAATAAGATGACATATTCACAACGATTTCGATAAAATAAAAACCTAGGCTAAATACTCAAACAGCGCCAGCATCCAATCCAACCATATTTTCGAGCATGTTAACATAGTTCTTATTTCCGCTGAAAACGTGATTTTAAATAAATCATTCATATATCCGCTTACAATCGACCATTTTCACTGTCATGCGGGCACACCTTTTTCCCAGATTAAAAACGAAGCATGAGATTGCTGCCGAGACGATTATGAAGAACTAAACTGAGACACATATGGTCGTGTGAAGAAAATAGCAGTCACATATTAATTGGTTGACTGTAGCTCGCAAGCGACTACTATAGTTTCGTTTTCATTCCGAAGTAAACGCATATTATCAGGATTTATTATATAGTATTAACGCAGCTTTTCTTCAATCTGATTGGTTTCTGAACGATCTTTACAAACAGGTAAAGCGCGATCATTACAAAAACAACTGAAAAAATTATAAAATATTGCGAATATAGAGAAAGTGTGATAAATGTAAAAGAGGAAATGTGAGAAATTTAAAAGAGCTATATAATAAAAACATCGTTAAATCTCGATTGGTCGGTCGTTATGGCAAAATTATGCCCTTGGTCGTACTGCAATGAACGACCGCGGGCAGGAAAATTTTGCTGTAAAGACCCTCCCACTTGGTCAATAAGTTTTTATTATTCATAGCCAGCTACATCACAGATGTTTTTTGTATTTTTAGATTTTGAGAAACAGTATCAAAAATGCATGCACATAAAAGCCTTGAAGAAGATCTTGTCTGCCTTTGATATTAACAATGGCATTGATCCCTCAAATACATGCATAGGGAATGTGATTCAAGTTGACCATAATTATTTACAGGTATGCTAGTTTGCACGTGTATCTAATGCATGGTTATAGTTTAGCTATATATAGCCTATTATATATAGATTATAGACGAAATAAATTTAAGAAGAATTAATAGTGAGGAGAATCGTCGCGTAATCATCCATTGATACTATGTCGTGTTATATTGCAGAAAAGGGCGTCTTTGCATTCCATCTCGGGTAAAGATAACTTGCTCTGTGTGTTGATTGAGGATAAAGGTTTTGGAATCGTTGGTTGGAAAGACGGAAAACTATTTTGTTTGTGTTGTCTCTCTGCGCACGCCTTTTCGTGCGTTCACGTAGAGGAAGCAAAACTGCAAATGGAAAATGTTGGTGACATCCCAGATTATATTTACAGCTTTTGCCAAACGATCGACCAAAATCGACATGACGTCCAGAGAGATGTTTGGTTTCTGCGCTGCAGATCCATCTTGAAGATTCCGTTTGACCTTCCTCCTTCGTTACAAAAAGTTGTTTACGAAACGCCCGAATGCAATATTTCTTTTGGGGATAGTGGTGCATTGTTTATTCCTGAATTGTCACCAGCATTGTCTCAAAGAAGCCTATGTTACGTATGCGGTGGTCCTTGGAGAAATGAATCACCAATCGAACATGGTTGGATTTGCTATACAGACTCGAAGTTAATACTCAAGAAATATGCTTTAGATTGTGAAGGTAGCTTGTATACATTTTCTTACATATAAATGATATTTTGTGTAAACACCAGTATTACAGAAGAAATATGAAACACTCTCCTAACCTTGTTACCACAGAGCTATAGAAACACGAGTGAAGTTTAGGAGAACGTGAACTCGGTGGCATGGGTTTGCATTGCTATTTTGAGTTCTCCCAAACTTCCACACGTAGATCTATAACTCATCAATGGGATCAACGATTGACTCGTGGAATCTAAGTAAATCGTTGAAGTATCCTTTAGTAATATTGAAATTCCTCACTTTTTGAGATTGCGTATATGTGATGTAGTGATGGAGTGAACTTCTGCTATATAACTTGCTTTTATACGCGAGCCCTGATTGGTCCGTAGAATTTTCGGACCATATTTTAGGTTTGCTTAATTTATAATATAATTTATTTTGTGTTATTTGATACGTTTTTCTCACACAATGATATCATGACACACAATGATATCTCACACAATGATATCTCACACAATGATATCAGTTTATATAATGACATTCCGAAAACCTGCGCGGTTTTTGGCCGAAAACAGTGTATATCGAAATATCGAAACATATCGAAACATGGAAAAACTCAACATCGTACCCATCGTATCCAGGCTCTTTTCTCCTCTCTCCTCCCCGATATATATATATATATATATATATATATAATATATATATATATATATATATATATATATATATATATATATATATATATATATATATATATATATATATATATATATATATATATATATATATATATATATATATATATATATATATATATATATATATATATATATATATATATATATATATATATATATATATATAAATATATATATATATATATATATATATATATATATATATATATATATATATATATATATATATATATATATATATATATATATATATATATATATATATATATATATATATATATATATATATATATATATATATATATATATATATATATATATATATATATATATATATATATATATATATATTATATATATATATATATATAATATATATATATATATATATATATATATATATATATATAATATATATATATATATATATATATAATATATATATATATATATATATATATATATATATATATATATTATATATATATATATATATATATATATATATATATATATATACATATACATATATATATACACGTTTATTCTTAAATAATCACAATTATTTTTGGTTATTTCAGTTTATTACCGACCATGTTCAAACGAAAATTGTTCCGGCAGGCTCGAGTTCGATGGAAAAGATGTAACGTTGCTGAACATGGGGAGGGTTGTCGTTGCCTATGAAGTTTTACGAGAATTTATGTTTCACTTCCTCAAAGGAAGGTTAGAATTTTTTAATTTTAAAGTATGGTCAATGGACCATCTAAATTGTTATTTTGTTATGTAAATATATAAAAATTCTCAATCATATCTATATATCATATATATAGGTGTACCATGTACACGTACTACAGTGTTTGGGAAGAGATAATGAGTGACACCGGAAAAACCGTTTTGCGAGACGTCTTGTCGTACAATTGGTGGAGGTTTTCGTGGTATTCGTTTTTACAGTTGCTAGACATAGATTATTCTGCTGGCTTTGCATGTCCCATATGTATGGTAGATAATGCTGAAGTGATTGTTTGTGATGGCACTGCGCTCGCGTTTCGTCAAGAATTGTGCAACACACTAAAATACACTGAAATTCCCAATCTGGAAACACATAGGAATGACCTCACGAAAGGCAGATAAGTATCTCTAGTAATAGTAATAATAATCAGTTGATGATATCTTCGCGGTTAAATCACGAGTAAAGCGGATAATTTGGTAAGCGGTTCATTGTCGCGCCAGATGAATTGCAAAATGGACATCCGTTCCTCACGTTGTATACGCAATAAATTATTGGCATTATTTTAGCATTGTACTCAATAAATTATTGGATTCTTAGCACGAAAGAACACTAATCCCGAAATAACCCTAATGCTAACCCCCCGCCTAAAGTGTTTTTTACCCTAACCCCGCCTGAAATATCTTCCTAAACCCCGGCTGATTTTCAGCCCAAAGACTGTAATACACCGTTGACCCCATCTTTTTAGTTTTTGTCTTCTTTCATTTTTATGGGGGCCGTATAGGTTGGACTAGTCTCCTCCGCAAGCAACTCTGTGTGTACGAGATTGCTTCCAAGGCTGTGCGAGCAATGTTTTGGCTGGGATAACAGGAAAGTATAGGGATTGTTGGGATTGGTGAAGGGATTGACGCCCATTGCGCCTCTGTCCCAATGCTTTTGTTAATTTCTCTGGCTCAGCCAAAACATCCTTGGAAGCAGTATTTGACTAGGAAAAAAGCCACAGAGTTGCCTGCGGAGGAGACTAGGTTGGACCGTATTTCTATATTACCATTCCACCCATTGTGGTTTAAAGTGTCTATCTCACGTGGGGATTTTACATATTCGTAATATTTGGGTCTTCCTGAGCAAAATCATAATATATCTTGTCAGCCGAACATTTCATCTTCATGGACTTTTTTGGTGTTAAAGTTATCGGATGTGATGTCACAAATGCCTGGTTTGGAATGCCTCTTGTGACATCACATCCGGTGACTTTGACAGCGAAAACTCCATGAAGATAACATTTTCGGCTGACAATAATATTATGATTTTATTCAGGAAGACCCAAATATTACGGATATGTAAAATCGACAAACGTGAGATAGGCACTTTAACAATAAAGGAATATGGGAATGAGTCTTTACATACAGCTGACTAAATCGTCTGTCCGCCGATCCGTGGACCTACGGTGGGGCCACGTGGACCGCGGGGCTGCTTTTAGTAAAACCCGAAACTGATCAGGTATATAATAATATAATGATATATAATTATATGTGATCAGGTATATGATGATCAGGGGCCAGTTGTTCAAAAGCCGATTAACTTAATCCAGGATTAAGACTAATCGTGGATTAAAAAGCTCTAATCCTGGTTTAGCGCTAATCGGCTTTTGAACAACCGGCCCCAGGTGTATAATAATGTTAATATAATTTCTGAAAACAGCTGTTTCAAGTTTAATATGGCACTTTAATACCATTGTACAGTATATAATTCTAGTATTGAATACAGACACCGCTGTCATTCTGCACGATTTCGTACATAAATAAATTTCTGACGACGTTCTGTGCATTGTGAACATAAGATTCCTTATATGGCTTATATCACCACTCCGTAATTTTATATTTTACTAGGCACAAGGACAGAGTTTATATCACGGACAAATATATCAGATTAGCTGTGCAAAAAGTGAAACATGGTTGCCTGAAAGCACAACATTCACTTGCAGAACTCGTCTCCTTATTGGTGGATGGAATATATCCGGATTTGAAAATCTTTTTAAACTGGTGCTGCGAAACATATGGATTTTTTGAAAGTTGGCCTGTAGCAGTGATTGATTTTATCGAGGCCATTGCCAAAAATACGCCTGTGTGCGCTATTATTCACCAAGACGAGAGATTGCATGGTTTGCTAACAAAAATCTTTGAAGGGCATCCACTGAAGAGATATCCTACTGATATGAGTTATTTTCAAGACACTTGTCCGATACTATTTAGTTTGGTCAGTGCTATTCCTGGTGAAGCAGTGCCAAGGGGAGTTGTGCCTCTCCTCCGCAAGTTGTTAGATATATCAAAGGCACCATTTCAGAAAAATCAAACCCACATTAATCCTCATCCGACAACTCCCAATGCTAGACGAGATGTATTGGAGTTTTACCCACATCACCCTGTTGTCCGAGCTAGAGGAATGTATGAGATGGATCGGAATGTTGACGACCATACAACAGAAAAAATGTGTCTGAAGCGATCCGGCCGTCATGCAACGCTTCTTCCAGGAATATTCTTGCTGCAGTGCAGACATGGTTAATATACAAAATACTTCAAAATTATTGTTTCTTCAACATTTTTATGTCAAAGGATGACGTTGGTTAAATAAGTTTAGCACTATATATTCAGTATATTAATACATTCCTCTGTAACCTCGTTCTCTGATGATCAGCTTGTACATTTTAGGAATAACTTATGGTTTCTCTGTGATGACATCAAGCGAATCTCCGAACACGCCCTTCACAGTATTTAAAACAAGGTTCGAAAAAGGTAAGGCCGTTTATAAAGCCGAGCTCACAGAGATAATTCATTCTGGTACTAATCGAAATATCGTTATTTATATTGTTATTATTGTCTTCATTAACTGAAGTTTAATTGTATCTTACATTTGTAGCTCCTTCAATAATAGTGTACGACAACGCATGTAACTTGCACGCGTATGCTCTGAATCGCGATCCATTTTTTTTTCAAAATACCCGGTTTCTAGTAGACAGATTACATTGGAGAGACCATACAGGTATACTACACAACTTATGTTGAGTGTAAAACATTTATAATACATTACGGTAGTAAGGTTATATGCACAAATATGTGAAAATGAAAACATTTGGGAGGAATTGCGACAAATATATACTGCAGACACTTTGATCTACGGCATCGAGTTTGATTTACTCATCGTAATCTTTTTCACAATTTTTTTTTAAAAAGGATGTTCGTCTGCATACAATTTATCAGCGTATGGTAATCTGGACTATCCCTTTATCAACAGTCAAGGAGCCGAACAAAGGAATTCGTCACTTAATCGAATTAAAGCCGCACTTTCATATATGAATGAAAAAAACTTCATGAACCATTGCAAACTGTTCCTATGGTATCATAACAGACAACTTGCCAAAAAACTAACACAATGAATAAATTGTTTGCAGTTAAGGAGGATTTCCATTCACTGCTTTTTGTCGCGCGATCGACTTTTCAAATTACGTTTTTTAAAACCAATCTTGATGTACGCTTGCGTAACAGAAATAGCGACCGTAAAAGGTACGCGATCGCGCGAAATAAGCACTGGATGGAAATCCACCAATTAAGCATTAATAGCATTTAATTAATATATATATATATATATATATATATATATATATATATATATATATATATATATATATATATATATATATATATATATTTTTCTATCTATTATTCTATTATTTGCTCTAACTATATATGTTGTTGAGCACTCTTTGCATTTCGTAGACCAAAACCTACACGTATATATATATATATATATATTATATATATATATTTTTACACAAATTTGTATATATAGAGGACGATTTAACAAACTAGATTTATTCCACTAAAGAAGAAGCCTTCACCGGCGAAACGTTTGGAAATATAACTTTTTAACACTTTGCCTGAAGAAGTTTACCTTGTCATGTTATATATATATATATAAATATCAAGAGCCCGCTCACCATAAGTTTAAGATCAATAACATCAAGAAAACGTTATTACAAAAAATATTACGTTTCTTATATATATATTTTTATATTTGGCGGTATCGAAAAATATGGTGGCTGCTGGGAGAGGTTGGTGGAGGGGAGGACCTTGCCGGGGCTAAAATGAGCTAGGGGGGTGAGGCAAGTGGAGGCGAAGTTTTGGACATTCGGTGTTTCGGCGGACATCTGCCCTAGTTTGATTGGACGAAGCAATTAATAGCTCATTAAGACAGTGATTAAAATTATCAGTGCTTTAATTGCTGGCGCGCTCTCCTTTCCCCTCTCCCCACTTGTGCCCCCCGTTTCATTTCCATCAAGCTGGTCTCCCACCCCCTCCCCCAATAGCCAGCAATCCGGGCTAAAACGATGGCGGATCTACATAACGCAACTCCATCTGCGTATATTGCTGCAAAGTAGAAGGTTTGCTGCGCAAATAACCGTTCTGCGTTACATCATAGTCCCTATAATTATATGGTCTGGAAACGCGGCCAAAGTCTTTGTTCTATGTTTTTGTTCACGTTTATGCAAATGTATGCACTTTCACACTTGCTGAACACATTGTATTTTCTGTATAATGAAGCAAGCAGCCAATGGCAGCGTTTGGGTTTAATCACTCAACCGTGCTGTAGAAATATTAAGACAAAAGATTTGTGCACTTTCAGGGCATCCTAAACATGAATCGCAGGTTCTTGTTAGCCGGTTTGAAGTTCTCCGCAGGTTCTTGTTAGCCGGTTTGAAGTTCTTTCCAGACAATATAATTTTAGGGACTATGGTTAAATGCACATGTCGCAATCTTTTTTAGTATATTAATTAACTCTTGCTTTGGATTTGACGAATAACTATTCTCGATAATAAATGTTATTCTCAAAATAATGCTCTGCAAAAACTCTGCTCATACCCAGGTTCTTCATGAACATAACAATTACAACCTAAAATGTAAAACGTACCATATAATTAGTAATGTAAGAATCAGAATATATTGTCTGTATAACATCAGTTCACCTCTGGGAGTATTACGTCCATAATGAATGTCGAGAAGGAAATTGGCTGTTTTAGAAGGTTTACTGGTAGCTTGGGATGATGCTGTATTACTTTCTTGATCACCTCAGTCAGATATTCACCCTGAATGAAATATGCACATACACAAAAAGTAATATAAGCGATATGACTACAGTCTAAAAAACGCGACAAGTTTTAAGAAATGAAAATACATACGGCTTCCTCGTCGATTCCTCCCATCGTCCATGCTAGATCTCGGCATTCCGCACGGGAAACTACACCTTTATCTTGACTGAACAGGAACAATCGTTTCGAGGGGTATTTCTCTGATAGTATATCGTTAATAATAATCTACATAACAAAAGTGGATGTAAATAATAAATATACGTCTGCAATAACTTATTAAATTATGTGATTCATGTCACCATAAGGAAAATCGTTAATATTACATGTTAGTTTAAACTGTAGATAGATGATTATAAAAACGAAACACTATACTAGCTTTTTTACGTAAGGAATTCTACCAACCAACTGTATCACGTTAGTGACGTGCAAGTTCAAAATTGTTGTAATCACTAAAACTATTAACAACTTACATTGATTACAGGAAATTTCTTATTCTTAACCCAGTGACGTAACGATCGTTTGGAGAATATGTTTTGGCTACAATAACAAAATCAATAAAAAGTTAAGCAATAGCTAACGTTATTCCAAAATGGTGGCCAATTTAATCAAGTGCACTTAAATTAGCCCTTATAGGCTCGTTTCAGAAGAAAAATACTTTTGAGTTGTGTAGTTTTGAGGAGCGGAGCGAATTTGTTTTACGTACTTGATTGCTGAAATATTTATAATGCATCCGCATTTCCATTTTCCTCTTGGTAAGGGTTGTTCAGGATATACGGCGCAGGAAAGATGATACCACTGAAGGCAGTCGTCGCAAAATATGAATGAAGATGATGCAGGTGCAATATCAACAAGGCAGTATTTGTTTGCCCCACATACCCCATCTATTTTTTTACAAAACGTATTAAATGCTAAAAATAAAAAAATAATATATTTTATAAAATAAGTTGCTTTTTTATGCAAATTCTGATTGGTCAATATCCGTGTTTAGATAAGACATTATAAACACGGAATTTGCCCGTCTTGTTAAATGTTTACTAATTATTATTTTATTAAAAATATAAAATGGGTTATATATAACTATGTATTTCCAAAAAACAACTATAAGCACAGTTAATTACGCAATGATTATATAAATGAGTATCTCCCGATAATTTATCATCAAAAATAAAATGAGAGGATATTACAAGATTACCCAATCTTAATATTGGACAATTATACGTCCACACATTTTAATTATTCAGAGTATTTTTAAGCATATACTCCTCATATTGACAAATGATTACTTCAACAGATACTTCGGTGGGGCTTCGGTGGGGCTTCGGTGGGGCTTCGGTGGTCTAGTGGTAAGGGCCACTGCCTCCCACCTCTGAGGTCAAGAGTTCGAATCCTGTGTTCGGACATTTGAACGCACGTGGAAATAGTTGGTCAACACTCTGCCGAAAGTCGTGGGTTTTCTCCGGGTTCTCCGGTTTCCTCCCACAGGGAAGTTGACAGGGCGGGTTAGGATAAATAGTTAGGAAAACTAATGATTATAAAAACTGTAAAAATAAATAGCTAAGGTTAATTGATTGGGGTACTGGGTACTAGGTACTGAATGTAATAGAACAAATTGTCGATGTCGTAAAGCGCATTTGATCATATACTGCACATGCTAATTTGCGCTATATAAATAATATACATTATTATTCACATTATTACTTAAATATTGAACAATCCAACGTCCATATATACATTTTTTCAATTAATAAGGGTATTTTTCAGCATATGTTGGTATACTACATAATATACCTAAGTGGTTTTTCATATTATATTTGAATGGACGACAAGGACAAAAATAGTTTGTAGTGTATATACGTTTGATCTCACAATTTATAAATATCTTAAAAATTAAATAGAAACCATTATGTTAACCAAATAATTAAATAGAATTCAATTTATATATACATATATTTATATGTGTGGACTTCTTACTATGACAACCACAAATCACTTCACGCCCACTTGCATGTCACACCCTTTTTAACATGACGTCACAACAACGTAACCCAACCAATTGCTATAAATACAAGACTCCTTTGGAATTCGACAAAATCGGAATCGAGATGGCTGGACGTTACGGACTACCAATGAACAAGACATTCAGTAAGACTAATTACTTTATCATTATACTTCATTCGATTTTTATTCATCTAATACTCGTTTTACTAACAATATACACACATTTTCCTGTCTTTACCATCTTCCTTCATACCAACGATCAAAACATCAACTCCCAGCCCTAAAAAGCCCTCCTGATGAAGACCAAAAGGTCGAAATTCGTCGAGGGTTACTCCCGATATAAAAACACGAACCTACAATATCCTTCTACGCTTCAATTCTTTTTCTCTCATGCAACACAAACCGCACCCATTTTGTTCAGCCACCAATCCACCATATTGCAAAACACTTATCTCGTATTCAATCAGTTTTTCTTTTTGTTCCTACTGTGTTATTCATGTTTACTACACTACAATTAACCGTGTTGGTAATACAACGCCGGTGGAGGTTTATTTTTTATACAAAATACACTGTGGTTGTGTTTTCGTATGGGGGATATATATATCAGGATATATATAATAGTAGAATAATGTTGTAATATCGGCTATTTCAAGAGTGCTCAATATCTTGAGAGATAGAGCGATATAGATATATAACTAAAGATTGTTTGCTGTTACTGCTAGTTTCACGCCCGTAGACGATCTTCAGTTGTCTGAAGATCGTCTATACGGGCGTGAAACTAGCAGTAACAGCAAACAATTTTTAGTTATATATATATATATATATAAATTGTAGATAAATCAAAGACAAGACATCACTTTGCTGTTACTCCGAGTTTCACGCTTACGCGATCGTCAGACAGACTTTAAATCTGATTAAAGTCTGTCTGACGATCGCGTAAGCGTGAAACTCGGAGTAACAACAAAGTGATGTCTTGTCTTTGATTTATCTACAATTTATTACGCTCTGCAAATTAATGCATTGAGCACTCTACCGACAGTATAAACTCAATTCACCAGATTTATATATATATATATATATATTTATATATATATATATATATATATATATATATATATAATTAAAACTAAAAGAGTCTAACCATTTCCATTAGTTTTCAGAAGTGGGACAATGTGATTTGGTGTCGACCCGATACCAGATAGATTCACCCACAGTATATGGACAACTGGCACCTGCGGAATTGCACAATCTTCTCCGTTTATCTGATCCGATGAAACCATGCGATTGAATACATCGTATCCAGGTAGTTTACAGTGTTGTTGAATAGCGACACCTAAACTATGCGAAAGCCAATATAACTGTAACAGGCCTGGAAAAATAAAAGAATAAAAATGAAAACTAGAGGACAGAGAGTTTTCGGGGCCTAATATAGAATTACGAGAGTTTGCATGGTATAAATCAAGCTGACACAGCGATGAGTGATGAAACTATCATTCATTAAATAACATAATATTATGCCTAAACTCTAAATTGCGGTCCAATTAGAGAGCTAGATTTGTACAAGTGACCAGTAATTGTATCATGGAATTACCCCTGCACCCAGGTACCCCGTGGCGGAGATAAGACCCTGGGTTGAGGAAACGAGGTTGGCTCGAATTTTGCGAAATCCAAATTGAGGCTGTCGACAATATAGGCACAAGACGACGTTTCAAGACATTCAAGATTCCGGACGAGGAATTCGACGAAATATTACCCCCTATAATATTATCCTTCTGGGTCTATAAATATCGATAATAGTAATACAGCAAGATTCACAAAACCGTGATGTTAAGATATACGAGTTAAGGTAAATGTTTGCATTTCGAATCATGGATTTATTGTTATGTATTCTGTTTAGGGGTACCTGTAAAATTACCTTTTTTGCTAAATATCGTAATATAATGTAGATACTATACACGAAAACATTTATCTCACAAAATATATTACCACAATATGTCCCATCTTTAGTCGTCGCTTTCACTTCTTCCTTGTACACAATCTTCAACATTTCGATTGCCGAAGCTGCGCGCTCCACAATGGGCATCTTAATTATCACGTCAGTTGTGGAACAGTGTATGAAACTAACCAACTGTTCTTCATCTGGAAATACTTCCAAAAGCTAAAAGTTAAGCAAAATCACCATTATATATAAACACAAATTTGTTCACGTTTCTTATATTTCAGGTTGACAAGATTTTCATGTTAGTATGCTTAACCTTAATATAACCCTTAACCGTTACCATCATTGTTTTCACATGTGGTCCATATGTGATCACATGTGAATTGGTTGTTTCCACATGTAAAGCAAAATAATATGTAAACTGACCATCCATATTTTCACATGTAATCCACATATGAAGTAATTTTCCACATGTACATTCATGTAAGCATACATATATGTATATATAGGCATTACCTTCGCAATAAACCAATCCATGTTAGTTGCGCCACATACAACAGCACGTAGACGAAGTAGGCACGACAAATTGTGACTGTCAGAGACTTTGCCCATGTTAATCGCCCACGCAATAGCATGGAAGAAACAGTTGCCGTCAGATTTGACTTCACCTGGCTCATAACCGTCCTTCTGCAAATCCGTCGGTACCTGGCAACGAAGGCTTAAAAGAGTTGTTTGTTAAATTAACAATTATATAAATGACGAATAAAAATGAAGTGTTAAATATCGCTAAATGTACTTGGAATTAGAATTTCCATGATATTTGCATAAAACCAACTATGATAAAACTTAAAAGTCTTATTCCGCTTATTCGTATAATTACCTTTTATGAACTTCATCTCTGTCAATGTTGCCTTCGATGACAAGAGGAATACATTTAAAAGAAGCTTTCACCATCTCACAAACTTCTACGAACATATTCCAGTCTTCAATCATCATCAAACTTCTTAGAACATTTGAAATATTTTCAGAGTCAAAAAGCGATGAAGCAAGCTAAAAATTTCATATATACTGTATATAAATCTTAAAACGATATAAATCTGACTATAAATAATAGCGTAACTAAAGCGCGTTTTCCACTTCACCATTTCGCTCGCCACTAGCGAATCTCCACAATGACATCATTTTTTTCAGTTGTCGACCAATGAAAACTGGGCAAAATTATGTCATCGGTGAAGTGGAAAACCGGCTTTATGACATGATAATGCTATATTAATGCATGTTCACGATAATTATGCGTTGGACACGCTACATGCACCCTCGCATTTGCTATTGTATATACAGGGTGTATAAAAAACGAGACCTTTAGAAATTAACCTATTGTTGTTAAGCACAAGATTTTATGCTCCTGGGAATTTAAAATAGCTTCTAATCGTATGAAGGAGCATAACTGCATAACAAATTGCAAAGATGGGTTCAGCATAGTGCTTATAAGGCATTCAAATTCCAACAATAGCTTGATTTCTAAAGGTCTCTTTTTTTTATCCACCCTGTATACAATATATATATAAAAAGTAGAGTGCTGCGTATACAGTGTTTTGAATATATAGGAAAGTGAAAAGGTGGTAAACTGCCAAGAATTTAGTGACGAGATACTGACGTTTCGAGCGGAGCCCTTTGGTCTTACTCTGATGAAGGGCTCCGCTCGAAACGTCAGTATCCCGTCACTAAATTCTTGGCAGTTTACCACCTTTTCACTTTGCTATATATATATATATATATATACATACACACGCATCCATCCGTAACTTTTCGAAAAAGCTTTCGTTGCGCGTTATGGTGTCGACTTCTTGTGGAACATTCCCTTCTTCGTTGTCGTTGTCATCTTCAACATTCTCATCACCATTTCCATCATCATCATTATCATCACCATTATTATCATCTGCATCATTATCTCCACCATTATTATCATCATCATTATTATCCATATGATCCGACAACCCGTGGTTCTCAGCTTCATCATGGTTAACTGTCGCATCGTCCCTGCCATTACCACCTTCATTATTCATAGCCATAGGGAAGCTATCGCAAGAAAAAGAGTTATTAAAAAAGTCCATGATAACAACCAATTCATCTAACCGCGGCTTATTGCTGCCGTTGTTAATATTTGCCCACGCAATGTTGGTAGGCCACCAATCTGGCTTCTTCTCGTCATCGGTCCAAAACGCGCGTTTTCGTCCTACATAGGAAGACACATGAAGACATTATTTAGCACGTTAACTGATCAGTGCAGCATCATCAGTTGTGTTTTTGAGTAGTGTGTATGCAATAGGAATATATGCAATGTGCATGCAATAAGGAACTTACCATCACTCATCACCGCTGCACTGACCATTTTTCTAAGGTCTGTCACCTTGTAGTCCGAATAACACACGCTTTGCCCAACAGGGAACGTAACAGGTCTTCTTTGCGGGACTATAATAGATCGAAAATAAACTGGTAGTTATGGCGCCGCATATCAGTATTCCTTCTGCATTATTATATCATGGCAATTGCGTTAATTCGCGCCACGCTTAATTTTTATTTCCAGGGATGTTTCACAAGAACGTTGAAATATAAGAATCATGCTTCTTTACACACCTTGAATTTGTCGTGAGAATTCAGAAGTACAGCTTTTGAAAAATGCTTCTCTTACTTGTCTGTCTTCAACAAACTCTCGAAGATTGTCTGAACCTATACATAAAGAATACCTAATGACAATCGTGCAACAGGGGGCACTAACATATGGGTCATTACATCATATCATAGTGTTTAAATTCCGAGCGGTTTGTAGTTTATATTTTATAATATATAAATAACATGAGTTGCAATTATAGTATAAACTTACGAGACCAAATTTTTTCTTTTCGAAAAGTCATGACGGTTACTTATATTTTTGTTCTCTTATGCCATTCATGAATCTATTAAATAGAAAGGTGATATTAAACGCTGGCCAGAAGATATGTAATTTTACGTTGGAATGGAAAGAACAATAAGAAACTATTGTTTTTGCCACGATAACATAAAAATTTATATCTTTGTATGAGCTTCTTCGTGGACATGGTTTTGGCAAATTACAGGTTTAATAAAAATAAACAAAACATCATGTCAATAATGGCTTGCTAAAATCCGTGATATAACAGTCGTGAACAATTGAAAGAAACAATCTTTCTGGCTCTTTATTTATTAAAACTATATAAAAAGGCGGCCAATTAGGATGATATTGCATATAATAACAAACGAAAATGTCCTGAATACAAAAAATGCTTTTATCATGCCTACTTTATCGAACGTGCTTTAATCCAATCAATTAAACATTTTCAAATTATCAATTAAAAACGTTAAAAAATTATCGGATTTTAGATTAAAAACAAACAATATAAACTATGTTTTACCAGTTTCCCTAATTTAGCCTCCATTTTTTTATCAATCCTGGCTCTTTTCCGCGGATTATTTTCGTAATATACCTGAAATAAAATAAATTATGGATTTTAGTCGCAAAAAGACGACAATATTAGTACCAAAGTTCATCATGAACTGAAACCTGCGCGCAATAAAATTACACTTGCATCAAAAATAAAGGTTTTTACAATGCAGAATTTTAGTTCTTTTTCAATAATAGGTATGATTTCAAAAATACTACACCTGACGCACATGTATCCATTACATGCATGTTATCAAATGCTACGCGAGTTATTGCAACGGCCCAATAATTTGTTATCGTGTTGTGAAAAGTATGTTCTATTAAACGTAGAAATAACGTTTTTTTAATAGCAGTATTGGCGAAATGGGTTTTTATGAACCGCGTATCGATTCGGTTACGGTAAACAATAAAGCATGACAGTTTCATATCCGAAAATTTGTACGATTTTGGTGTCTGTGCTTTTGTACAAATATGATATTGCCAAATATGATATTTAAATGCGCCAAATTATTGATGCGCCAAATTATTTTCGAAAAATGCAAAAATCCAATTTGTACATTTTGGTTGCGCAACGCAACTAACGCGCGGTAATCTGTTTAGATGATGATCTTATTAATCTTATGTATCCGGTGCATAGTTTAATAATAGTGTATTAGTGTGTACTATGATCTATGGCCAGATGGGCATTTTATAATATTCTAAAGTTCGAGACACTCTTCAGTAACTTCTCAATATATGGACATTTCATTTCTCAACAAAACGATAGAGACCAAGCTTGTCGAAATTGGTTCAGTAGAACGTCAGTTTCAATAATCGTTCCTTGTCGTGCTTACGGCGTTTACGGTACACGCTATTAATTTCGTGAGAAATTACATTTTATTAAATTTGTCCCCGTATACAAACATGTTACACATAACCTTTATTATATTTCTTGTATAAAAATCTAGCGCTTTTCTGCGAATAACTAAAACACAAGTCAACGCTGAGCTGCATACGCGCAGTTAGCACTGTATTCGAATGCATGTTTCTTGTTTCATGCACCAACCGCCCTCACCCCCTGAATGTTTATCTCCCCCAACGTATTCTTACACTAATCACTAGGAACCTGGGGGAAATTTACAAAGCAACCCCAATCCATGACGCTGGTGACTGAGATGGCATTTCCTCATCTGAATTATTTGGTATAAATCGTAACCACACACAGATGAATAAGCAGTACCAGGACCTACGCGATTTAATTTAATTTGTGTGATATACCTTCTTGGCTACTTTACGATGTTGCTGAACATTTGGATGAACATCGACTCCATTCACTGTGTCATTCGCTTCACAAGTTTCAGTTGCTGATGTTGCATCCGCTAAGCTTTCAACATTCATTTTATTTTCCAAACTTTTGAAACACAGTTTTGTGAATATTATGCAATTGTAACATTAGTAATATTAACGTTGCACACAATCAGACTAATCACTGAAATCAGTGCTCTCACTTCCGGTCATAGGCGTACGAGACGGGGGGGGGCTGCAGCCTCCCAGTTGTCCGAAAATTAGCTTTATTCGGGCAAAAATGGTCTTGTCATTCATCAAAAAGGGTCCTGTATTAAATTATTCTAATATTTGAATGCAACTTTATAACGAATGACATTATAACGATTTCTCATTGAGGGAAATCTGGGATTTCATTGTTGTTCATCGTTTAGCAATGGTTAAAAGTGGCATATAGCCAGGCCTTGGTCCGGGCGTTGTCTAAACGTAATCTCGTATATTCAACTTGAATATACCTAATACATTTGGTTTTGTGGCTAATTGCTTTTCCTTCCTTCTCTTCTGCCATCGCCTGCAACACATTCCCTATGCGCGTTATTCCTTGTGTTATAAGAAATTAAGGTTTTCCGGAATCCTCATCATTCCACAGGAAACTAAAATTGTAATTAAACATGATTAATTTAAATGAAATATCGTATTACATGTGACAAGCGGGAGAACCCGTAGCACGTAACAGCAGTAATTTTTTGTTGTTTTGTTCATTATTCGACGCCGTAGGAACGATTCTTCACCTGGGGGGGGGGGGGGGGGGGGCGGGGGCTAACTGTGACGACGATGCCCTTTTATTTTGGAGAGCAGAAGTTAACAAAATTTAAAGGCCGAAATAGGGGGTGCTAGGTGACATTTTTCTCGAAATTGTGACAAATCTGCAATGGGGTGACCACAAGCTTGTTAGTAAATGGTAATCATTGTAATACTCGTTATATCAACAAGCATTTTTGGATTTTTGCATTCCTATATCAAGTTGCAACAAACTTTCTGGCTCTGCAAACACATCCTCCAACAAAGCTTGTGTAGCCACTAATAGTTATTTGTGCATGGCTGCAAGACTATTTTTTTCTTAAAATTGAAATACACTTACCTATAATTACTTTTTCAAAATACTTTAAATATTCTAAAATAAAATAAAAATATTTGGAAATAAAGTGGGCCCCTCCTACGGTCATGTTCGAAAGACTTTTGTCTTCATTTTGTTATCTCGTTGCACAATATTCTGAGAAATAAATATTTCAGGGGGGGTTAGGGTTGGTATTGTTTTGGGGATTGGTTCTATTTTCCTCATCATCAAAATTTAAACACGCAATGATTGCAACCTTAAGCGCCAATCACAGACTCCCGTCCTAGAGCTGCGTGCTTGCTCGAGAAATTCCTAGAACGCTGCACACAATAAATATTTTATTTCCTAGTCCTCAATAGTAAGACTGGTAGTCAAAACCACACAATATATTGGTTTTCACGGAAACACTCCCCCCTTTCCTGCACATATAATGAATTTCTCCATGGAATTATACAATATTATAATTACATATAAGAAGATTTTGTTCCAAAACCATGAACTCTGAATACTTTTTAACAATTCACTGACTTTGATTAACTGTGGTTACTAGTGACCATTTCTGGTGCTTAGTTTACAAATATTTGATTGTGTACACATATAGTGAATTTCTCCATGGAATTATATAATATAACTATATCTAAGATGTTAATTGTTCCAAAACCATGAACTATGAATACTTTTTAACAATTCACTGACTTTGATTAACCATGGTTACTAAGTGACCATTTCTGGTGGTTAGTTTACAAATATTTGATTGTGCACACATATAGTGAATTTCTCCATGGAATTATATAATATAACTATATCTAAGATGTTAATTGTTCCAAAACCAGAACTATGAATACTTTTTAACAATTCACTGACTTTGATTAACTGTGGTTACTAGTGACCATTTCTGGTGGTTAGTTTACAAATATTTGATTGTGTACACATATAGTGAATTTCTCCATGGAATTATATAATATAACTATATCTAAGATGTTAATTGTTCCAAAACCATGAACTATGAATACTTTTTAACAATTCACTGACTTTGATTAACCATGGTTACTAAGTGACTATTTCTGGTGGTTAGTTTACAAATATTTGATTGTGCACACATATAGTGAATTTCTCCATGGAATTATATAATATAACTATATCTAAGATGTTAATTGTTCCAAAACCATGAACTCTGAATACTTTTTAACAATTCACTGACTTTGATTAACCATGGTTACTAAGTGACCATTTCTGGTGGTTAGTTTACAAATATTTGATTGTGCACACATATAGTGAATTTCTCCATGGAATTATATAATATAACTATATCTAAGATGTTAATTGTTCCAAAACCATGAACTCTGAATACTTTTTAACAATTCACTGACTTTGATTAACCGTGGTTACTAGTGACCATTTCTGGTGGTTAGTTTACAAATATTTGATTGTGCACACATATAGTGAATTTCTCCATGGAATTATATAATATAACTATATCTAAGATGTTAATTGTTCCAAAACCATGAACTCTGAATACTTTTTAACAATTCACTGACTTTGATTAACCGTAGTTACTAGTGACCATTTCTGGTGGTTAGTTTACAAATATTTGATTGTGTACACATATAGTGAATTTCTCCATGGAATTATATAATATAACTATATCTAAGATGTTAATTGTTCCAAAACCAGAACTATGAATACTTTTTAACAATTCACTGACTTTGATTAACTGTGGTTACTAGTGACCATTTCTGGTGGTTAGTTTACAAATATTTAATTGTGCACACATATAGTGAATTTCTCCATGGAATTATATAATATAATTATATCTAAGATGTTAATTGTTCCAAAACCATGAACTATGAATACTTTTTAACAATTCACTGATCTTAAACTTATGGTGAGCGGGCTCTTGATATTTATATATATATATATAACATGACAAGGTAAACTTCTTCAGGCAAAGTGTTAAAAAGTTATATTTCCAAACGTTTCGCCGGTGAAGGCTTCTTCTTTAGTGGAATAAATCTAGTTTGTTAAATCGTCCTCTATATATACAAATTTGTGTAAAAATATATATATATACGTGTAGGTTTTGGTCTACGAAATGCAAAGAGTGCTCAACAACATATATAGTTAGAGCAAATAATAGAATAATAGATAGAAAAATATATATATATATATATATATATATATATATATATATATATATATATATATATATATATATATATTATATATTAATTAAATGCTATTAATGCTTAATTGGTGGATTTCCATCCAGTGCTTATTTCGCGCGATCGCGTACCTTTTACGGTCGCTATTTCTGTTACGCAAGCGTACATCAAGATTGGTTTTAAAAAACGTAATTTGAAAAGTCGATCGCGCGACAAAAAGCAGTGAATGGAAATCCTCCTTAACTGCAAACAATTTATTCATTGTGTTAGTTTTTTGGCAAGTTCTATTTATTTATTAACTTTACAACCATACAAGAAAGCAAATATACAGTAAATAAAGAGTGCAATACTTGAACATGATTGAAGGAATGATCAACAGGACAGGAGTCCCATGTGAAGACCAACCGAACAAAAAATTACATAATAAACATATATATAAGTAAAAACACAATAAAAAAACTAATACACAAATTACATAAGAATAAAGATTTAAGAGCAACAACTTGGATTGAAAGAACGACATTTAGAACAGAAACTTTTCCAGGTGCGCAGTCTATTAACATCGAAATTGGAGTCTAACTTAGAAGAGTAGTGAATATAAAGTTTATGTTTAAAAGTGGAAACAGAAGTACTGTTACGAACTATCGGAGAGATATCGTTCCAGAGAAATACAATTCTGTTGAAAAAAGAATTTCTAAAAAGAGAAGTCCTACAAGGATTGGCTTCAAGCAAGTTGTTTTGACTTGAACGAGTGCGAGACGAGCGAATAGAAGAAAAAGTCACAAAACGGGAGATATCTAGATCGTAGAGACCTTGTTTGCACTTAAAAAAGAAGAGAAGATCCTTAATTTCAAGCCAATACGATATCGGTAATATGTTAAGCCTTTTAAGACGGTCAGGGTAAGATGATTCATAATCTTGGAGTATGAATTTAGTGGCTCGTCTCTGAACACCCTCAAGAAGTGAAAGGTCGCGTGACTTATCCTGAGGAGCCCAGATTTCACTACCGTAAGACAAGTGAGAACGGACGAGTGCTAAATAAAGTAGACGACGGCAACGGACATTTGACATCTGAGTACAGTTCCTGCGAAGAAACCCAAGCATACGATTAGCTTTAGCAACACATTTAGCAATATGGGGGGACCACTTAAGGTCATTGCTGATGACCACACCCAAATCGGTTTGATTTGTTACACTTTTCACTAACTCGTTGTTGAGGTGGTAGGAATGACTAGATTGAGTACGTTTTCGGGATATCCTTAGTAAAAGAGTTTTAGACACATTAAATGTCATTTGCCAGGACTGTGACCAGTTGCTCATAGCATCGAGATCAAGCTGGACGAGATCTCTATCCGCTGGTGACTCAATTGAGCGGAAGCACTTGCTGTCATCAGCAAAAAGAGCAACAGTACTGTTGCTGGTTACCTCCGGAAGGTCATTAACATAGAGAATAAAAAGTAGTGGACCTATCACACTACCTTGCGGCACACCAGACTTAACACTAAGGTACGACGAAGAAACTCCTTCAACAACAACACGCTGTTTCCGATCATGAAGATAATCGGCAAACCATTTAAGAAGAGGACCGGAAATTCCATAAGTTTTCAGCTTGGATAAGAGTTTACTATGAGAGACAGAGTCAAAAGCTTTAGCAAAATCAAGATATATGAGGTCAATTTCTTTACCAGCATCAAGGGCACTACCAATGTCGTGAAATATATTAAGAAGTTGAGTAACACATGACTTATTACAGCGGAAACCATGCTGGAGATCATATAAAGAGTTCTTAATGAACAAAGAAACTTGAGTGAAAATCAAACGTTCAAGAACTTTAGAGATTTGGGATAGTAAAGAAATTGGTCTGTAATTAGTAACTTCATGAACGTCACTTTTCTTAGGGACTGGAACTATATTAGCATGTTTCCATTCTGAGGGAACTATACCCTGTTGGATAGATAACTCGAAGAGAGCAGCCAGGGAGGGAGCGATAACTTCAGAACATCGTTTTAAGAGATAAGCAGGTATTCCATCTGGGCCAGTTGCTTTAGAAGGTGACAAATTAGATAATAGAGACTGTACTAAGGATTCAGAAACAATTATGGAGTCAAGAGAATTGAGAGTAGAATTTGAAGGAGAAGATAAAGAAGAAGAACCAGTGTCAGGATTAAAGACTGACGCAAAAAAGTTGTTAAAAGCGTCAGCCTTTTCTTTTGAAGAAGAGAGTTTAAGATCTCCTAATTTCATCACATCAGGTAATGAGGATTTTGACGATTTAGACTTAAAAAATCTCCAGAAAGGTTTAGAATTAACGCATATAGATTCAGATAAACTAGATAAATATTCTCTTTTTCTAGCGTTAATCCAACACTTCACATGCTGTCGGCTTTTGCGGAACTTTTCCCATAGTTGAGGCGAATTCTTAGCCTTTGCTTTTCTTCTGAGAGACTCTTTCATTTTTATGGCATGAAGTAGGTCCTTTGTAATATAAGGAGGTGTAAAGGAACGCTTTAGTATGGTTTTAGGTATGAAAGAGTCGACAGCAGCGAGGAAGGCAGCTTTCCACTTTAACCAGGCAAGATTCACGTTGTCACTCTCACTGAGAACTATATCCAGTAAGGGAGTGTTTTGAAGATAATTAATAAGACCATTGAAGTCACCTTTGGAATAGTTATAGACAATGCGCTCGGTGGATTGTTTAGGCTGTTGGTGAATATTCAAGTCAAAAGTTATAGCTTTATGATCCGAGTGCAAAGAGATGGAGTCGTCATCAGCAACTTCAAAGTTGTCCGTCAAATGTTCATTCGTAGTGAGAACCAAGTCAATGAGATTTTTGCCACGAGTAGGTGAATTGATCAGTTGAAAGTAACCAAAGTCAGTAATAATGTCAATAAAACCAATTTCAGATGACAAAGTGGAGAAACCAGATCCGTTAGTCCATTGGATATTAGGAAAATTAAAGTCACCAAACAATACAACATCCTTAAATTGAGAGTCAGAAACAAATTTTAGGAAACGATTCAGTTCATGCAAGAATTCACTAGAAGAATCAGGTGGGCGGTAACAAACAGCGACAAGAACTTTATTAGAAGACGGATTAATCACGACAGAGGCAAGTTCTAATGTATCAGAAGAAAAATCGGTAGGTACACATCTGATTGAGTCTTTGACAGCTAACAGGACACCTCCTCCCCTTTTACCATTACTCCGGTCACGTCGAACAAGCTTGTATCCGGCAGGCAAGATTTCATCATCACTAATGTTGTTGGATAGCCAAGTCTCTACTAAAGCAACAACGTCAAAGCTGTTGCCATAAACAATATCTTGTAAACAGGAAAGTTTGTTCAGGGTACAATTCGTTGAAGGATCATGGTAATTTGCTTTTAAGCTTCTGACATTCTGACACAAAATGGTTAAGAGAACCGCATGGTCCGGGATTAGTTTGAACATCACCAGATAAACTAATTAGAAAAAATGATAAGTAGGAGATATGGAGTAAAAAGCGGCCGCCAAACACAGGTTTCCGAAACGCATTCGTAAAAGGATTTTGTTTCATTGTTAGCCAACGAGCACGACTATTAATACCCATAGTTTTGACAAATGTGATATTAAAACTCGTGCACAACAACTGGTGGTTGGGTAGACTTGTTGAAGAACTGCTGTTCCAATGGTGAAACCCGTGGAAAGATATTAAAAAATAGGCAAAAATTAACAATTTTCTCGAACAAACGGTTTTTAGGTCAATGGCCATGATGGGTATTATAACCAGTGGAAATCCCGCACACGGTGAAGAAACGGAGAAAATGTCAAGAAACGGCTTCTCAGGTTACGACGATGGGAAACAAACCAACGGATTATAAAATTAACAATAATTCAGAATAACAGGATTCTTGATCAGGAATTAGAGACAACCAAAACCAAGGTTAGACGATATGAAAGACAGGACCTCCAGACTAGACTGAATCTTGATAAATATTTGACGGTTATCACAGGCAGGATTAACAGGATTAACGCAGAAAATTCAAATTTAGATGTTGCCAGGAGACATCCGGTTGAGACAAACCAATTTAACGGTCAAACACAGAATGATATATAATTCAAAAATGATTGAACGAACAAACGTAGAACTTGTACAAAATGATCAGAATACCAACACCAAACGGACTGTGAAGTTTCTGATGAATAGATGGACGCAGCACGGAGAAACAAATACTTGGGCAAATTCACGAAGAGTGCACGAACTACAGATACGCCGCAGGTGAAACGGTCAATTAAATGAATCGAAAATAAAACCACGAAAAATAACCAAACAATCCAGAACTTGAATCAGAATGATGGCGGAATATTTAACAAACCAACAATCCAGAAATTACATAAAGAGAACCAAAAACGGACCAAACAAAACACTAAATAGACAGAGCTAAAGTGAGACGCACTTGACACGATACTTGATACTTGATACTTACTTACTTGATACTTGATACTTAAGTTGTCTGTTATGATACCATAGGAACAGTTTGCAATGGTTCATGAAGTTTTTTTCATTCATATATGAAAGTGCGGCTTTAATTCGATTAAGTGACGAATTCCTTTGTTCGGCTCCTTGACTGTTGATAAAGGGATAGTCCAGATTACCATACGCTGATAAATTGTATGCAGACGAACATCCTTTTTAAAAAAAAATTGTGAAAAAGATTACGATGAGTAAATCAAACTCGATGCCGTAGATCAAAGTGTCTGCAGTATATATTTGTCGCAATTCCTCCCAAATGTTTTCATTTTCACATATTTGTGCATATAACCTTACTACCGTAATGTATTATAAATGTTTTACACTCAACATAAGTTGTGTAGTATACCTGTATGGTCTCTCCAATGTAATCTGTCTACTAGAAACCGGGTATTTTGAAAAAAAAATGGATCGCGATTCAGAGCATACGCGTGCAAGTTACATGCGTTGTCGTACACTATTATTGAAGGAGCTACAAATGTAAGATACAATTAAACTTCAGTTAATGAAGACAATAATAACAATATAAATAACGATATTTCGATTAGTACCAGAATGAATTATCTCTGTGAGCTCGGCTTTATAAACGGCCTTACCTTTTTCGAACCTTGTTTTAAATACTGTGAAGGGCGTGTTCGGAGATTCGCTTGATGTCATCACAGAGAAACCATAAGTTATTCCTAAAATGTACAAGCTGATCATCAGAGAACGAGGTTACAGAGGAATGTATTAATATACTGAATATATAGTGCTAAACTTATTTAACCAACGTCATCCTTTGACATAAAAATGTTGAAGAAACAATAATTTTGAAGTATTTTGTATATTAACCATGTCTGCACTGCAGCAAGAATATTCCTGGAAGAAGCGTTGCATGACGGCCGGATCGCTTCAGACACATTTTTTCTGTTGTATGGTCGTCAACATTCCGATCCATCTCATACATTCCTCTAGCTCGGACAACAGGGTGATGTGGGTAAAACTCCAATACATCTCGTCTAGCATTGGGAGTTGTCGGATGAGGATTAATGTGGGTTTGATTTTTCTGAAATGGTGCCTTTGATATATCTAACAACTTGCGGAGGAGAGGCACAACTCCCCTTGGCACTGCTTCACCAGGAATAGCACTGACCAAACTAAATAGTATCGGACAAGTGTCTTGAAAATAACTCAT
This sequence comes from Chrysogorgia sp. JL179-B06, assembly GCA_035772405.1. Lineage (NCBI taxonomy): Eukaryota > Metazoa > Cnidaria > Anthozoa > Scleralcyonacea > Chrysogorgiidae > Chrysogorgia > Chrysogorgia sp. JL179-B06. The sequence continues at coordinate 64,070 of JAYKKM010000239.1, forward strand.
ATCAGTAGGATATCTCTTCAGTGGATGCCCTTCAAAGATTTTTGTTAGCAAACCATGCAATCTCTCGTCTTGGTGAATAATAGCGCACACAGGCGTATTTTTGGCAATGGCCTCGATAAAATCAATCACTGCTACAGGCCAACTTTCAAAAAATCCATATGTTTCGCAGCACCAGTTTAAAAAGATTTTCAAATCCGGATATATTCCATCCACCAATAAGGGAGACGAGTTCTGCAAGTGAATGTTGTGCTTTCAGGCAACCATGTTTCACTTTTTGCACAGCTAATCTGATATATTTGTCCGTGATATAAACTCTGTCCTTGTGCCTAGTAAAATATAAAATTACGGAGTGGTGATATAAGCCATATAAGGAATCTTATGTTCACAATGCACAGAACGTCGTCAGAAATTTATTTATGTACGAAATCGTGCAGAATGACAGCGGTGTCTGTATTCAATACTAGAATTATATACTGTACAATGGTATTAAAGTGCCATATTAAACTTGAAACAGCTGTTTTCAGAAATTATATTAACATTATTATACACCTGGGGCCGGTTGTTCAAAAGCCGATTAGCGCTAAACCAGGATTAGAGCTTTTTAATCCACGATTAGTCTTAATCCTGGATTAAGTTAATCGGCTTTTGAACAACCGGCCCCTGATCATCATATACCTGATCACATATAATTATATATCATTATATTATTATATACCTGATCAGTTTCGGGTTTTACTAAAAGCAGCCCCGCGGTCCACGTGGCCCCACCGTAGGTCCACGGATCGGCGAACAGACGATTTAGTCAGCTGTATGTAAAGACTCATTCCCATATTCCTTTATTGTTAAAGTGCCTATCTCACGTTTGTCGATTTTACATATCCGTAATATTTGGGTCTTCCTGAATAAAATCATAATATTATTGTCAGCCGAAAATGTTATCTTCATGGAGTTTTCGCTGTCAAAGTCACCGGATGTGATGTCACAAGAGGCATTCCAAACCAGGCATTTGTGACATCACATCCGATAACTTTAACACCAAAAAAGTCCATGAAGATGAAATGTTCGGCTGACAAGATATATTATGATTTTGCTCAGGAAGACCCAAATATTACGAATATGTAAAATCCCCACGTGAGATAGACACTTTAAACCACAATGGGTGGAATGGTAATATAGAAATACGGTCCAACCTAGTCTCCTCCGCAGGCAACTCTGTGGCTTTTTTCCTAGTCAAATACTGCTTCCAAGGATGTTTTGGCTGAGCCAGAGAAATTAACAAAAGCATTGGGACAGAGGCGCAATGGGCGTCAATCCCTTCACCAATCCCAACAATCCCTATACTTTCCTGTTATCCCAGCCAAAACATTGCTCGCACAGCCTTGGAAGCAATCTCGTACACACAGAGTTGCTTGCGGAGGAGACTAGTCCAACCTATACGGCCCCCATAAAAATGAAAGAAGACAAAAAACTAAAAAGATGGGGTCAACGGTGTATTACAGTCTTTGGGCTGAAAATCAGCCGGGGTTTAGGAAGATATTTCAGGCGGGGTTAGGGTAAAAAACACTTTAGGCGGGGGGTTAGCATTAGGGTTATTTCGGGATTAGTGTTCTTTCGTGCTAAGAATCCAATAATTTATTGAGTACAATGCTAAAATAATGCCAATAATTTATTGCGTATACAACGTGAGGAACGGATGTCCATTTTGCAATTCATCTGGCGCGACAATGAACCGCTGACCAAATTATCCGCTTTACTCGTGATTTAACCGCGAAGATATCATCAACTGATTATTATTACTATTACTAGAGATACTTATCTGCCTTTCGTGAGGTCATTCCTATGTGTTTCCAGATTGGGGATTTCAGTGTATTTTAGTGTGTTGCACAATTCTTGACGAAACGCGAGCGCAGTGCCATCACAAACAATCACTTCAGCATTATCTACCATACATATGGGACATGCAAAGCCAGCAGAATAATCTATGTCTAGCAACTGTAAAAACGAATACCACGAAAACCTCCACCAATTGTACGACAAGACGTCTCGCAAAACGGTTTTTCCGGTGTCATTCATTATCTCTTCCCAAACACTGTAGTACGTGTACATGGTACACCTATATATATGATACGATGGGTACGATGTTGAGTTTTTCCATGTTTCGATATGTTTCGATATTTCGATATACACTGTTTTCGGCCAAAAACCGCGCAGGTTTTCGGAATGTCATTATATAAACTGATATCATTGTGTGAGATATCATTGTGTGAGATATCATTGTGTGTCATGATATCATTGTGTGAGAAAAACGTATCAAATAACACAAAATAAATTATATTATAAATTAAGCAAACCTAAAATATGGTCCGAAAATTCTACGGACCAATCAGGGCTCGCGTATAAAAGCAAGTTATATAGAAGAAGTTCACTCCATCACTACATCACATATACGCAATCTCAAAAAGTGAGGAATTTCAATATTACTAAAGGATACTTCAACGATTTACTTAGATTCCACGAGTCAATCGTTGATCCCATTGATGAGTTATAGATCTACGTGTGGAAGTTTGGGAGAACTCAAAATATCAATGCAAACCCATGCCACCGAGTTCACGTTCTCCTAAACTTCACTCGTGTTTCTATAGCTCTGTGGTAACAAGGTTAGGAGAGTGTTTCATATTTCTTCTGTAATACTGGTGTTTACACAAAATATCATTTATATGTAAGAAAATGTATACAAGCTACCTTCACAATCTAAAGCATATTTCTTGAGTATTAACTTCGAGTCTGTATAGCAAATCCAACCATGTTCGATTGGTGATTCATTTCTCCAAGGACCACCGCATACGTAACATAGGCTTCTTTGAGACAATGCTGGTGACAATTCAGGAATAAACAATGCACCACTATCCCCAAAAGAAATATTGCATTCGGGCGTTTCGTAAACAACTTTTTGTAACGAAGGAGGAAGGTCAAACGGAATCTTCAAGATGGATCTGCAGCGCAGAAACCAAACATCTCTCTGGACGTCATGTCGATTTTGGTCGATCGTTTGGCAAAAGCTGTAAATATAATCTGGGATGTCACCAACATTTTCCATTTGCAGTTTTGCTTCCTCTACGTGAACGCACGAAAAGGCGTGTGCAGAGAGACAACACAAACAAAATAGTTTTCCGTCTTTCCAACCAACGATTCCAAAACCTTTATCCTCAATCAACACACAGAGCAAGTTATCTTTACCCGAGATGGAATGCAAAGACGCCCTTTTCTGCAATATAACACGACATAGTATCAATGGATGATTACGCGACGATTCTCCTCACTATTAATTCTTCTTAAATTTATTTCGTCTATAATCTATATATAATAGGCTATATATAGCTAAACTATAACCATGCATTAGATACACGTGCAAACTAGCATACCTGTAAATAATTATGGTCAACTTGAATCACATTCCCTATGCATGTATTTGAGGGATCAATGCCATTGTTAATATCAAAGGCAGACAAGATCTTCTTCAAGGCTTTTATGTGCATGCATTTTTGATACTGTTTCTCAAAATCTAAAAATACAAAAAACATCTGTGATGTAGCTGGCTATGAATAATAAAAACTTATTGACCAAGTGGGAGGGTCTTTACAGCAAAATTTTCCTGCCCGCGGTCGTTCATTGCAGTACGACCAAGGGCATAATTTTGCCATAACGACCGACCAATCGAGATTTAACGATGTTTTTATTATATAGCTCTTTTAAATTTCTCACATTTCCTCTTTTACATTTATCACACTTTCTCTATATTCGCAATATTTTATAATTTTTCAGTTGTTTTTGTAATGATCGCGCTTTACCTGTTTGTAAAGATCGTTCAGAAACCAATCAGATTGAAGAAAAGCTGCGTTAATACTATATAATAAATCCTGATAATATGCGTTTACTTCGGAATGAAAACGAAACTATAGTAGTCGCTTGCGAGCTACAGTCAACCAATTAATATGTGACTGCTATTTTCTTCACACGACCATATGTGTCTCAGTTTAGTTCTTCATAATCGTCTCGGCAGCAATCTCATGCTTCGTTTTTAATCTGGGAAAAAGGTGTGCCCGCATGACAGTGAAAATGGTCGATTGTAAGCGGATATATGAATGATTTATTTAAAATCACGTTTTCAGCGGAAATAAGAACTATGTTAACATGCTCGAAAATATGGTTGGATTGGATGCTGGCGCTGTTTGAGTATTTAGCCTAGGTTTTTATTTTATCGAAATCGTTGTGAATATGTCATCTTATTTTACAAGATAACAGATAACGTGTCTATATTTTATTTTCCCACCTTGGTAAGTCATTTCTACTTCTACTGCGATTGACTTTGTTAGAGCTTCAACATGTCTTTCGCAGGTACACGTGAACATCCATTCGTTCACATTTCCAATAAAAACATGGGGTTTTCGCTTTAATAAGATAAATTTTCGATCCTGTGTAAACGCGTGAAAAAAAAGTGAATTATTTCATTAATTGAATTACACTGATATGGAATGAAGACTATTGGTAAGTATCAAACAAAAACGAAAAACAATACTCAATAAAAACCAAACTACCATGTGCATTTCGATTTCCATTCAGTGCTTTTTATTGCGCGGTATACTTTATTCGAATAAAGTCGATCGCGCGATAAAAAGCACTGAATGGAAATCTGCATTAGGTGGATTTCCAGTCTGTGCTTCTTGTATTACGCATGCGTATTAATGAAGATTTCTTAATATATACACACGAGTCGTGTTTATCACTACACATGCTCAATAATAGATGAAAGCGATCGCAAAAAGTCGAACGCCCTATTAAAAGCACTCGGAATGGCAATTCACTTATTCACGTTAACACCAATCCTTGTGCATCGTGCAATATACTCTCTTCCCGTCATGCAGTTTGAACTTACTTGCAGTTGATTTGAAGTTATGCAATAATCTTGCAAAAGAAAAGACTGAAGATTTATAACAGTCACGACTTCTTGACCACAAAGCTCCATACTGTAAGCATCTATCATGTCAATAGGTATTGCAAGTTCAACTGTTCCTGGCACTTCTTCAGGTGTTAATTCATCCTCTGATGACGAACCAGCGTTATACGATATCTAATTTCATGAGAGAAACGTAATATTTGATGCCTTTCTATATTTCTAATTCTCAATTATACATCTATGTATACTATAACTTTTAAATAAAGAGTGGAGTTATCAAAGTGTCCTAAACATCAATTCAAATTTGCTTTCACGAACATTTCATGTTGTCCTTTTGTTAAAGACTTTTGGTACATTGAATTTGTCGCTCATCTTTCACAAAGCATGTAATAATCAGAAAACTGGTAATTGTGACATTTATTCACTAGTTTTACTCACTTTTGCTAATTTTTTATTCCGTCACTAGTTTTTTAATTGATGTAAATGGCTTAAGCCGGTTTTCTACTACAGTTTGTGCAGTTCCAGCAAAGCGCTAAAAATCGCGCGAAACATTCGCCAATCATCGTACGTCGTCATGCATAGTTGTATATGCAAGCAACTCGTGAACATTTATTTTTATTTTTCTATTACGCTTCCGGTGACATTTCCACGAAAAGAGTGCTGGAAATATAAATGTATTAGTAATTTCATTAGTGTTAATAATTAAGTAAAATTTCTCCTTAGTCACCTCTATCTTCAACTTGCGCAATAATTAAAGCTACCGTATGTTGACTATGAATTGCCTTAGACTTATTTTACACGTACAACTTTTCAAAGATAATTATTTTCTCATATATAATAGTAATTAATTGGACTAGATTTGTGGTTTAAAGATTAAGCAGGTTTATCGTTCAAGCAGGTTTTGTCTATTGTTTACCTCAATAAATTCATGTCTGCTAGCGCTAGGCTCTGAAATATTTGCGTCGGTCACATCCACAGGTACATTTTCTGCAGCGCTCGAAGAATCACAATGTTCAGAACGTGCTGTTCCGATTCTACATCGGACTTTATGACGAGATTTTTTCCTAACGTTACTAAAATCATACAATCTATCTTCGTTTACAATGACATCAGGTACAAAATTATCAACGCTTCGTTTGCCAGCCATCTTATTACGTGTAACCAAGCAACGGAGCATTTTGATTAACATGGTTACTGTGGATTAGTTTACAAATATCTGATATGGAGTTATACAATAAAACTACATATAACTATAAGAAGATTTTGTTCCAAAACCATAAACTATGAACACTTTATAACAATTTACTTACTTTAATTAACCGTCATGGTTACTATAGTGACCATTTATGGTGGTTTGTTTTGTTTTACAAATATTTGATTGTGCACACATATAGTGAATTTCTCCAAGGAATTATACAATATAACTATATCTAAGATGTTAATTGTTCCAAAACCAGAACTATGAATACTTTTTAACAATTCACTGACTTTGATTAACTGTGGTTACTAGTGACCATTTCTGGTGGTTAGTTTACAAATATTTAATTGTACACACATATAGTGAATTTCTCCATGGAATTATATAATATAATTATATCTAAGATGTTAATTGTTCCAAAACCATGAACTATGAATACTTTTTAACAATTCACTGACTTTGATTAACTGTGGTTACTAGTGACCATTTCTGGTGGTTAGTTTACAAATATTTGATTGTGTACACATATAGTGAATTTCTCCATGGAATTATATAATATAACTATATCTAAGATGTTAATTGTTCCAAAACCATGAACTATGAATACTTTTTAACAATTCACTGACTTTGATTAACCGTGGTTACTAGTGACCATTTCTGGTGGTTAGTTTACAAATATTTGATTGTGTACACATATAGTGAATTTCTCCATGGAATTATATAATATAACTATATCTAAGATGTTAATTGTTCCAAAACCAGAACTATGAATACTTTTTAACAATTCACTGACTTTGATTAACTGTGGTTACTAGTGACCATTTCTGGTGGTTAGTTTACAAATATTTGATTGTGTACACATATAGTGAATTTCTCCATGGAATTATATAATATAACTATATCTAAGATGTTAATTGTTCCAAAACCATGAACTATGAATACTTTTTAACAATTCACTGACTTTGATTAACCATGGTTACTAAGTGACCATTTCTGGTGGTTAGTTTACAAATATTTGATTGTGCACACATATAGTGAATTTCTCCATGGAATTATATAATATAACTATATCTAAGATGTTAATTGTTCCAAAACCATGAACTCTGAATACTTTTTAACAATTCACTGACTTTGATTAACCGTAGTTACTAGTGACCATTTCTGGTGGTTAGTTTACAAATATTTGATTGTGTACACATATAGTGAATTTCTCCATGGAATTATATAATATAACTATATCTAAGATGTTAATTGTTCCAAAACCAGAACTATGAATACTTTTTAACAATTCACTGACTTTGATTAACTGTGGTTACTAGTGACCATTTCTGGTGGTTAGTTTACAAATATTTAATTGTGCACACATATAGTGAATTTCTCCATGGAATTATATAATATAATTATATCTAAGATGTTAATTGTTCCAAAACCATGAACTATGAATACTTTTTAACAATTCACTGACTTTGATTAACCGTGGTTACTAGTGACCATTTCTGGTGGTTAGTTTACAAATATTTGATTGTGTACACATATAGTGAATTTCTCCATGGAATTATATAATATAACTATATCTAAGATGTTAATTGTTCCAAAACCATGAACTATGAATACTTTTTAACAATTCACTGACTTTGATTAACCGTGGTTACTAGTGACCATTTCTGGTGGTTAGTTTACAAATATTTGATTGTGTACACATATAGTGAATTTCTCCATGGAATTATATAATATAACTATATCTAAGATGTTAATTGTTCCAAAACCAGAACTATGAATACTTTTTAACAATTCACTGACTTTGATTAACTGTGGTTACTAGTGACCATTTCTGGTGGTTAGTTTACAAATATTTGATTGTGTACACATATAGTGAATTTCTCCATGGAATTATATAATATAACTATATCTAAGATGTTAATTGTTCCAAAACCAGAACTATGAATACTTTTTAACAATTCACTGACTTTGATTAACTGTGGTTACTAGTGACCATTTCTGGTGGTTAGTTTACAAATATTTGATTGTGCACACATATAGTGAATTTCTCCATGGAATTATATAATATAACTATATCTAAGATGTTAATTGTTCCAAAACCATGAACTCTGAATACTTTTTAACAATTCACTGACTTTGATTAACCGTAGTTACTAGTGACCATTTCTGGTGGTTAGTTTACAAATATTTGATTGTGTACACATATAGTGAATTTTCCATGGAATTATATAATATAACTATATCTAAGATGTTAATTGTTCCAAAACCAGAACTATGAATACTTTTTAACAATTCACTGACTTTGATTAACTGTGGTTACTAGTGACCATTTCTGGTGGTTAGTTTACAAATATTTGATTGTGTACACATATAGTGAATTTCTCCATGGAATTATATAATATAACTATATCTAAGATGTTAATTGTTCCAAAACCAGAACTATGAATACTTTTTAACAATTCACTGACTTTGATTAACTGTGGTTACTAGTGACCATTTCTGGTGGTTAGTTTACAAATATTTGATTGTGTACACATATAGTGAATTTCTCCATGGAATTATATAATATAACTATATCTAAGATGTTAATTGTTCCAAAACCAGAACTATGAATACTTTTTAACAATTCACTGACTTTGATTAACTGTGGTTACTAGTGACCATTTCTGGTGGTTAGTTTACAAATATTTGATTGTGCACACATATAGTGAATTTCTCCATGGAATTATATAATATAACTATATCTAAGATGTTAATTGTTCCAAAACCATGAACTCTGAATACTTTTTAACAATTCACTGACTTTGATTAACCGTAGTTACTAGTGACCATTTCTGGTGGTTAGTTTACAAATATTTGATTGTGTACACATATAGTGAATTTTCCATGGAATTATATAATATAACTATATCTAAGATGTTAATTGTTCCAAAACCAGAACTATGAATACTTTTTAACAATTCACTGACTTTGATTAACTGTGGTTACTAGTGACCATTTCTGGTGGTTAGTTTACAAATATTTAATTGTGCACACATATAGTGAATTTCTCCATGGAATTATATAATATAATTATATCTAAGATGTTAATTGTTCCAAAACCATGAACTATGAATACTTTTTAACAATTCACTGACTTTGATTAACCGTAGTTACTAGTGACCATTTCTGGTGGTTAGTTTACAAATATTTGATTGTGTACACATATAGTGAATTTTCCATGGAATTATATAATATAACTATATCTAAGATGTTAATTGTTCCAAAACCAGAACTATGAATACTTTTTAACAATTCACTGACTTTGATTAACTGTGGTTACTAGTGACCATTTCTGGTGGTTAGTTTACAAATATTTAATTGTGCACACATATAGTGAATTTCTCCATGGAATTATATAATATAATTATATCTAAGATGTTAATTGTTCCAAAACCATGAACTATGAATACTTTTTAACAATTCACTGACTTTGATTAACCGTGGTTACTAGTGACCATTTCTGGTGGTTAGTTTACAAATATTTGATTGTGTACACATATAGTGAATTTCTCCATGGAATTATATAATATAACTATATCTAAGATGTTAATTGTTCCAAAACCATGAACTATGAATACTTTTTAACAATTCACTGACTTTGATTAACCGTGGTTACTAGTGACCATTTCTGGTGGTTAGTTTACAAATATTTGATTGTGCACACATATAGTGAATTTCTCCATGGAATTATATAATATAACTATATCTAAGATGTTAATTGTTCCAAAACCATGAACTCTGAATACTTTTTAACAATTCACTGACTTTGATTAACCATGGTTACTAAGTGACCATTTCTGGTGGTTAGTTTACAAATATTTGATTGTGCACACATATAGTGAATTTCTCCATGGAATTATATAATATAACTATATCTAAGATGTTAATTGTTCCAAAACCATGAACTCTGAATACTTTTTAACAATTCACTGACTTTGATTAACCGTGGTTACTAGTGACCATTTCTGGTGGTTAGTTTACAAATATTTGATTGTGCACACATATAGTGAATTTCTCCATGGAATTATATAATATAACTATATCTAAGATGTTAATTGTTCCAAAACCAGAACTATGAATACTTTTTAACAATTCACTGACTTTGATTAATCGTGGTTACTAGTGACCATTTCTGGTGGTTAGTTTACAAATATTTGATTGTGTACACATATTGTGAATTTCTCCATGGAATTATATAATATAACTATATCTAAGATGTTAATTGTTCCAAAACCAGAACTATGAATACTTTTTAACAATTCACTGACTTTGATTAACCGTGGTTACTAGTGACCATTTCTGGTGGTTAGTTTACAAATATTTGATTGTGCACACATATAGTGAATTTCTCCATGGAATTATATAATATAACTATATCTAAGATGTTAACTGTTCCAAAACCAGAACTATGAATACTTTTTAACAATTCACTGACTTTGATTAACTGTGGTTACTAGTGACCATTTCTGGTGGTTAGTTTACAAATATTTGATTGTGTACACATATAGTGAATTTCTCCATGGAATTATATAATATAATTATATCTAAGATGTTAATTGTTCCAAAACCATGAACTATGAATACTTTTTAACAATTCACTGACTTTGATTAACTGTGGTTACTAGTGACCATTTCTGGTGGTTAGTTTACAAATATTTGATTGTGTACACATATAGTGAATTTCTCCACTGAAGATTTTGTTCCAAAACCATGAACAATGAATACCATTTTAAGAATTTACAAAATTTGATTAAACCACCAGAAATGGTCACTAGTAACCACGGTAGTTTTACAAATATTTGATTGTGCACACATATAGTGAATTTCTCCATGGAATTATACTTATTTTAATTGTGCATATAGTTATTACGAACCAATTTCTGGTTGTTAAATCTAACAAAGACCTATCACAGTGCAGCAATTGTTTTCAATTACTAAAATAATAAAATCCTATATAACCCAAGATATACCAATCTATTAAATTTTTACAGAATAAAACAGTCATTAAGCTAGATGGTAATATGCTATTAAACCAAAAACAATACCGTGAAATAGAGTTTACTATTAATCAAAATATGGTACTGTGAACGACAAGCTCAAATATTTACACTTATGATTTACAATTACGTACGGTAGCTCTACTTAAAATACACATTCTATACGATTAGGCATGTTAAAGTATGGAGGTCCTCCAGAACTAATGCTGCAATACCACTACAGTATAACATGTTCAGTTACTGTATATTTTTCCTAATTATATTCGAATTGTAGGCTGTATAGACCTTTAGACAAATGCAATCAGCGATCGACCATGTCCTTGACCTTGTGTATGATTCCGTCGCGAATGTTCAGTATATACTCTTCTTTTACCAATAACAGTGATTTTTCTGTAATATTAACTGTCTTTACAGCACGGTGCATGTCAGATTCTTCTCAAAGGCTGGAGGAAATAAACAAAATATGAAGATTAAAATATGATCAGTGGTTCGTTGTAGCATATTTATTTATTCAGTAGCCTGCGATTCACGAAAACAGGCTGAGATCGCGCGGGGCATGGTTTGAGGCCGTGGTTAGTTTGCGTGGTTATGGTATCAGTTTTGAGCCACTTTAATACCTCAAATACAAGCCGATCAAAATGAATCTGCTGAAAGTGCACACTGGATATTCGACCAAAATCTGGATACTGTATTCAACCAAAATCTGGATATTCAACCAAAATCTGGATATTCAACCAAAATCTAATGGACAGTTTTTACGCTTTTCTCAAATCTCGCAACATCCTGTGTGTTTAAACACGGATATTCTGTAAAGTAATTGCAATGTAGCTAGTAGCCTCGATAATATATAATACGCTGTTATCTCGATAATATATAATACGCTGTTATAATATATTTATTTAATATAATCGTGCTTCTATTTTTGTTTCATATTTTAAGCTGTATTGTTCAGTTTTGTGACAGACTGGAAAGTTTGCAAATTGCGCACCCGAGATCTATATTTAACGAAATTTTGCGCGTCCGATTTCCGAAATTGCGCGTCTGATATGAAATTTTGCGCCTCCCTTATTATAAAAAGCGGTTAACTTTAAACGGGCTGGCGCATTCCCATTCCCAGTTTTCCTAGCGTTATGCCAGTCATTCGCATTAAACTAATTAAAGAGGCAGTCAGGCAGAGAACTGAGAGAAGCTCGCAAAATCATTGAGTCAAACTCTATTCACTAATCAATATAGACCTATAGTGTATTGGACTATTGCCCATTGACCATTGCTACTTTACAAATACAAAGTAGTAAAGTACAAACAATATTTTTAGTAAAAAAAATTATTGGTTATTTGGCTTACCTCTAGATTGAATCCATCTTTTTTTCTATTATCCATTTATCTGCTAAAATCACCATACATACATACTAACATACCGTGAGTGGGTGAGTCTGTGACTGCATGTTTGTAACCAATAATTGTTTTCCAAAATACATCAATAACATCATCATGAGCGTTCCAAATTGTTGATACAAGATACATGAAAGACAGGCGCCAAATAAATTAGATTCATTGTTGATAAGAACCAACAGGGATACTAGTTTAAAGGTGCCTTCCTCGAACAGTATAATGAACCAGGTGGTGGTTAAAGGAGGAAGGAAGGTCATTCAGTCATTAAATTATGTCTATTATCAGCAACCAGGTGGTGGACTGGTGGTTAAAGGAAGGCAGGTACTTCAGTTATTAAATGTCTTTTATCAGCAACCAGCAAACCAGGTGGTGGTTAAAGGAGGCAGGAAGGTACTTCAGTTATTAAAAGATGTCTATTATCAGCAACCAGGTGGTGGTTAAAGCCTAAAGGAAGGAAGGAAGGTTATTCAGTTGATTTTGAGTTGAACGTAGTTACGTTACGTAGAGGAGAACAGCCGGATACTTAATATATTATTCACCAGAATCCAGTTGACCAAAGCGAGAAAAACGATAATAATGAGTACAATGTTAATGAAAAGTTCCAAGTATGCACGTGGATTTCAGTCTCGGTGGCTCATTCTGAGTCTCGGTGGCTCAATGGTTAGAGCGTCTGACCGGCAACCAGAAGGTTACAGGTTCGATTCCTGTCCAGGACTCAAAAACATTTTCTGAGGTTTGAGCTTGACGATCGCCCAAACATTTAAAACATTGTACTCATTATTATTGCTGAATTTAACCTAATATACATGGATTCTCGTGACTCTTTTCTCGCCTTGGTCAACTGGAAACCCACGTGCAGCACGTGGATTTCCAGTTGACCAAGGCGAGAAAAGAGTCACGAGAATCCATGTATATTAGGTTAAATTCAGCAATAATAATAATGAGTACAATGTTAATGAAAAGTTCCAAGTATGCACATGGATTTCCAGTTGACCAAGGCGAGAAAAGAGTCACGAGAATCCATGTATATTAGGTTAAATTCAGCAATAATAATAATGAGTACAATGTTAATGAAAAGTTCCAAGAGTGGCCAGGTGGGAAAGTGGATTTCCAGGTGGGAAAGTGGATTTCCAGTTTACAAGAGGAAAGGCAATTTCGGACGGGAAGTTAGAATGCGTTCCAAAACCTTTGAAAGTTCGCATTCATGTTTTTGCCATGATCGCCGATCTCTGAATACTGGGATGTGATGCTTGTTTAGGCCACGATCCTTGTCTCCGTTGATGTACATGCTTGCCATCTCATTGAGTGCGGAATCACATTGAATGACGGACGGGAGACACCAATCAACTTTTGCACGATTCATTAGCACCTGAGTGCTCTGTCCACCTTCCATTTCTTGCTTATCCACCACCCGGTAGAAAGGCTCCGCAACCGCCTCTGTTCCACTCTTGGCATAAAATATGTCGAAAATGAGACAAAACTCCTGGCCCACAACTGAGTAGAATGACGAATCCGTGTATAGAGATTTGATTAACACTTCCTCTTCGAAAAGGACATTCATCTTCGCACCATTGCTTAATAGCTGCAGGTTGAAAACGTCTGAAAGGGTAAATCTCTGCCGCGTGCCCTCCAGGAACTTTGTCACGATCACACCTTCCGGGACGACCAGGTCTTTCAAACAGAATTCCCCATTATCTTTAATGATGATCTTTTTGAAGAACTGGAAGAAGTGTGTGGGAAACATATCACCCCAGACGATGGAAATGAGCGCTTTCTTCAGACGCCAAAACATGGTGGACGCCAGCGCGCTGCCTATCTCCAAATTCTTGTCGCGAATGTGCGGCATCTGTGAGACGTAAACGACACATCGTTGAAACTCATCTGCCCCGAGCTCGGAAAACCTCCTGTTGTCCACTGGGGTTCTGTATCATCTGACAAGTGAACTTCCTTCGGCCTTGCCAGAGGGTCGACGAAACGAAGACGAAAACGAGGCTCGAGGAGAAGATAAAAACTCCGCACAATTGCTACACCGCAGTACCCGGCTATTCTCCTCAAAAAGTAACTCAAAATCAGGCACTTCGTCTAGAAGTTCAATCAAATTACTTGATTGAAGGGATAGTTTCGCTGAAGGGTTAAAAGGGGTTGCTGAGGTCTTTTTCTTTTCCCCGTTTTGGGGACCGAGCTTTTTAGCCACCTTATTTGCGATCTTTTCCGCTAGATCCTCAATATTGAAAGGCATGTTGCCGGGTTCCTTCTCGGAAAGGGAAGGAAGGAAACTATCCAGCGAACTTTGATAAATAGGTGGTCGGGCTGGAGGTAGGATCGACCACAGTTGTCAAATCAACTGAACCTCCGCTTACAATTGGTCCACTGTTGCAATTAATAGAAATGTTAAGACTAGTCAATAACACAATTTCTTATATATACATATCTAAAAAATATTACCACACATTACATAATTTATAAGACATTACAACAAAGACATATTTATACGATAGCGTGAATAGATCAGCAAAAATTATTTTGAAGTTTAGTATACAAATTGCCGGTTCTATATGCAGCGTGCTTGCAATGCAATTGCAAATTAGCTACATTAAGTCAATCTCTAATTGCAAATTAGCTAATTACAATGTAAGTCAAATAGTCAATCTTAAATTGCAAATTAGCTACATTAAGTCAATAACTTTTAAACTTTTAAACAATGATACTCTTTCCAACGATAATTTTAGAGGATAGCTCAAAGCTAAATTTGTCAATCTGTATGCTCTTTAGAAGCAAGAAAACAATGTTTGAGCTATGACATACTGTTAAAGGTAAACTATTAAGGTGAGTACATTCGGTATGTAGCCAAGTCAGCAACAACATAGGAAGCATTCAGTCGTAAAATCGTGATTTGTTTGCTGTATATTGGCATCCTAGAACCTAGATGCTTAGTTTTACATTCAAAACCACACTAAGTTCACAAATACATCATACTTGTATGAAAAACTTACGTTAGTGGCGTTACTGTTGGCTCACTTGGCTGTAAAGCAGCAGAACTACAAAGAAAAACACTTAAATCAATACAAGGTTGCCATCACTCACATCATGCTTTATGTTATATGTGTTAAATTAGTTGCAGGCTATTTTCATGTGACATCATACATTTCTTGTACCATATCTGGCATACACTATAATATACCAATACCTTTTCCTTGTCCTTGTCCTTAAGTTCAACAACAAGAATACAGTAAAAGAGTGAATTTGTGAGAATATAAAGTGACAAACCTTTCTCCATTTTCGTTGTCATCCTTTTCCTTATTGACCAATGGTACATCATCCCGGACCTCCTGGCGCCATATCACTGACCACTTTATTTGCAAGTTGAAGCTGTTCTATAACTTCTCTACAGCACAAAATTTGAAATTTACCATTTATAGTTTCTATCGCCTATCAGTTCATAGTGCATATGTATATGGTTTAATTGATTAACTCTAGTGTGATTTTATATTATACAGTACATACGCCATAGTTAAATCACTATCAACATCCAAATCCATACAAGTGGTCTCTTGTGTTTGAGGCGGTTCTGCTAGGACACTACCACTTCCCTTCTCTTGATTCGTACTACAGTGAGAGTTCAAGTACAACAGTTTATAGCACAAATGGGAGGATTCGCAATTTGTAAATGTTACAAGAAATCCAAACACATGTATACTGTACATAAATATAAGTAGGATAGAACTGTTAGGCTTTGACTTTCACCTGCCTAGTTGAACTTGCAGCAAATGATGCAAATCTACGTTTGTACACCTTCATTGCCTCTGCAGCAAGAGGTGAACTTTTGGGCACAGCATCATCGGCTGTCGTCTTTTGGTTTTTGTGTGCTTTGGAAAGGTGGCTAGAAAGGGTGGATTGATTTCCCCTTGCCAACCAAAATTTCTTTCTCCCTCCCTTTCCCTTCACGGAAACAAAACAGACAAAACCCCATTGGTGTTTTGCCATGACCACCTTTTGCTCGCTTGGCCACTGGCGCCGCCGCCGCCAACTTTACCGACTGTTTGCCAACTCTATTAAACATACTGGCAAACTGCGATTCTAGAGTGAATATAGAAAAACGTTTCTTGATAGATAGATAGATAGATAGATGTTTTTAATAAGTTCAAAAATTTGCAGCCACAACCGGCTGAATTACATTGGAACTTTACAAGATGCAATATACAAGTTAATAATATATGATAAAAACCGAAAAATTAGTTACTATACAAATTTATAGAATTAGACATTAAAAAACTATTTTTAAATCTCAACGTTTTATACGGTGGAATGTTAAAAACTCGTTTCCGTCTTAAGCTCATAGAAGATGAGTTCCTACTTGGCAGGAGCGCGTGTAATTTGTGGTTCTCGTCCTCCACTATCTGCTGAAAAAAGTCCAGTTGTTAGTGATTCCCTTCGTTCGTGTAGGGAAGCAAGGCCAGCAGTTTTCAATGCGGCTGAATACTTCATGTTGGGATAAATGATGCGAAGTGCACGTTTCTGAAGTTTCTCTAGATCCTCAGAGAGATACTTTGGGAGCGCGTTGTGAAATACCGGGCATGCATATTCAGTTACCGGACGCACACAAGTCAGATAAAACGATAGCAAATCATCAATTGTAGGGCAAGCTCGCTTGAGCTGCCTGAGAAAGTATAGTCTAGATGACACCTTGCGTACAATTTCAGAGATGTGGGTGTTCCATTTTAGATCATTTGAGATATTAAGACCCAAAAGCTTTACGGATGATACAGTATCAATTTGCTTATTATTAATTACAATAGGATCAAAAGCGAGATTTCCCCTTGTGAAAGATATGCGTAATTCTTTACATTTTGCTTCATTTAACTGGAAATTATCAACCAACGATTGACTTGTTAGTTCATTGACGTATTCTTGCATGGAACTAGTATCTTGCCTGGGCACAGTTTCTGCAATTGTTGTGTCATCCACATACTTCCACAGATTAACACCTTCGATATTTAGCTCATTTATCATGATTAAGAACAGCCAAGGACCTAATTTAGTCCCTTGAGGCACGCCAGCTGGAATAGTACCCCATTCAGAGAAACAATCGTTACTCAACTTCACCCTTTGTTTGCGGTCTGTCAAAAAATCGATTATCCAGCCAACAATACCAGATGGAAGCTCGTAAAACGAAAGCTTTCTAACAAGAATGGTATGATCAATGAGATCAAAAGCTTTCCTGAAATCAAATAAGACGATTCTTACTGTTGCCCCAGTTCCATCCGTGTTCTTATTCCAGGTGTGAAGCATACTAATTAATGCCTGCGTGGTCGATGATTTTGGGACAGTTCCAAATTGATTAACATCAATCCTCTTCAGAACAGCCGGTTTAACGAACTCGTCAACCACAAATTCCTCGCCAAGTTTTGACAGAACAGGCGTCAGCGAAATAGGGCGTAGATGTTTGTTGATATCCAATATGGGCTTCTGCTTGGGCACCGGGATTATGTCTGCTTCCTTCCAAGACTTTGGTAAACAGCCTTCGCGATATGAACAGTTTAGAATATCTTTCACGGGATTGGCTAAAAGATCGGCGTTTTCTTTGAGTAGCCAAGTAGGGATGCCGTCTGGGCCCTGCGCTTTGGTGGAATTCAGCGATGATAATTTCTTGTACACGGAGTCGGCAGTAACAACTAGAGCAGCATTCTCGCCCGGAAAATGCGCACTTTGGTGTAATGGCGAAAAACCTCTCATTGGTGTGAGGAAAGCTTCGTTGATGATATTAGCTAGATCTTTGGTGGACGCAGTAGAAAATTCGTCTAGATGTTGCAAGGATTTCGTTATATCATCGTACGCTCCGCTAGATGACGTCATCCCGGTGAGTTTTTTAACCTCTTTCCACCAAACCGAGGGTTTACACTTTTTAAGATGTTGAACCTTTGCCGTGTAATATTTAGACCTGCAGGCCTTACGTTCACGATTTACACAGTTCCTCAAATGCCTGAATTCCTCGTCATTCCCTTCGCTAAGAGCTCTCTGGCGATTTCTTATAAGACCCTTAAGTTTTAGGGTCATCCATGGGGGTTCATTCAACTGTATGGTCTTAGATCGTAATGGGATGATATTATCCAATCCAGTCTTGACTATTTCCTCGAGCATTGAGACTTTACCTTCACATGAAACCGCACTCTTAAGTATAGAGGGGACATCAACTAATTCCAAATAGGAACGAAACGCAAGACGATTGGATGGGCGCAAGTCCCTCGACTTCACTTTGCACTTGGGCGCCGGGAGTTGTGATCGCTCTTTAGGCTTCACCTCGATGGACATGTGGTCGGAAAGACCAAAAGGAGGGCGCTTTATAGTTTCCTGATAAAACTGTTTCAAATTGGTCAACACGAGGTCAAGCCTGTTGTTACCCCGAGTAGGAAACTGAACGATCTGCTTTAGACCATAGCTTCTTGTTAGTCCTGCGATATTCAACTGGTTAAAATATACAAGACCATGATGAGTCGATGACATTATAGCTACTGTGATTCTGATATTATTATCTCTTTACCTTTCTCCGATATCTTTCTCTTTGGTGGAGCCTCTCCTTTAGTTGCTGCACAACTGGCACAGAGCACTGCTGCACCAAAACCTTCTTCATCCTCGTCATTCAATTTCGCACAAGGTGGAATAGTACGGCAGGCTTTCTTGCAAACTTTGCAAGAATGACTCCCACATTCCTTCTTGCATGAAACATAAACTATGCAACAGGAAAAGCAAACAAATTATCACTATTAATTTATGAACTATCTGTTTATGATTTTATTATTGTTAAGTGCGCCGCAACCCTTTTCAGTCCTTTTGTAACTAATCTTAGATCACTAAGTGCGAGAAGGTGTTTCGATTGTATATCCTAATAAGTAATAACCATTAATCACAAAGAACTACTTTGTAGATATACTGTTAATAAATTATATTTACAGTAGAGTTGGACATAGAAAAATAGAACATGAAAAATGGAGCACCCGGAGCAGAAACGGAGGAACCCTCATAACGACATAACCCCTCTGCCCGTGGGCCTTAGTCCAGAGTCCCTGACCCAGACCCTTACCCTTTTACGACCTTCACTATAGTGTGTTAAATTAATAGGTACTAAGCTACTAAAGTATATATTAAAGACAGACCTTAGAGGCCCAGAGGCTTACGGCTTACCTGGTTCATCTGGTTGAATTATCTCAATATCGTGCGGCACGCCTGCCATTATTTTTTCACCATGAAACAAGGAAGTGAAGGAACTGGAATGTGCAACTGCAATGAAGAGTTTACTCAGTTAGCCAATTTAGACTTTGCCTTTTGGCACATTGGAAAATCAAAAACATACAAAATTGTAATTTTAAGTAATGTGTGAATGGTGTGATGGAAATTGAATTGTTATTCTGATTTCATTCATATTGCCAGTGTTCAGTGTTCACAAATCACAATCAACTGAATAGAACTCCGTTTAGACTTTTATACTCCTTTGAGTTTAGACTGTTTTTATAATCAATAATCATAGGCCGCCGGCGCCCGGCAGTTTGATTTGATAACATATTACATATATAAGGTATATTGTTAAATAGTAAACACTAAACTGTAAATGTGAATGTGATGCCGCAACATGCGCCGGTGGCGGTTGGCTCGCAATTCATATTTTGTTGTAATCTCAAATACCTTAATACCCCAGTGATAGAAGGGGAAAAGTCAAAAGGACTTCATGTAGCCTTAAAAGTACCTTAAACAACCGACCGCCGCCGGACGCAAGGACGCTGCTTTAGAATGATTTTATGGTTCAATTCAGTGAATTCAGTAATTCACCACACAAATTTCCATAAACGCGAATAAAACAATTTATACTACATTTGCATACACTGATAAACACATTATATACACTTACCTCGCACAATTGAACTTGCAAACTCCCTTGAAAATCTTTCACAGCAAAAATATTCCACAGAACGAAACGAGTAAACGACGTTTGCTTTGAAAACCTGTCACTAGATCAAATTTCTCAACTGCAAACTTCTGTTAGCTATTAGCCAGTCGAATCGGAAGTTAAATTGGGAACTTAGGATGCTGTTTTTCATTGTTTGCATCGCTGCCAGAGTGCCAAGCTTGTCTGCTGCCGCGCATCTCAACTTCCGTTTCGCTTAAGTTTCTCATTCGTGCGCGCTTCTCTCACTTCCCAGTGCGCATTTTCTTACGCTCGCGTTTTTACGCGCGGCGCGCGCGTTCACGCTTTCCTCAGACTCCAAGTGCGCGTTTGAGCTTGAAATATTGGGCAATAGCTTTTCAGAAGCGCAGATAGCGCGGCTGATTTCGAAAGTGCGCGTTTCTTCGGAGCATTTCCAAAATTTGTGCGTCCAGACGCGCATTTCGTCCGAAATTGCGCACCCGAGATCTCGGCTGCGCAATACAAACTTTCCATCAAAGCACTTATGTACTTGCATCATGTGACGCGGAAGATGAACAACGCTAGCGGAACAGGAGGGAAATGGGCATTTGTTTCGCTCTCTGCCCTTTCTTTTTCTTTTCATCATCTTGGGTTCCAATAGTGGTTGCTACTATTAACGCATCATTCTGCCGTTTTCTACAGCTACCTCCGAGTCTGCCACTGCTGCCACGGCATTTGCACCATCTACTGCGACAGATGTACAATTTCCATGGTTCACCTCTCCCTCAACGTGATGGTCCATTGACACCAATTCATTGACATCAATTACTTTCAATACTGTGAATGGAAAAACAGTCCAGACTGAATAATACTTCTATGCAAATATGCGAATATTGAAACATAGTAACATGCAAATACACTGTATGCTAACATTGGAATATAGTAACATGCAAATATGCTCATATTAAGACATACACTACTAGTCATGGTCAAATACGTTTTGTGAGGATTGCTTATTGACAAATTCTTGTTTCCGTATAATCGTCGGGAACGGCTGGGTTTCTTAAGTGACTTAGCTATATATATTACTATTGTAACCAATATCTCATGTACACGTAAAACTGAAATTGTAGCTATTGAAGGAATTAACCTTTCTGGAGTTATGCATATATTGGTATAATCGTAATATTGCTTAGAGTTGCATAAATGGAGCTTTGAGTTTAGTTTTTATACAGAGCTTTGTGTGTAGTGATTATACAAGGAGCATCAACCAGCATAAACAAGCATCAACTACATGTAGCATCTACAAGCATCAACTAGTAGCGTAAACAAGTGTACGCGCGAGTGACGAGCCGAAACGAGTACTCTCCCGATATTTGCTGCCGCAGCGAGCGAGCAAGGCAGCAGACTAAAAGAGAACAGGTATGCAAAATCTCATGGCCGCTAGGCATTGTGGTTCCAACACCAATTAGACCACAATGCAACGCACCAACTATATAATAAATGCGTGCCTTGCGTGAATTGTGTCTTTTCGTTCTGGTTCTGGCGTTCGAAGTTGGAAAGTCGTTGTCGAAGATAGATTGGATCAAATAAACGTAGCTAAGTGGATATAAAATATACGTAGCTAATACTATTTACGAATAATACTATTAGCAAAATATTAACATAACGCGTTTAACGTGTATAGCAAAATAGATTGTTGAATTGTGAGGCCCAAAATAGATTGTTGAATTGTGAGGCTCTTATCAAGATATTAACATACACGTTTAACGTGCATAGCAAAATAAATTGAGGTCTGATTTTATAATACGCTTCTTTATCAAATTAGAAAAAAAGGTCTGTTGTTTAAGTAATTCAATTCGCTTCTTTATTTTATCAAATTAGTAAATAATTTATATAAGATATAATATTAGCCATAGCCATATAGCCGTAATTTATTATGTGTGATATAGAATTATTTTATAGATATCAATTAGCAAGTTAATAAACTGTTAGACAACACTGTACTAAGTGAATACACTGTTAGACAACACTGCAGTACGTTAATACGTTAGACGACACTGCAGCAAGTTAATAAACTGTTCGACAACACTGCACTAAGTGAATACACTGTTCGACAACACTGTACTAAGTGAATACACTGTTAGACAACGCTGTACAATTGAATACACTGTTAGACAACACTGCAGCAAGTTAATAGACTGTTCGACAACACTATACTAAGTGAATAGACTGTTCTACAACACTGTACTAAGTTAATACACTGTTAGACAACAAACACTATACTAAGTTAAGACAACACTGTACTAAGTTAATAGACTGTTCGACAACACTATACTAAGTTAATAGACTGTTCGACAACACTGTACTAAGTTAATACACTGTTAGACAAATTACTTGTCTCAAATTCGTCAGCCTTTCGTGCTTGGATGCACAAAAGTATTATGAAATAGGTAAGGAGGACCTTAAAACGTGACTACACGCCATCTTGACGCGCTGCTGTCATGTATTACCAATTAGATTGGAGAAGGGAAAAAACACGAATGACTTTGCAGAGGAGAGAAAGAGTTCTGGACTGCTGGTGCTAAAAATGCACCTCAAAAACAAACGCGAATAAATAACATTCAATGCTAATTCAATGCCGATTTTAGATTCGGTGGCAACAGAATTACATTTTAAGTGTATTGCAGAAGCAGTGCAAGTATCACTAGATGTCTGGAACAAGAAAGACGACATTTTTTACGTATACTTGCCCTGTCAGTGCAATTTAACTTGGGACAAATCCGAAACGAGTCGTCCATTGGTATCTATTGCCAAAAACTAATAGTGATGCTACCTACGTACTTCTGGAAGAACGTCAATAAAAAAAGACCAGGACAAAAAAAGAAATGCTAAGTTACAAGTATGTTTATCATATGTAGACAACACATTGATATCTGCTAATTGTAAAGAAAATCTCTGACGTCACTATGCATAATATCTGCTGCAGATATTACACGATATATGAGTGACTGTATCTCTATTTGTTCTCATATATGAGAAGTTGGAATTCATACAGTGAAAGGTAAGCCTTGTTTATATTAAGAGATACCGATACATAAACAACAAAACTCAAATAAACGATAATTTCTCTATTTTAAGAGTCGCATGTCTTGACGGAATCACGTTATACAAAAAAGACATCTGTTCACTTATGCTCAAGTGAGTAGTAAAATAAAAACCGAGTTTGCTTCAAAACATTGTTAAACGTAATACAAAGATCAATTTCCTAAATTATAGCACTATCGTTTACAGGCACAAAGAGAACACGAAGGAGATATTTTCCATCCATGCCCAAGTTATTTCCAGCAGAGATCATTAATTAATGGGATCAATTTATGTACAATCTATTAGATTGAAGTAATCGAAATATAACTTGATCAGCAGTGGTTAGTTGCAATTCATAATTCACAGGTTCCAAAAACCTCTCGATTTAAGTGCATGTAATATAGAAGGGATAAAAATCCAAAAAAGCTGCATAAATGTCAATATGTTTTGGTTCCTATCTGTGATATGCAAGTGTATAGTCATCGTTTATTCCGTTTTAAAAGCTTCACTATCTTATTTGGAAACATATTGAACCTCCTCCCTTTAAGGACACACTGGTGGCTAGCTGTTTACAAGATTCCAACTGGCCAGCTACACATACTTTGCAGTATGGGATGGCAAAGAATCGTTGAAGCAGAATCGATTAAAAGGTATATATATGATCGTCATATACACAATTGTATAAAAGCATCTTCCAAGTTGCATGAACATAATAATCTTTGTTCAAAATTCGTCCGGAAAGAAACTTATTTATTGCATTAAAAAATGTCAACTCAAAATTGGGATTTTACATATATTTATAATAGTAGGTAACCCCCCATATAGGAACCAAAGGCCTCATTAGTATTTCAATAGAACAATAGACAGAACAAAGAGCGTTACCACAAAAAGTAATTAGTATTGTTAGCGTGACGAATGGAACAATTGGTGTGAACGCGTTGCGAACGCATAGCATGCCACCGGGTCACTGTTACAAACGAACGAATGGACATTGATGTTGTTTGTGACAGCCCTATCACACACGGTACAGGCGTCACCTATCACTATCTCGCGGGAATCCTAGCTAGCTTTGCATATTGAACGTGGCTTCAACAATACTTTTATGCGAACGCATAGCATGCCACTTTACTAAATATTTCGTGTGAGGGACAGAAGTAATTGGTATTGTTAGTGTGACGAAGGCGTTGCGAACAGAAGGAAATAACACCGCGAGCGGTCCCTACATAAACGCCGGCCAAACAAACACTTTACCTAAAGTGTTTCACACTGGGAATCTACTGTGCTGGATACAGTTTTGCCTGCGATTTTACCGTGTTGGATATAGTTTGTTTGGAGATATTTTTTGGACGTATATTTGTGATACAAGGTAAGATATTGATGTGATTATATAGTGAATTGAATATAGTTGAATAGTTGTTTCATTCTTATAAGAAGTTAATATATTGTCATACATCTCCAAACAGGTAAGTAAAAGGTGAACGAGGCTGTTAATTGTTGATAAAATAGGGACAGTTTCTGAATATTATAAAAACTACAAGCGAAACACAAATTTTGGACGAAAGAATAATAATGGCAATACATGAAATAATTGAAACTTCTGATTCCCATGACCAACCAGCAAGCTCGGCAATCAGGTAATATATATATGACGAGTACAAGATATTACTTCATACATACATACATACATACATACTATGTTCATGCATAATCATGCATTATGAGTTCATATTCACTTCTGTTATTTAGTTCAAAAAAATGCCACAAATTGGGAATTCCGAATGGGTTTAATAGCAGCAAAGAACGCAACATGTACAACGTACTGTCGATGAATCCGAAAAGACTAAAAGCGGAGGTTATGTATGAGTCAATTCCAACCGCGATCATCCCCTGGGGCGAACCACATGGATTTGACTTGAGTTGAAGCATTATGTGTAATTACGTTGAAGGAAATGTTAGAAATTCTTGACAATGATGCAGATAATTTAGGAATAAGAAAATATACGAAACTGTTGTTTAGAGGCAAATATACATTACTCAGGCCATATACTTATTCTGCATTCATACAACTACAGATGCTAACCAATCATCATGGCCAATTAAAACAGATTTGATTAATTCAAATGCCATATATGAAATCGAGTCTGGCTAATGGTCAATTGATCGGCTGTGAGAAGTCGTTATAAGCTTGGTTCTTCCAGGACGAGTATCCAAAGGTATATATTTAACTCGTACATTATTTTATCCCGACCCTATCAGAAAATACCAATTTTGGCAAAAACAAGGGAGTGGCAAACATCAGGAATTTTTGGAGGTGTTCAGATAAACCAGAATTTAGGCCACCGAATATCCCGTTTTGTTCACCATCAGCGAGAGAAGAGATTACAGAACGTGAAATTGAGAATTGCTGGCTAACACAGTGATCCACCAGCAACAAGCATTCAGTAATTCAGAATAAACACGTCGACTCAAACAAAGTACAGAGATTGTAAAGTATATTGGGTTATAAAAAAACCCAAAAAAAACAGTGGTTATTCTGTGTTGCAATATACATTTGCTAAACTTTGGTACTGCTCTGTATGAGGGCTGTTAACATGGCGTACTACGGTGCTGCCCACTGCTCTGCACGATCGTTCCTACCCACTGCTCTGCACGAGCATTGCTAAAATGGCGGGGGGAAAAATGGCGTAATACGGTGCTGCCCACTTCTCTGCATAAGCGTTGCTAACATGGTGAGTATTGCTTCCATCTCGGGACTTGGAAGGGTTATTTCCTGGCTTCATTAATGGTTCCAGTACATCACTTATGGTGGTCAGCTCAAGATCCTGCATCGATGGATCTTAACGTGGATCCAAGTACCGCTATTCGCCCCAGGCCCCCACCAGGCTACGGCTTGCACCAACCTTCCAAACAGGTAAGTAAAAGGTGAACAAGGCTGTTAATTGTTGATAATACAGGGACAGTTTCTGAATATTATAAAAACTATAAGTGAAATACAAATTTTGGACGAAAGAACAATAGTGGCAGCACATGAAATAATTGAAATTTCTGATTACTATGACCAACTAGCAAGAGCTCCAGTCAAGTAATAATAATAATAACTAGTCCTGGGGTTTCCCCCGTTGACTCCGCAATGTCATTGAAAACACAGTTCTCTTAGGTTTTGGCATTTCACCCATCCTGATGTCTTCCCTCCATTTCTCTCTATCTCTCGCACTCTCCTTTACATCCTTGTAATCACCAAACATCTTGGTCACGTCCGCATCCACCTCCGTTCGCCGTCGTCCCCTCTTCATTTCTCGTTGTCCATCCCTTATCTCCCATACTCTCTTCAGCAACCGATCGTCGTTCATCCTCGATATGTGTCCCACAAACGTCGCTTTTCTTCGGATCACTCTTTTTAACAATTCACCCTGTTCCATTTCTACTTGCTCAAAGACCGATGTATTTGTCCGCATGTCTGTCCATTTCACATTTCCTTTCAACCTCGCATAGCATGACTCCACAGCATTAATCATCCTCTTTTCCAATTCATTCATTCTCCAACTCTCACACCCGTACCAATCAAGTAAATCCTTTAATATATATGATGAGTACAAGACATTGTCATACACACATACTATGTTCACACATAATCATGCATTATGAGTTCATATTCACTTCTGTTATTTAGTTCAAAAATGCCACAAATATGGGAATTCCGAATGGGTTTAATAGCAGCAAAGAACGCAACATGTACAACGTACTGTCGATGAATCCGAAAAGACTAAAAGCAGTGGTTATTTTGTATGGGGTTGCACATCTACATAATTTGGCTTCCAAGGTTTAACTGACACTCATATTTTATGATTTGCAGAAACAACAGCACTGGTATTTCATATAATATTTCTTTCATTTTAGCGATCGCGGCAGACAAAGAATGATATTGCAACGCAACAGATGTTCGAGGAGATACAGGCGATTGCTGGAAATGGTAATGTGTGTGTTGGATTTGCTTCAATCATAGTAGGGCCGCGCTCAGCCAGGAGACTGGGTTTAGAACAAGCGCGAAAATAAGCAAAATACCCTGAATTAAATGCGTTATTTCTCTGTTCCATTTACTTCAATCAATCTAAAAATCTTCAGAATTGTAGATATGTGTACGATGTATTGACATAATTATTTCGGAAGTTTAAGCTTGCATAGATTTTTGTTGCGAGAGCGTAAAGTTGGTGCCATTTCCGCCATTGTAAACACGGCACCGCTGTCCTTGACAACCATGCCTGATTAGGAGCATTTCCGCAGGTGAGTACCTGCCAAAAATAACTTGAAATGGGCAGCAGAAGAAAGCTGAGATCCTGGGCTTTTGATATTTGGCACTCGAAGAAAAGTGGACAGCAACACAACTTCATTTGCAATTCAAATTTCGTTTTCATTTAAATTCCCTATGCTAATAATCCTTATGAAATAAGCTTTCATTTGATGTATAAATCACAATGTTTTAACAAGTTGCTCACATGTGGAAATTACTTTAAACATAGATACCTCGCCAATCTTTCTGCCAATGGTGCCGCGATTGACAGATGACACTAGCGCCGTGTGTCACAAGTGGAACGACGTGGAACTATTGAACTTAATGACAAATGGTCTAAAGCCAGATTGGTGGAAAGGTGAGTTCAAAATATGTTATCGCTTGCTAGACAAAGTTTTCGAATCCAGTAGTCTTTGTGAAGGCAGCCATGCCAGCCATAAAGGATGGAGAGTTTGTTGGTGATCATATATAAATCAGAAAGACACTCTATCGAAAAAGAGACTATCGAAAAAGACACTCTATCGAAAGACTGGATGAAAGAAAACAGCAGCTATCCCGAATGGTCTTGGAAGAATTCATGAATGAAATATTTAAACTTCCAGTAAAAAAAGCAAGAGAGACTGAAGCCCTTAAATAAACATGTCTCAGAAATTGAAGTCCTTATTACTAGTGTAGAAGAGTCGAACACCGAAGTTGAAGTGTGCTAAACAATAGCAAGACCAGAAGTTTGTCAGCTACGGCAGGAGCTGCAAAAAAATGAAAAAATATGTTACCATAAGTCAAAACAATCGCAAACTGCTATGGAGAAGCTTGGGAAGCTTTCACCACACAATTTCAACAAGAAAATTAAACGTTGGGATGAGATGAATGTAAAAATCAAAGAGGAAACAAAACGCTGAAAAAAGAGATTAAACTTATTCAAGAAGGGAAAGGAAATGAATTGGAAAAACAAGCCCAAACCTATGAAGATATTATTGATGAGAAAAATGAAGTTATCATTCGGTTAAATGATAATTTAGACTCGGTTCTTGATGCCAAATCCAAAGCTCAAAAATTAAAATGGTACTACAAGGAAAAAGCTCAAAGGCACGTCAATCAAGAAAAAGGGGGAGATCTATTAGCTGAATGCATAGTTGAAGGCAAAAATCACTGAGCTTGAAAACGATATCGATGTGTTACAAGAAAGAATTGAAGAGTTTTTGGTAGTTCATGCTGTGAAAATATTTAAAAATGGAAGATACAGTGATGAGATAAGAACTGTGTATGAAGATCTGTTATGTTGGTGTGTTGGTGTTGATAATGTTGAGCATGTTGTTCGGGCAGTACTACAGAATTTTGGTGGGTTGCAGTGTGGTCGCCTGCCTAAAGCTACATTTGCTAGATGTATGTATCTTGAGGCAAGGCGATTGGCACAAATTCAGGTTGCAGAGGAGCTTTTGAGTGTTGGGAGTTTGGTAATAGGAAACTTCTTAGCGATGGTACATCAACACATGGTTATCACTATGGCACATTTGATGTTACTCTGGACGATGGAAATGTTTTGGTAGCTAGTATGAGGGATATGGCAAGTGAAGATTCAGAGACTCAGTTGGAGTTATTGAAAGAAGTGTTAGTGACATGTGTGCAGATGATGAAAATGGAGGAAAAAAGGAACCGAAATAAGAATTTGATGTCAGATATATAGGCAGTCTATATATAGGCAGTCTATATATAGGCAGTCTATATATATAGGCAGTCTATATATAGGCAGTCTATATATAGGCAGTCTATATATAGGCAGTCTATATATAGGCAGTCTATATATAGGCAGTCTATATATAGGCAGTCTATATATAGGCAGTCTATATATAGGCAGTCTATATATAGGCAGTCTATATATAGGCAGTCTATATATAGGCAGTCTATATATAGGCAGTCTATATATAGGCAGTCTATATATAGGCAGTCTATATATAGGCAGTCTATATATAGGCAGTCTATATATAGGCAGTCTATATATAGGCAGTCTATATATAGGCAGTCTATATATAGGCAGTCTATATATAGGCAGTCTATACTACAGAAGTTGTAGAAGGTTGGGATTCATTTTCTGAGGAGCGAACCAAGGTTCCAAGGATGAATGACCTGTTTTGTGGATTACATTACATAGTTGGTTTTGCATATCACTCTAAAAGTGTGGGATAAATTGCTTTATGGTGATGCTAAAGTTGGTAGCCTTACACATGGGGGTTACAGCAATGGTGAGTCTGGGACTTTACGGTTGATTCGGACAGATGATGTGGAAGTGAAAGCTGATGAGTGCTGTTCAACGTTTATCGAAGTTAATCCTACCTTGGGACATGATGATTAAACAACTTCTGGAGTTGATTTTTGGATCATTTGTCATGGTTACGAAGCAGATGCCGAGTGACCATCTTGAAGGTGGAAAATATCACAAAGCTGGAGATGAGCTAAAAGTAGAATGCAAGAATGCTCCAAAAACGAATGTTGCCCCAGAACGCGACTTTGGTATGCTTGACCGTCTGCTTGCACAAACGCCAAATGCAACAACCTTAGTATTTGAAGAGATTGTTATTCCAATCTCTTCTTTCTTTTCCTCTTTTCCTTTTGCTAGCTTTTCTTCTCGTTTTTCTTCTCGTTTTTTTCTAATTATTGCTTTCCTCTCAACATACTCCTGTCTCTGACTTAGTTTGGAATTTCTAGCCAGTTCCATCAACAAAGTAAGTCATGTGCAGAGGGAAATAGAAAATGGCCATAAGAATTCAAATACAGTTCCGAAAAACTGTTCTTGGTGCAATACATAAGGATAAGAAAGTTTTTAAAATGTCGTCAGGAGGAAAACCATTCAACTCTGAACAGATGGCTAACAATCTTGAAGAGATAATACAGCAAAGTAATGAAGATTATAACAGTATTGACATACTGCATGTAGAAGACACAACCGCAGGACCTAGACTGGTTTCAAGTGAGAAATTGCTCTTGGAAAAAGAACGGTATAAAGAAATAGCAAACAAGGAAGAGTTAAAGGCTGGGAAGAAAAGAAAAAGAAATGTTCAAGCCAGTAAACGCCATGACTCTGCAAAACGCATGACAACCTTCCAACCATTAGTCTCTGAAGACCTATTAGGAAAAAGGGTAACCCATCATTCTTTTGATGATAGTGGTGAACTTGACTGGTTTGAAGGAATTGTTGTTGGCATGCAAGGAGAAAACAGGCGAAAACCAGATTTTCTTATTAGATATCGTGGGTTTGAATCATTGTATCTGTTTTCTTATGATGATTGAAAGAAAAGAAAAGTAAAGTGTGTAGATGTCACTATTGATGATTTTCTTGCAAAGAGAATTTCACAAAGATTTGAAGATATAACTCATGAGTACTGCTGGTGGGAAGATGGTAGAGTGTTACATGTTATTGAAAACAATGATACGCATAATCCTGAATTTGTTGTGGAGTTTGACTGTCAAAAAGAATTAGCTGAGAATACTGACGATTACTTATCTACAGAGTGTGAAGTATGCAGTTTCAATTTAGTTGAACACTATATAAACAATGACTTGTGACTCCTCTGAATTCATGTGCTACACACAGTAATACTACAGTGCCACATGCAGCTACAGATTTTAACCTTCCTACTTGCTATTTATTGATCTTCCTACCTGCCATCCAAATGCTGAACTAACATGATTTTCAATTATTTGACCTTCCTACCTGCCATCCAAATTCTGAACATGATTTTCAACTATTCTGAACGCATATGATTTTCAACTATTTATCATTCCTACCTGGCATCGAGGAGATGAACTAAGTGGTGGACTGATGCAGCCATTAATTTGACGACATTGAAGAGAAGGATTGCAACTAAGGTAAAGCACTTTTTTGTGCAAAAACGGTTCCTTTGGAACTGTCAAATATTTCAAAAGAATATGCTTGGATCTGTCTGTTTTCTGTATCATATACTGATTACTGTACTTTGAATGTTTGAAATGCAAGTAAGATGAGTTTGGTTAATTTTGAAAACCAAGGTCAGTGTTACTAACTATTATTCATTATATAACACATTTTTACCAGTCACCATCCTACAGTGCAAGTAGTATTGCAAATTGATTTGGGAGGGTATTGTACTGCTAGTCATGTATTAAGTGATAAAGTTTAGCCAGGTTTCAGTTTTGACTAGGTTGCAATCAGTTCTATAATTCATTTGTATGTGCTTTCGTTTTATTTAATAAAAAAATATATTGCTAAAGTTTTTTTTCTGATGACGTCACATAATTGCTATAGAAAACAAATTTCCTCAAAGATTTTGGAAACATTTGTTGGCAAAAGTGAATTTTAAGTGACGTCAAATCGTTGCCATGGTAACTAAATAGGAATATCTGGAATCTTCGGTTCAACAGCGTGCTATTACTGGTTATATTTCCTCAAACATTCTTGTTTGACAGCTTTACATTTGTTTCTTGGTGAATTTGTTATGCTGTTATGACGTCATATGGTTTCCATGGCAACGCATGTGTTCAATTATGGTGTTTAACATTTGTATTAGGTTCATTTTGGAAACAAATCTATTTTATGCCATATTCATGAAAAATATCGTTGTTAAATGACGTTATATGGTTACCATAGCAACGACAACTATATCATTTTCATCTCAAAGTAATCATTTTGTATTCTTAACTAACTCTGAAATTTTCATGGTGATCGGCTTAATACTCTTATAGTTATCTCCAGAAATCACAAGGGGGAAAACAGCTAGTTTTGGTGCCACATTTCACAGCAGACTGTAATACAAATGCGACCCTTTTCAGTTCTAAAAAAATGGTCAAAATTCATAACTTTAACTCGTCATAACTTTTGGTCACATGGGCCAATTTTGACGCAATAAACACCAAAATGCTCTGAATGACGAGCTCTTTCGAACTGGCCTATTTATAAAGGCCTACCGCAAATTCGAATTTTCGGCTGTGGACATGCCCTCAATTACGAATAAATAATATTCAATGATAATTCAATGATAATTCAATTTTAGATTCGGTGGCAACAGAATTGCAGTAGCACTGCAAGTATCATTAGATGTCTGGAACAAGAAATACGACATTTTTTATGTATACTTGCCCTGTCAGTGCAATTTAACTTGGGACGAAACGAGTCGTCCATTGGTGTCTATTGCCAAAACTAATAGTGATGCTACGTACTACGTGCTCCTGGAAGAAAGTCAATGCAAAAAGACCATGACAAAAAACGCTAAGTTACAAGTATATTTATCATATATAGACAATGCGTTGGTATCTACTAATTCTAAAGAAAATCTCTGATGTCACTGCACACGATATCTGCTGTATAATACTATAATTGCAGAGTGACTGTCTCTTTATCTGTTCTCATATGAGAAGTTGGAATTCATACAGCGAAAGGTAAGCCTTTTTTATATTAAGAGATACCGATACATAAACAACAGACTCAAATAAACGATAATTTCTCTATTTTAAGAGTCGCATGTCTTGACGGAATCACGTTATAAAAAAAAGACATCCGTTCACTTAAGGAAAGAGCGTGGATAAGTGACAGCGTGATTTATTTTATGCTTAAGTGAGTAGTAAAATAAAAACCCAGTTTGCTTCAAAACATTGTTAAATGTAATATAAAGATCAATTTCCTAAATTATAGCACTATAGTTTACAGGCACAAGAGAACAGGAAGGAGATATTTTCCATCCATACCCAAGATCATTGATTAATGGATCAATGTATGTACAATCTATTAAATTGAAGTAATCGAAATATAACTTTTTCAGCAGTGACTAGTTGCAATTCATAATTCACAGGTTCCAAAAACCTCTTGATTTAAGTGGATGTAATATAGAAAAGATGGACTCCAAAAAAACTGCATAAATGTCAATATGTTTTGGTTCCTATCTGTGATATGCAAGTGTATAATTCTCGTTTATTCCGTTTTAAAAGCTTCAGGATTTTATTTGGAAACATATTGAACCCTCCCTTTAAGGACAAACTGGTGGCTAGTGTTTACAAGATTCCAACTGGCCAGCTACACATACTTTGGTCAGAATCGTTGAAGCGGAATCGATTAAAAGTTATATGGTCATATACACAATTGAATAAAAGTATCTTCCAAGTTGCATGAACATAATAATCTTTGTTCTAAATTCGTGTGGAAAGAAACTTATTTATTGCATTTAAAGCGTTAACTCAAAATCAGGATTTTACATATTTATAATAATAGGTAACCCCCATATAGGAACCAAAGGGATGCCGCCTCATTAGTATTTCAATAGAACAATATACAGAACAAAGAGCGTTACGCACAAAAAGTAATTACATAGTATTGTTAGTGTGATGAATGGAACAATTGGTGTGAACAACGCGTTGCGAATGCAAGGGACATCTTAGGGACTGAAGTAATTAGTATTGTCAGTGTGACGAACGCGTTGCGAACAGAAGGAAATAACACCGTGAGCGTTCCCTACATAAACGCCGGCCAAACATACAACAAACACTTTACCTGAAGTGTTTCAGCTCAAGATCCTGCATGGATCGCTCCAGGCCCGCCCAGGCTACGGCTTGCACCAACCTTCCAAACGGGTAAGTTAAAAAGGTGAACGTGGCTGTTAATTATTGATAAGACAGGGACAGTTTCTGAATATTATGAAAACTATAAGCGAAACACAAATTTTGGACGAAAGAACAATAATGCAGGACATGAAATAATTTAAACTTCTGATTCCCATGACCAACCAGCGAGCTCTCCAATCAAGTAAATTCCTTTAATGTATATGACGAGTACAAGACATTACTTCATACATACATACATACTATGTTCATGCATAATCATGCATTATGAGTTCATATTCACTTCTGTTATTTAGTTAAAAAAATGCCACAAATTGGGAATTCGGAATGGGTTTGCTGTGCAAACTCCGGTTTTTCAGCTCCGGCTCCGGCTGCTTTACAGCTCAAATCTCCGGCTCCGGCGCTAATAAGTTGGTTCAAAACTGGGGATAAAGTCCAACCGGATATTATTCTGCTCAACTTTGTCCCCAGGGTCTTTTCCCGGCGAAGGCCGCGAAACTGTCAAGCGACTCAAGGAAACGCAATGCGACAACTAGCAATGTCAGGAATGATGAAAACTTTATAGAACTTACACTACTATAAACAACAAAGTATAAATTCCCAAGGTTTTTAAAACTTTTTATAATTAAATTTAATGAACGCTAAGCGACCAATGTTGCCTGGAAGGAGTGCGCAACGTTTCTTTGAGACGATGTTCCCAGTCAATGAAAATACTCGTTCAGAAGTAACAGAGGACGGTGGACATGAAAGATATGAGAGAGCTAGACGAGTCAAAGCAGGCCATTCGTTTTTGTGGCGATACCAATAAGCCAATAAATCCTGACCATTAACTTTGCCGTCTTGGGATCTGACTGGTATCACTGGTTCAGACAGGTAGGCAGTGAGTTCTTGCACTGGTGTTATTGTGCCTTGTTGCCATTCAACAGCTCCACTTGTGCTCCCGGCCGCCGCCATGCGCTCACTCACAACATCTGTCAGTGTCGTCAGCAGTGATCCTTTATGTGGTTTATGAGCTGCTGGATTTCCCACAGGTTCTGGTCCATGTGCGCCCTCAGTCGCCGCATCTCCAGCGTCTGGTGTTGGTGCATTGTTCTCGTTCATGTCCCTAAGCACAGCTTCACGGACGGTGGCCTGATCATCCTCTTCGATAAGAAGTAGTTTGAATCTACAACAGAAAAATGTAACAGACTCAGCATGCTGCTGGGTTCGGCACATTGAACAAATTTATTTGCCAACGATGCCATGATGGGGATTGACAAAATAGATACTATTTTCTACGGATTGATTAGGCAGGTTGAAAAAAAGTTGAAAAGACAAAAAAATTGTCAAAAATCGAAATATGAGTATATGCTTAACGTTTTTCACCTTGGATTTAGGAAGGTAGAAATTTGTAAGGTCAGGGTTTGGTTATTTATTAGGCGGTTCTTTATCCCTTCTTTTAAAACACTTATAAATGTATCCAGCGCAGTAACAGATGGCTCGTCACCAGTCGGGTGCTGAAGATTCTCGATGGATCTAAGCTAAAAATAATCAAAAATCGAAGAACAAATTAATAAGTTCAGACAGTAAAACCCCGCCTTACGGCCACCTCGTTATTACGGCCACCTCGTTATTACGGCCACTAGTTTTTGGCAACAACAAAACAACAGCCCAATCATTATAAATTAAAATTATCCCGATAATACGGCCACCCCATTAATACGCCCAAACTGTTATGGCCCGTGATATTACTTACCAATGTGTGAGCATAAGGGATACACTCTGACAAACTTGCCTCCTCCTTGCTCACTTGAAGGGTTGCGTCTTCAAAAGGAGTGAGAACTTTTACAAGCCCATCCAAAATATTCCAAAAGTTGCTTCGAGGCCCAAAGACACTGGTAACGGCAGTAGGCTCAGCTCACGAGATCGGTGTAGAAATATTGAAAGAGCTGCTTTGTTTTTTACAAATGATCTGCAACAACAAAAGTTAGATCGTTACACAATCATGAAATGTATAGTACTATACAGTTCACTAGTCAGAAGCTAGCCAGTACTCAGTAGATAATAGATGCACCAAATCAACTAAATCAGGCAATCGGTTACATGTTACCTGAACATTGCCAGAGATGAGTTCCAGCGTGTCGAAACATTTTTCACAAGGCCACCGGTCTTCTTACCCTTCTCACCAGGTGGTATTGCAGCTTGAGCCTCTCTCAATGCTCGAGCAACTGGCATTGATTGTCTAAGTTTAAATCGGGGGGAAATTATATTAGATTAATAATTTATTCCATTTCTGAATTATTTTTAAACTTCCACAGGGAATGAGGGAAATGAAATGTAAACCGTGGTTGGTAACAATGAATAACATGATTTGTATATTTACTTTGTTTTTGTAACAATTTGCTCGCAGTGAGTTCTTGCATCAGTCACAGCTCGCTGAACATCTGGTTTAAGTGCATCCTATAGAATACCATAAGTGATGGTTACTTACGACGGTCATACTATATAGGAAAAGCAGAAGCTGAGCATATACAGCGTATAAAACACTGTTTAACAATTCGTAATCGATTCGTAACTTGTGCAAAACTACACTATAGGCAAAAATATATTTAGTATTTACCCCAACTATAAGGTTAAGCAAGTGCGCGAAACAGCCCGCCGATCCTTCATTCCTGGGTGTTAGTGGTGGAAATAGGTCGTCGTCGTCGTCATCGTCGTCGTATCCGCCCACCTCAAACTCCTCGGAATGAGCTATTGCTCGGGCACGAAGCTCTTCTGGCGCCTCAAGAACCGTGTCACTTTTAAGGGCAAGTGTCACATTGGCAGCATTGGCAGACACACCTATATGGAATTTAGATTTCCCCCCACTTATCCACTTTTCACACACCAACCGCAACTAAATATAAAATTTAAAAGATAATTTAACCATTTCAACGAACTTCAGTCACATGCCAAAAAATATGAATAGAGCTTTAAATTAATAAATGTATAGGTTTTTGTCACTTACCGACTTTCTTATGTTATACGCGTGCGCGCTATCCAAAAATTCTTCCACGTCCAAGAGAGCATTCTTTATTTCGAAGGATTTCTTCTCGTGATTTTCAACAGCCCAGTGAGCTGTTACCGTCATATACTCTCGATTCTGGCCCTCGCACTTCCACATGTCCGTGGTAAAGTTGACCCGACTTTCCGACAACTCCAGCGAACGTTTAATTTTTTCTTTCAAATTCGAAAAAATTTCAGGAACAACGGCCTCCGTCAGCTCCTTTCTCGATAGGCTCCAGAATTCGCAAGAGCTCTCTAAAACCCTCGTTCTCGACAATCGTATACGGCCTCAAATCGACAGCTACCATCATTCCAATAGCGCAGGTAATTGCCTTCGCCTTTACGCTGTCTTTTTGGAAGGGCGTGTTACGTGCGAATGTTTGCTGGAGGTTCAGCTGAGTTTTGGAAGAAGATGACGATGCGCCACACACT
This sequence comes from Chrysogorgia sp. JL179-B06, assembly GCA_035772405.1. Lineage (NCBI taxonomy): Eukaryota > Metazoa > Cnidaria > Anthozoa > Scleralcyonacea > Chrysogorgiidae > Chrysogorgia > Chrysogorgia sp. JL179-B06. The sequence continues at coordinate 101,963 of JAYKKM010000239.1, forward strand.
TTTAAATGAGTCCACAAAGGCCCATTTCCCCATGACTTAGCTTTTGCAGTGGAGCTTCCACGACTCACAACTTGCCGACATTTTTTGCATGTGGGCTTTGAACCATCAAGTGGATTTTTAATAAAATGATCCCAGACGTTTGATGAAGGCTCAACATAGCGTTTTCTTTTCTCAGCAGTCGCCATATTAAATTTTTCTGCCCACTACGAAACTGACAAGATTAAAGATTTACAAGACTGGCTGACTAATAAGCAGAGTTGACAGCTGTAATATTGTGACCCGTGTGACATTCGCATCTTTTTACGGATAGGCGTGTATTTCCGTTCGTTAGTAACCAGCACGGATAAACACATTGTAAAGACAGAATGTGTCAAAGATTATAAGAAAATAAATAACCAACATTGTACAAAGAAAGTTGCAGTCACTTATTGAGTGAATCAGCACGAGAGAAGGTTTTTCTGACGCAGTAATGCAGTAAATTTATTGACAATTTTAGCAATCTTACATGTGTGGCAATTCACGCCTATTACTAGTATCACCTCACACGCTCTTCTAGACAGCAGGAACAGCTTGTCAGCTTATGTATTTAGCTACGATATTAGTAATGATGATCAGATGGCATGTAACACTTGACCTGAGTGCAACTTGTAAAGGTGTGTTTAGTTTATTAGTAGAAAATATATATCGAGTTACAGAGCACTTCGTCTTGAAAATTGAAAGATGAAAGAACTCAGCCAACTCAGCCTTTCATATTGAACCATTTTAACAGTGTGCAATGGCACGACGCCAACGTACACTCTCTGCAGCAGAGCAATCGTTGGCACGCAAATAGTCCTTCAAAAAGTTGATAGTTGATATAGGCATGAAACATTTATTATTTTATTTTTAAATTCTTATATGAAAAAATGGAAGGCACATTTACGTACTGCAGGCACTGCTATTGTTGATTCGTTTATTATCCAAAAAGTAAACATAAAGCTAATATAAATGGACATTTCGTTACTTTGACATCACATCAATACAACAGACTATGATCGTGAACAGGTCAACAGACCTATGTGTGTGGCGACACAGCGCAAAGTAGCCTGACGTATAAATACACTTAATACAGCGCATCAAAGCATGACGCTTGCGATTGTATTACGGACATAACAACTTTTCCTGTGACAGACATGACTTATTTATTGCAATTCAGCCGTTTGCGGTAACCGGAATGGTTTGACACAACAGATGACTTGAGATGATATGCACATTCACACAATTTCTTGTCATTCTGAATTTCCAGCCGGAGCTACCCCAACTCCGGCTCTGGCTGACCAAAAAACGCCGGAGCTCAGGCAGAGCTCCGGCCTCCGGCGCACAGCACTTAATTAATTGCAGCAAAGAACGCAACATGTCCAACGTACTGTCGATGAATCCGAAAAGACTAAAAGCAGAGGTTATTTTGTATCGGGTTGCACATCTATATCATTTCGCTTCCGAGGTTTAACTGACACTTATATTTTATGATTTGCAGGAACAACAGCACTGGCAATTCATATAATATTTCTTTCATATTAATGATTGCAGCAGACAAAGAATGATATTACAATGCAAATGTTCGAGGAGATACAGGCGATTGCTGGAAATGGTAATATCCCAGCTAGCACACAACGTAATCATAACGTTCGCTAAAGGTTGTGGTTTGGTTAGGTCGGACCAAACATTCTCACAACCTGTTAGCGACATTATTGTGAAATGACCAAAGATTATGTTACGATGATAATATGTAGAAAACGTTGTGGCAACAGTGAGAATTAACGTTCCTATTACCTTATACTAGTTCCCTCGCGACTGTTAGGTCGGCGATGTCATGGGGTGATAATCTCGCCGCGGCAGCGATCGGCCATTTCTCACCGAAAGTTTATATCTTTATATCTATATATATAATGGTAGGACCAACTGCTTATAAGGAAGTAAAAAGTCGTTTTTTGATGATCCGTTTGAATCGGACAATAATTCGACCTTGGCAGATGAAGCGGTCAATGGCGATTTGTGATCTGACGAACTATTAACCAGGTTTTTACCGAGGGTATGCACGTTATCCTAATATAATAGACACGTATGTTATGTATTTAGACTCGGTAATTCCAAATCTGTTTCCAGAATTGAAATCGAGTAAATATTGGCCGAGATAACGTTCAAAATTCACGAGTACTGAAATACATGGCGGGTCTGAGGCTGAGCCTAACTCAAGCCCAATCTCCTAACCCAGAAGACGCGTGCTCAGGGTACGAGACTTATGCAAGGCTGAATTTCGTAATTTTTATAGCAACTCAAGCTCGGAATGAAACTCAAATAAACGATTATTTCTCTATTTTAAGAGTCGCATGTCTTGACGGAATCACGTTATACAAATGCTTTCACTTATGCTCAAGTGAGTAGTAGGAGATATTTTTCATCCATACCCAAGTTATTTCCAGCAGAGATCATTGATTAATGGGATCAATGTATGTACAATCTATTAAATTGAAGTAATCGAAATATAACTCGATCAGCAGTGACTGACTAGTTGCAATTCATAATTCACAGGTTCCAAAAACCTCTTGAAGGGATAAAAAGATGGACTCCAAAAAACCTGCATAAATGTCAATATATTTTCGTTCCTATCTGTGATATGCAAGTGTATAGTCATCGTTTATTCCGTTTTAAAAGCTTCACTATCTTATTTGGAAACATATTGAACCTCCTCCCTTTAAGGACACACTGGACACACTGTTTACAAGATTCCAACTGGCCAGCTACACATACTTTGCAGTATGGGATGGCAAAGAATCGTTGAAGCAGAATCGATAAAAAGGTATATGGTCGTCATATACACAATTGTATAAAAGCATCTTCCAAGTTGTATGAACATAATAATCTTTGTTCAAAATTCGTCCGGAAACAAACTTGTTTATTGCATTAAAAAATGTTAACTCAAAATTGGGATTTTACATATATTTATAATAGTAGGTAACCCCCCATATAGGAACCAAAGGCCTCATTAGTATTTCAATAGAACAATAGACAGAACAAAGAGTTACCACAAAAGTAATTAGTATTGTTACCATGATGAATGGAACAATTGGTGTGAAGGCGTTGCGAACGCATAGCATGCCACCGGGTCACTGTTACAAACGAACGAATGGACATTGATGTTGTTTGTGACAGCCCTATCTCGCAGGAATCCTGGCTTTGCTTATTGAACATAGCTTCAACAATCCTTTTATGCGAACACATAGCATGGCACTTTACTAAATATTTCGTGTGAGGGACATCTTAGGGACAGAAGTAATTAGTATTGTGTGTGACGAAGGCGTTGCGAACAGAAGGAAATAACACCGCGAGCATTCCCTACATAAACGCCGGCCAAACAAACACTTTACCTAATGTGTTTCACACTGGGAATCTACTGTGCTGGATCTGAGTTTTGCCTGCGATTTTACCATGTTGGATATAGTTTGTTTGGAGATATTTGTGATACAAGGTAAGTGATTATATGGTGAATTGAATATAGTTGAATAGTTGTTTCATTCTTATAAGAAGTTAATATATTGTCATATATCTCCAAACAGGTAAGTAAAAGCTGAACGAGGCTGTTAATTGTTGATAAGACAGGGATGGTTTCTGAATATTATAAAAACTATAAGCAAAACACAAATTTTGGACGAAAGAACAATAATGGCAACACATGAAATAATTGAAACTTCTGATTCCTATGACCAACCAGCAAGCTCTCCAATCAGGTAATATATATGACGAGTACAATACATTACTTCATACATACATAGGACATTAGAATGGCGAATGTGTGAATCCTTGTGTCTGTTTGATGCTTGATGGTGTTCTGTTATCCTCACAGGAATCGCTTCACTGCACTGAGCACTCTCGATATTAGCATATCCGCTTGAAATATTCCTCACGGGATTTGCTTCACTTATCCACATTAGGGCCAGGTTGTGGATGTACATCTCCGCTCCGTAGAATGGTTTCTTGGCCAGAAAACCGAAGAAGGCTTGAAGTTTCACGTAATTGTAAAACAACTAAGCCATGCTTAGTCGATTTCACCAGAGACGTTTTAACCCGGTTGACACGCCGTACACAAACCGTCCAATGCTCAAATGATAGTACCGCAAGTGAGCCATGTCCACTAGCTTGATGTTTAAATGTTTTGGTGTTCTTTAAGCAGGACACAAAAGTTAAGAAATTTAAAACAAGCAAGAAAAATGGAGCCACGTCCAGCCGCCATTAGGTCCCAGTCCCAATAAATAATACAGTATTTATTTTAAAGCTTTCATTAATTCCTTCTATATTGTGTCTTTACATCTGGATGTTGTTAATACTGTGTATACCACCCATGTTATATAACCTGTATCTATATGTATACAGCTAATTCAATAAAGGTTGTCCTTTTCAAAACTTAAAACGTTAAACTCTAAGCCTGAAGGGCTAAGCTTGCACATGTATTTGTATAGTGTAAATTACAAATACAAAGAAAAGCTTCTTAAATTTCAAGACCCACTATTTCATTAAACCAAACTGCTCTCCTTCACGAATCTTCGCTTTATGCTCGCAGTAACACAATCTAGCAGAGTTAAACTAACTACACGTGCAAGCTCCCAACATGTCCTTCGAGCTTAGAATTTAAAGCTTTAAGTTTTATCGAAGGACACCCTTTATTGAATTAGCTGTATAATTTTTACAGTAATTTATATGTGAATATACAGGTTAAAAGTTAGAGTAATGTGTGATATTGACAATGTAAATAAAAGTAGGATATATTAAAATATTGTATAAATTAAAGATTATTGTATAAAATTACTTAAAAAATATTGTCCATGTTACATGCCCTTCGAATAGAAGTTGCCTTCTCCAAATTACCATTTTTTTGAGATAGGTGGATGGTGACTGTTATGGGGTACCTATGTATTCGTACCCAGACTCCCAAGCATGCATGCTCTGCCTACTCGTGTATGTTTGTCAACCAAGTATAACATGGTGTCAGAAATTATTTTTAATACGAACGCACGTCCCAACCGCTAGAAAGAAACACACCAAAGGTAAACGAACACGTATACTAGCTTCTGGATTTTTGTTGAGTCCTCATCACACGTTTAGGCTGTGATACGAACTCTTTTCCTTCGCTCGTTCAGCAGCCATATTGGCCACATTGTTTTGACGTAAACACAGTCACGGTAGAGCAACACAAAACCAAATTCAGACATAATGGCAAGATCTTCGATACCACCGCCTGACAAGATGGACATGCAAGGAGATTTGGCATCGAACTGGGAGTTTTTCAAGTTGGCAAAATTATTTGACCGCCACAGAACTAAGCAAAAAGCCTAACGCTGTGGTAGTAGCCACTTTACTCTCAGTGATGGGAAAGGAATGCTTCAAGGTATACAAGAACCTACCACTCACTGACGAAGAAAGGAAAAGCCCCAAGACAATATTAGAGAAGCTCACGGAACAATTTGAAGCCAAACGTAACACTATATATGAAAGGTATGTGTTCAATTCATGCATACAAGACCCTAAAGATAGTTTTGATCACCACCTGACCCGGTTGAGAGAACTAATCGCAACATGCAAATATGGTACGCTTGAGAGTGAGATGCTTCGTGACAGAATTGTAGTTGGCATAACAAGCAATACCACTAGAGAAAGACTTCTTCGAGAGAAAGAACTAACACTAGACAAAGCCCATTAACATCTGTCGTACCAGCGAAATGGCCACTAAGCAACTTAAACAAATGGAACAGCCAGATGCCATCAACTTTGCCAAAACAAGGGGCAGTGGAAGACCACCTGCAGATTTACGAAATACCAAAGTATGCCGATACTGTGGTGACAAGCATGAGAAAGAAAACTGTCCAGCGTTTGGATTAATCTGCAAGAAATGTCATAAGAGGAATCATCTAGCCAAGGTGTGTCTGTCTGGATTTACAAAAGAGAAGAGTGCCACAGGAAAACAGCACAGCCCACGTTACTACCAAAAGGAAAGAAACCCCAAAGCAGAGCACAGGAAACCCAAGCACAACGTACACCAATGTGGGGAAGGAAGCGACAGGTCAGAAGATATCAGCAGCGATGAAAGCATTTACATGCAGACAACAAGAGAAAAAAGCAATACTTTACCAAGGTACTGGTTAGAACAGAAACTGATGCAAAGCCACATCTGATCAAATTCGAGCTAGACACTGGAGCAACATGTAGCACAATAAGTTCAGGTGACTATGCAAAGCTGACAAATGAGCCACCACAGCCATCACAAACCAAGCTCACGTTGTACGACCACTCCTCCATAAAACCCTTGGGGCAAACCAAATTACGCTGCACAGCTAATGGGATCAACAAAAAAGTCCACTTTCAAGTCGTCAAGGATGCTCCCACATCATTGCTTTCAGGCAAAGCATGTGAAACTCTTGGGCTCATATGGTTCAACAAAGAATGCTTGCTACAAGTACAAACCATAACCAGCCCGTTGCCAGTTACAAAGGAAAATATTCTACACGAGTATAAAGATGTATTCACAGGTCTAGGGAAACTCCCAGGACAGTACCACATTGAAACCAATCCGAAAGTCAAACCGGTACAGAACAATCCACAACGTGTGCCTATACCTGTCAAGCAGGAGTTGAAGAAGAAGATCGACGAGCTAGAGGCAATGGGAGTCATCGCCAAAGTAACCGAGCCAACCCCATGGATAAGCAGCATGGTGGTAGTCAGAAAGCCAAATAAACTAAGAATTTGCCTCGATCCACTGCATCTGAACAAAGCAGTCATCAGAAACCGCTACCCAATACGCACCATCGACGACGTGGCGCCAAAACTAACCAAAGCAAAGGTGTTCTCCGTCGTAGACGCAAAGGATGGGTTCCTGCAAGTCGAGTTGGATGAACCTTCAAGCTATCTAACGACCTTCTGGACGCCCTATGGTCGCTATAGATGGTTAAGAATGCCCTTCGGGATCAGACGAATGCATAGAAGGCTTATCCAATATAGCAGCGATTCATGACGACATAGTCTACGGTACCGGAAACACCAAAGAAGAAGCTGTGGAAAGCCACGACATCGCCCTCAAGGCCCTGTTAGAACGATGCAGAACTAAAGGGCTGAAGCTCAACGAGAAGAAACTCAAGTATAAGCTTGATGAAGTAGCTTACCTTGGTCATGTTATCAGCGAAAATGGAATCTCCACAGACCCAGAGAAGGTACAGGCGATTTCTGAAATGTCACAGCCCATTGATGTACAGGGAGTACAGAGACTACTTGGCGTAGTCAACTACCTATCCAAGTTCGTTCCACAGCTAAGCACCATCGCAGAACCTCTTCGACGCCTTACTGACAAGGAGTCCGAATTCGACTGGCTGCCACAGCACGACGAAGCATGTTCGACCATTAAGAAGCTGATAACTCAAGCGCCAGTTCTTCGATTCTATGATGTCAAAAAGGAGGTCACGATCGAATGTGATAGCTCGGACGTAGGGACAGGAGCCGTCATCACTCAAGAGGGACACCCGATCGCGTACGCGTCAAGAGCACTTACGCAAACAGAGCGCAATTACGCACAAATTGAAAAAGAGTGCTTAGCTATTGTATTTGCCTCTGAACATTTTGAACATTACATCCTGGGAAAGGAGAATGTACGCGTATTAACTGACCACAAGCCCTTGGTCACGATCTTCCAGAAACCAATCCTGACAAGCCCCAAATGCCTACAACGAATGAGATTACGCCTCCAGAAGTACTCACTCCACCTGGAATACAAACCTGGTCACCAAATGTTCATCAGTGACACCTTATCGCGAGCAGCACTACCAATTAGACAAGTTGGATCCGACACTGCTAACTACCAGATATTCCAGATAAACGACGAGCAAGAATACCGACAAGAGCTTGAAGAGACAAACACAGAGGAAGACTTGTTCATCACAGACCAAAGACTCGTCACGATCAGTCAAGAGACAGCCAAGGACGCGTCCCTCCAAACACTAATGACAGTCATTCAACATGGATGGCCACACACGAAAACAGACGTGCCATTATGCATTCGCGAGTATTGGCCCTACAGGGATGAGTTAGCTACACAGAACGGACTCACTTACCGTGGAACACGGATCATTATCCCTACGTCAATGAGAAACGAGATGACTACCAGAGCCCACGCGTCACATCTGGGAATCCAGTACACCGCCAACACTGCCAGAGACGTGATGTATTGGCCCAGGATGTCCACAGATCTAACGGAAGCTGTTCAAAGATGCACTACATGCCAGGAAATTCAACCGGCTCTCCAAAAAGAACCGATGATTTCACATCCGATTCCAAAGTTACCATGGCAGGCAGTGGCGAGTGATTGTTTCGAGCTGGAGAGGAAACACTATGCTGTTCTGGTATACCTATACTCTGACTATATCGAAGTTGTCAACCTTCCTGACTTAACCACGCAGTCCTTAATCAAAGGAATGAAACCCGTTTTCGCAACGCATGGTACGCCCGCAGTCCTCATAACCGACAACGGCAGCAATTACATCTACAAAGAATTCAGCGACTTCACCAGAGCGTGGGACATCAACCACGTCATGTCCAGTCCGCACCACCACAAATCCAACGGGAAAGCAGAATCCGCAGTAAAGATCATTAAGAACATCATGCGGAAAGTACAAAGAGAAAAGAAAGACATGTGGAAAGCCATTTTAGAATGGCGAAACGCACCAACACCTGGAACAACATCATGTCACGTCGAACCAGATTCTTTCTACCGTGCAGCGACAACATGCTGAAGCCTGACGTACAAGCCTGTGTAACGGAAAAGCTCATATCCAAACGCCAGATAGCAAAGCATTATCACGACCGCAACGCGAAAGCCCTTCCGAAGTTACAGATAGGACAGCCCGTGAGAGTGAAGACACACCCACAGCAGCCACATAGTGATTGGAGAGAAGGCAACGTAGTTTCAGACAAACCAACACCGAGAAGCTACGTGGTAGAAGTAAATGGGCGAAAATATCAGAGAAACAGAATACACCTAAGAGACTCGTTGGTGCCATCGTTGAAGACAAAAAAGTCCACCACAGGAGACGTAAAGAAGTCTACAAACGCAATGAGAATTCATCCGGAAGCCCAACAGTCACTACAAGCTACCGAGCCTTGTATGGAATGCAACAACAACAAAGAAGATGGCATTCCAGAAACTACACATTCTAGTCAACAGAATGTCAGCAGATCTGGACGAGTCATTAGGACTCCCACCAAATTCAAGGACTTCACTATGACAAGTTAGTCAAAGACTTGGAACTCCTTTCAAGATACTGTATCGCTAAATAAAAACACTTCGTTACCATTAGACTTGCATGACGGTCAGAATTTAACATCTGATCATTCGTTTGGTTATTTTTCTGTTTTCAGTGGTGCCATTCAACATTCAAAGTGAGGGAGATGTTATGGGGTACCCTATGTATTCGTACCCAGACTCCCAAGCATGCATGCTCTGCCTACTCGTGTATGTTTGTCAACCAAGTATAACAGTGACCAAGACAAAACTGTTTTTCTCACACACTGCTGGGAGCTGCTGCAGCCAATTGCCGCAAGCTTGACTTTTTTAATAAAAAGCCATTGCTAACTATTACAGTTTAATAGGTCTTTACTAAATAAAACATATACCTTACCAATATATATCATGATTAAAGTAACAGGGCTGGGTGGGCGGTTGTTTACCTCAAGCTCTTATCCAACAACAAAATGTGCGGCTTAACCCGCACCACCCGATTATTACAGGCCTCCAGGGTGTGTGAGAAAACATTTTCTGCTTCTTTCGTTCCTCAGCCAGCAGAAAATAACACCTCTCACACACTGCTGGGAGCTGCTGCAGCCAATCGCCGCAACTGTACAACGATAGAGTCAGTTCACGAATTCTGCATAGTTTTAGTGACCAGCAAACAAGAATTTAAGGATTCCTTGATATAACCATTCTTGTCAGAGGAAGTGCGCCAACCGCCCTGTCTCTGAAGTAGACGATCCGAAATCCCAAGAGCTGCTGCAGTAGACGCTCCACCAGACCGCAGGCTATGAATGCCGTACTGTTTCGGATACAGACCCTTTGCTCTAATTTCTTTCTTTAACAGCTCTGTAGCATGACTGTAGGACATAGCATCCTCTTGCAAGGTCACACCATTCTTTGTGTTTTGCACTCTCTGCCACAAAGAGGAACATTTAGAGTGGCCACCTGTCCCCAGAAATTTTTCCACTACACCTACCGGGCATGGGGCCTCAAGTGAGCGTGCGATTAGCACCTGAGAACCTTCCCGAAATTGGTCATTCTTCCTCTGCTTCAAACATATGGACAGGTGAATTGGCTCGAACGTTAGGTCTGCTGGAGTAAGGCGGCTTAGGTCATCCCAATGGAGAAAACCATAGAAGCCAAGTGCAAACATAGACGTGACCTGAAGGTCCGCTAAAGACCCATCCCAACCGCTGTATAATCTGCTTCACGTTATGCACTGACAAAGACTGTTTCTGCGATTTCGGTTTTGCCAATATTCGTCTCGCCGCCTCGGTAACCTGCTGAATCACTGATTGCTGAATCACTGATTGCTGGCTTGGCTTTTCGTAACCATTCTTAATATGTACATAGTCTATTCCATAAATGGCTGAGTTGATACAAGACACCGATCTATCCAGCTGAATCAGGGACACAATGTACAAAGCTATGGCAATGCCCTCCACAGGCAATGGACACAAACTATGTGCGGACGCCCAACGCTTCCAAGATTTATACGCATTTAGGTAGGTGGTCACAGTCCCAGGTGCTCTATCACGGAGCAACACAGCAGGAAGCAATCTTGCCAAGCCTTTTAGCTCAGGATCTTTGAAATCCAAGTTGACCCATCTGCTCACATTGATATCAGAGGGACCTGCAGCTGGAAACAGACACATTAATATAGAATTGACGAGCCAGAAAAAACAGCCCTGCTGAGCAACAGATACACTCTGCACCTAATTTTGCAAAACGCTGGCCCCGATATGGCCTTGTTACATATAAATCTGAAAAAACCCAACTCATTATGCGCTTAATACAAGCAATAGACATGCTGCATGCCAAAACGGCATGATTTAGATTGCATTCTGTTTAAGCACCCACAAATGAACATTAAAAACACCACCCAACCACGTATAGCGGATTTAGCCTATATATGGCTACTACAATTGCCAAAACAGCATACTTTCTACATAGTAAACTATTTAAACGAATTACTATATGAACTGCCGTGCCGGCTAACGAAAAAACTCTGTTAGTCATACTATGCCATAACGGCTGCACAAAAAACTCTGTTAACCATACTACGCCATACGGCTGTACAAAAGATTCTGTTAACAGTACAAGAGCCATAACAGCTGCATGAAAAAACTCTGTTACCACTTACCAGTAACTGTACTATGCCATAACAGCTGTACAGGAAAAACTCCATTAACCCGTACTGTGCTATAACAGCTGTACGCAACATACCGACCAGACAATCCAAGCAGGAACGCCAAAACAGCTAACAAATGTATAATTGCATAATATCCCAAAATTAACTAAAATAAATGTCATTCCAAGTGTCTTCTACAGTGTCACTCATGTGAAGTCCCCCCACAGGTAAATACAGTACTTGACACCGACCCAGGTGGGAACATCCAGACAGTCCTTAACGAAGCTGTTCCACAAACCATTCCTGTTAACGAGTAACGGCCACCATTGTGCGGAAGGCTAATGCTTGACGATATGAGTACCCCTCTCCATACCGACTTGCATGTGCCGGAAAACACAGGGAATCAAGTAGGGAGGCAGAAAGATCCAGTTGTTCTCAATGCCCCAGGAAACCTGCATCCGTCGAAAATGCATCCGTCGAATCACAACCAGGTTTCAGATATTTTGAGGAAAAACGTGACAATTGGTTTGTCATCATGGAGGCAAAGTGGTCAAATGTATATGGACCCCACATATCATTTATCCTTTGAAAACATGCTGGATCCAACATATAATCATCCAGATCGTCCAGCCTGGATAATGCATCGACAGCTTCGTTGCAATCACGGTTGACCCACTCAACCGTCAGCCTAATATTATGCTGCTGGCAGGCTTTGTAGACCAGGATAGCCTTGTGGTGTAATTCTGCATTGCAGGATCCGACCGACGTAATGCGTTCTCCTTCCCCACCAGTTGCGAAGCCAGTGACTCTAGCACCAATCGTGCAGCTTTGATCTCCCGAAACGTAGAACTCTTGGTGCTTTCTTCGGCTGACCAGCTGCCTACGGCTCTCTGCTCACCAAGCTGGACAGCAAAACCTCCCCAGGCCACATCGCTGGCATCCGAGTAGGTTAAAACGTCAACTTTAGGCTACCACGCCACATAGGTTGTCCTGTGCCAGAACAAAATTTCCTTGCGTGCATCCTCGTGTAGACTGATTCCTGTGTCCCAATAGGCTGAGCATTGGACCACCCAGTATAACTCCCCTGTCCAGAGACGTACAACAGGGCCAAGGGCTAGGCCCATAGATACCAATGTTCCAGCAATCCTGGCAATGTGATGGGCTGAAACCAAAAATCCACTGTCCACAACTCTCTGAAGCAAGTTCTGAAGAGCCACTGCTCTTCTAACAGGAACAATAAACAAAGCCGATACTAGATCCATAGTAAAACCCAGAAGTTCTCCACATTGCACTGGATCCCACTGACTCTTCTCCATGTTCGCAAAAAAACCACTCGCTGCCACATCACGTCGAACCATATCGGATGTCACTTTTGCATCCCTGTAATTATCCTCTGCCCCAGCGCCATCGTCGAGATAAGTAAAAATTCTCACCCCTTGGCGCCTCCAATGATACCAACGCTTTCTGAATTTTCGTAAAACAAAAAAGGTGCGGAAGCCAGTCCAAAAGGAAGGACTGTGAATTTGAAGAACCTTTCTTTTCCATCAACGACCCAAGGACACCCAAGGAATTGGGTATGCTCTGGAAAATTTCTATGTGATGATATCCGCTAGTGTAGTCAAACTTAAAAAACCAATCCCCCTTGCAAAAAAGTCACAAGCTGTTCTAATGTCCTCGTACTTGGATTTTTTGAACTCTCAGGTGTTCGTTAATGTAGCGCAAGTCTAAGATCAAGCTAAGCTTTCCAGATGAATTCTCTGCCACCCCAAGTGGGCTACACACAAACAGGTCTGAATCTTTAACTTCTACCAAAGTACCTGACCGGGTCAGCTTCAAAATTTACAAGCGCTAGCATGTTTTTTCAAATATCTTCTACACGGTTCGTTAATAAAAGGTAAACAATAACCGAACGAAATAACTTCAATTAGCCACTTACTGGCACCAATGTCCTGCCAGAACTTTATATTAATTCTGTCGACGTATCCACAATATTGTCTATCGAGTTCATCAAAATAAAGTTTGTTCGTTCGTGGAGTCTAACTTTGTGCAGCGTGTTGGCTGTTGGCAGATGACATATCGCGCATTTGCTGAGCGGCACTCTCTTGCAATATGACCAGCTTTCCGCAACGAAAACACTTCACAGTGCTATCCCGCTGCAGGTTAGTGGACAAACTCTTGTCAAAACAAAAGCCAGCTGCCCTAGGCACGCCGCCACCCGACGTTGTGCTAGGCCTTTGTAATTGCTTTGCGCTAACTTTACCAAACACTTTAGAGCGAGAATTTGCCGATCTTTTCTCATTGTGCAAAGATTTACTCTCTTTGATTTACCTTCTCCAGTACGCGATCCATACGTCCGATTACAGATCGATTGACTCGGAATTGCGTTTTGTTGCCCTCGAAGAGAAACTCGGGCCCAATCAGCGTTGCTTCCTTTTCTTTTGTAGCTGCTTTCTCAGCCGTGCCTGATTTCACTGTCGCGAGGTCAGACTTTAGGATTTTCAGTTCATCCAATACTTGCGCCCACGCCGGAGGGTTTCCAGTCGCGCTTCGATGTCCTTTTCTCGAACGCGAGCTGCTACGAGTGTGCCTTAACGATCTGCTTGCCCTCGAAGCGTATTTCGAGCGTGAATGGGAATGCGATCTGCTTCGACTTCGCCTTTCGCGTCGAACATCATGGCCATCTCCTCGCTCGCTTAGTTTCGTGTAGAACACTCGCCATGAGGTTTCCAAGCCTGGCTGCAAGGTTTCGCCACGAGGCCCAGCACTATTTTCGCCTCGACTATCACCAGGGCTTTTGTTAAATGCCTGAATACGCTCAAGCGCACAAGAAGATGTACTCAAAATCTTCTTTGGTCTTCCCATCGTCAGAAGAAACAATTTTTTGGCATAAAAAACCGGACCGAATATGTTTACGTCAAGCTCTTGCGAATGCAACAGAATGTGCGGCTTAACCCGCACCACCCGATTATTACAGGCCCCCAGGGTGTGTGAGAAAACATTTTCTGCTTCTTTCGTTCCTCAGCCAGCAGAAAATAACACTTAAAGCCGATCTCGATGTTTGAATTCAAGGATGTTCGCGATTTTTGTTATCGGAACTGATGAACACCAAAGCGAAACAATTCGTTCTCTGGCGTATTGCGATAATTTCTCCATTATTTACGAAACGATGGAGTTAGTAGGATAGAACCTCATGGTATGACGTGGTTTTCCCAAATTTCGAACGTGTCGTATAATTTCCGCGGTGCGAACCGTGCTTGCTTGCGGAAAGTTAAACCTAGATTGACCCTAGGTTGCACCGTCTGCTAGCTGGCAACAGTCTATAAAGTAGGTTGAAGAAACCAGCAACACTGATGGGGATTTGGTAAATGTTACCGTGAAAGTTTTGAATATAAACGAATCTTTCTTGTTTACGTACATATATTTGGAAACTTTGAGAATAAAAAAACTTGAGAAATCGAAAATTTGGCTGAAAATGGGCTATGCAATGTAATAATAATAATAATAATAATAAATTATTTATTTAAACTGTGAAGATCCGTTCAGTTATTAATATTCACTATTAATAGTATTTACAAAAGTTAATTATTAGCATAACAAATATGTATATATATATATATATATATATATGTGTATAGTATGTGTGTGTGTGTATGTATATATATATATATATATATATATGTATAAACCTGCAATAGAATATTATTTACAATATAAAAAATGAACAGAAGACAAAAAAAAATTATGAACTACAATTATGTGAAGAATTGTCAATTTCTAACAAATATTTAAGTTTTTAAAACTATGGTGAACTTTAATGTTCCTAATTGACTTCTGGAGCAAGTCCAGTCTCAAGGTGCCGCGAACTTGAACGTAGTTTGTCCGAGTGAAGTATTTACTTTAGGAAGGTCAATCAAAGTTTGATCTTGGGTTTTTTCTCTTAACAAACTCCTTAAAAGAAAGAAATCGTTAAAATACGTAGGACAATCAATGTTATTTACAATTTTAAAAACTAAAATATATCTTAGAAAAGCGTCGACTATGTAGAGTAAGGAGACCCAGACGGTTACACATTTCTTGTGTACAAGTTAGTCTGTTGGAGTGTAAGATGATGCTCATTGCTTTGTTTTGAATTTTTTCAACATGGTCGGTACGAGCAGATCCACAATCGTGCCATACAATTGAACCATAGTCGATAATAGGTAAGATTGTTTGTTTATAAATTCTGAGAAGGATATCGATTGGTAAAAAAACAGAAATGCGATTTAGTATGCGTGCCCTCCGTTAAGGACCTCTGAATTCTTCAGGGGCCCATACAATTTGATACGGAATTCTTCAGGGGTCCTTGCAATTGTGATTGCAATTTTGGCTAACTGAGATAACTTTTTACCAAGTTGCCTTTATTTTATTTTTATTATCTAACAATATCACTCTAAAATGCAACTATATTTGAAAACTGTAGAACTTTAATGAGTGAATGAATGAATGAACTTTATTTAACGAGAAAGCCTCATCACCCGAAGGTGCTTTTCGTGAGGGTCCTCAATTAATTAAAACAAATTATAAATGATATAAAAAGAATACAAAGTCATAAATATAAGTAGATAATTACAAAGAAAGCAGAGTAAAACATTAATTACAATTTAAACATGGTTTATTATTAATCAAATAATTCCGTTTGAAATCGTTAAAAGAATTTGACATGGCTACTGTCTCTGGTAATTCATTCCATTCTTTCATGAATAAAAATTCTGATCTATACTTGCCCCAATTTGATTTACAAAAAGGCAATTACCATTGTTCTTTCCCCTGGTGTCATGATTATGAATTTGATGTCTAAAAATGTTATTAAAAATAAAGTCTATATCATTAGTTATAGCCTTATAAACAAAGCAGGAACGATGGAATTTTCTTCTTTCTTTAAGCTGTTTCCATCCAAGGCACTGCAGGGCTTCCGAGCTAGAGGAATAACCTGGCCTGTTTAAAATTGATTTGGCTGCTTTGTTTTGTAAAATTTGAATACGATTCCATTAAAACAGTGTTACCTCTATCACCCCAGGAATGCTATTGGGCCATCGTGCCAGAGAACAATGGCTAGCCGTGTTAGAACAATAGACAGCCATTGTTTTATGGCATGATGGCACAATAGCCAGTCCGAGCCTTATCAAACCTGTCTATGCTGGAAGTTGTGATTTTATGATAATTATTGCTATATACATGTCAACAGTTAAAATTCATCTTCCGAGTCCAGAACATCGTCCACCTCTTCCTCTTCGATACTATTCCTCGCTTCACCGCACTGCTTGCTAAACTCACTGATGAAAAGCCAGTGACAGTGTATGCTGCAAGCACTGCTTTCTGGAGGTTTGCTTGAGCTTTTTTCAAGCTTGTAAAAAAACCATCGAACCAAACTCGGATTTTGCCTTTCATTATTCTTGATGGAATGTCGAGATAAGTGTGACAAAAACTACCAAGACAATGTTGAAAGAGCGACATGGTGCAGCCATGACTTGTATAAGTTGAATATGGGGGAGCTACAAAATAAATGAAAAAGGCTCAACATTTCATTGAAAGGACCCAAGTATGCACTTGGAACTCAAGAACATTGCAACTAAACAAGGTGATATGCCTCCAAAGCCACATGAGACATAATATTCTTGAAATCCAAAGTCCTTCCAGAGAGCATGACTGACCTTAAAAGGCTACCTATTGCAGATCTCCAGTACATACTGAAGTCCCACAACCTTTCCATCACCGGAAAAAAGACGACCTAATTATTCGTTGTCTTCTCTTCCAACATAACAAACAAGGGAGGTGAAAACTATAATATTTTATCAATTGAGAGAAGAGATAACTGAAATCCCAGATATCGTCAGAAAAAGGAAGCATTTAAGTGTTCTGAAGAGTAAATCAAGCATTCCTGTGCCTGATAATATATTAAAAGAAAATCTCGATACATTATTGAACCCTTTGGTTATATATCTAATCAACAACCGTTACATAAAATTCAAGTGCAGTGATAAATCTGGAACTCCTACAGACGAACCAGTTGGTCCGGAAACCCTGGAAAATAACTTAGAAAAGTATTTCGAAGTTGGAAGACAAATTAATGTAAAGTGGACCCAAGATGAAATAGGAGATTCTGGATGGAGGCAAGGGTGGCACGCTGCTCAAATTCAATCATCTTCAATTGAAACTAATACAATCTCTATTATCTACACTTTGGAACCAGAAGTGTTTATACAGTGGAAGTAACCCCACTTATAGCTCAAGGAAAACTGCGTTAACTTAATACCTGTATATAAATAATATTGTTACTCCATGTCTCCTCCTTCAAAGTAAATGAAGTTCCTTAATAAGATGTGTGCAGATCTATAATCTATAGCTAAATCAAATGTTATCCAATTGAATTCAAAGGATAAATCTGGCATATTAATTTTTACCATTTACTTACAAAACTGTATGTATATACATAAAACAACAAGATATGGAAAATATTTCACTGGATGTAATTTTGTATCATTTTTTTGAAATTCTTTAGGGGTGATTTGAGATTTGGAAGGAATTCTTCACAGGTTACAAATTAAAAAATGAAACAATGCCACTCAGAGGGTTGGGGACCCATATTGAAATAATATACTTTATGGGTGCAGGCAAATTCGTCACGGGTACAGGAAAAATTCTTTAGGGGTAACATGTATAAGGAATTATTCAGGTATAACCAATCAGGAAGGTCCTCAACGGGGGGGGGGGGGTACGCATATTAAATGGTAGCCCATTGCAAATTTGGATGGTCCGGTAGGTAAGGGAAAATCCAAACTTTCCTTGTTTATCTTTTGTATGGAGTTGACACTAATATCAGTGCTTATTTTTTACACCTATATGTTTATTCGATAGAAGGGAAAAGGCACGCTTCAAGAATATTGAGGATGTCAAACCTCCTAGACGATCTGCAGATGTATTCTTTTACCCCTAACGGAGAGCCTGTGCATTTATGGTGATCCAGCCTATCCACTTCGAATCCATCTGCAGACGCCATACAAACATGCACAGCTTACAGATGAGCAGATGGACTTTAATTCCTCTGAGTTCGGTCAGAATAGCTGTTGAATGGTTATTTGGCGACAAAATTATTTTAGTTTTCTGGATTTCAAGAGGAACCTCAAAATAGGCCTGAGTCCTGTGAGAAAAATGTATGTTGTGTGTGCATTGTTGCGAAACGCACACGTATGTCTTTGGGTCGAATACAAGTCCCTACTTCAACGTGTCACCACCAACATTGCAATATTATTTTCAAGTTTAGTTAACTGCATAATATGCCATTATACTTATACAAATTTCGATTAAACTAATGAAAGGAGTACTCATGAAACACTACAAGCCTACGTTTTTGTGTTCTTTATTTTTTAAATTTCTTTAATATAAAGTTGCACAAAAATAAAACAGTTTTAAATGCAAACAAACAAGAAGTGCTACTCAATTTTTTAACAGCTAACTATTTGAGTCATAATACTGAACTAAACAAAAGTGATTATACTGTATACTAACTTTTACGTTCATGAGCAGCTAGAATCGTAAGCCCTGGTAATATAGTATATATGCACCAAAAATATGAACAGTCGCATTACTTCTGTGAAAGGCGTTTCACCAGTTCACCAACAGCTTGAAGCATGGCCAAGTTTATTGCTTGCTGTTGCTGCAGAATCTGTCGTTGAACGCCGATAAACTATTGCTGGTTCTGTGATCGCAATTCGAGCTCTCGCTTTTTTATTTAGACAAGGCTTCATGCTCTTTTTTCTTTAATTCCAACGAGTTGTTAATTAATGTGGTCATATCTGTCACTTAGACGGTGATGACTCGTCGTTGGCAATGTTATTACTAGATCTCTTCGAATTAAGGTGAAGTTACCATTGCATTTACTTTATTATGCACTAGTCTATCCCTATCTACACTATTGTAATCTAGCTTGGGGTTCCACATACGTATCAAATCTAAAAAGACTAGTGCTTTTACAAAAACGAATTGTGCGATCGATTGATAAAGTGGATTATCTTGCTCCTTCTGAACCTATTAAGAAATTAGAAATTCTAAAAATAACAGAAATAAATTACCTACAGAGGGGTATCTTTACGTTTTCGTATTGTAATAATTTGTTACCATTCAATGATCTCTTTATTACCAACTCGCAGATTCATGATTATCAAACTAGATTTGTTCAAGACTGTATGATTCTTCTTTATTCAGTTAAACTGAAGTACAAATCACCCTTAAGTCTAAACTTAACTGAACTTATATAGGATACATATTTACATAATAATCCGGAAATGGACTTACCAGAAGCTCTTATTACATCTCCTTTTTTTATTCTTTTAAAATTATAAACAAGGTGTGTATAATCCTACATTTACGACTAATAAAGGTTATTACTAATTTGAAAGTTTGTTCAACTAAAGCATTAACAGTATCTATAAATTTAACTTGTTTGGTGGTTTTACAACTCTTCCCGATCGAGTTTTCCTTATACCGAATTCAGTTTGTTCAGTAGTTTTATCTGGTGCTGCTTGAACGGATTCCTTTTCCATTCTTTCTCTTGGGTCTTCTATTGGACTTTGTTACATTACCTGTTCTACCTCTGGTTGCTCTGATTGCTCCATTTCTACGGACTCAGGCGGCTCTTCCACCTTATCGACGATACATGCGCCGTCATGGCTGCCAGTAAATTTTATGTGCTGTTACTTATGATAAATTTTTTAGGCTTATATATTACTTCAACTCAACATAATACAAATGGTTATGTTCCTAATAACTATCTGTTTTGTCTTCCTGGTTTTCGTTCTATGTTGTCGCGTTTTGGATTCAATAGATGGGATTATGTTCCTACCAAATTCTCTACTGAAGCTGTGATGAGTTGCCTTCCTTCGACATATAGAAGAAAGTTTCCACTTATAAGGGAAACCAAGCGTGGGAAACTCAATAGCCTGGTGCTTCCTGGTAAACCGTTTATGATAGATATTGCTATCTATCTCGATGTTGAAAGAAATCCAGGACCTCTGCAGTTCATGTCAAGCACAAGAAGCAATTTTATCGAGAGTAAGATGATGACATGCTCCAGTGAATTGGCTCAACCAGCAAAGATTGTTTATTCCAGGGACAGTTTGCTGGCTTTGAGAGAAGACTTTCTCGTGTTAACATGGATTCCTTTACCTACCTAAAGCTTTTTGATATTTTGTGGAGTCGTCGCTCTAGGGGTGGTAGAAGGGCGCGAATGGCTGTTGCAGATCATAATTACAAAATACCGAGGATAATAACATATGGTAGGAAGAATCGTTATGCAAATTTCCCGAGAAATTTAATGCCCCGAGTAAACAAGAGAAACTTGATTAATGTAGATATTTCCCCTGCCGTAAATAACCTTCAGGATAACCATCTTAATGGTCTCTGCTCGTTTAGTCTGTTGAATTGTCGGTCAGTATGCAATAAGACTGACTCAATACAGGGGCGGATTTAACGTTAGGCAAATAAGGCAGCCGCCTAAGGTGATAAACTCAAATGACGATAATTTTTACGCGATGTAGGGAAGAGAAAGGCGTAAATAATAACATAATTCAGAAAATGAGTTTATCATGATGAGCGAAATCAATTTCTATAATTTATTGCAGTTCCTTGGGTATTTTCGTCTCCAACCTCGTCCCCAGGCTCTTTTTGAGACGAGGTTTGTCAACCCCAACCCAAAACGCCTGCACTGCAGGCTACCTGCAGCTTCGGGATCCTTCGACCATTCGGAAATTTTGTGATTGAATTTTGCCTTATCTGTATTGAGCGCTGATTGGTTTGCCTTATCTCTGTGCCATTTTGCCTTACTTGCCGAAGCTACGAAGTCTGATTTGCCTTACTTGCCGAAGCTACGAAGTTGCTCGGAGCTCATTTGCCTTGGTTTGCCTCAAGGGTTTGCCTCATTTGCCTATTGCGAGAAATCGTCATTACTTCATCGTCCAAGATGAGTAGTTGTCGGTTGCATTCTGCTAGCGAGCATTTTTATCTGGGAAGAGCCTGTACAAGAATTTTAGCGCCGATCGAGAACTATGTTCCTCTTTACGCGAAAAGTGACAAGAACCCAACTGGCTCGCTGACCAAGGTAATTAGGTATACTTTATAGTTTGCCAATTAATGCTCCTAAATTTCAAACCTAGAAGTTTTTATTTATATAAACCGACAAATCTTACCAGTGCTGGACTGCTGGATATTAATTGTGTATTATTTTAGTTGACAAATATATATTTCTGACATCTCGCAGATTGTCTCTGTTTTCTGTTTATGTTTAGTAATAAGTTGTGTATTTATATTGATTTGTTAACATAAACTGCGGGTGTAAAGCGTTGTTAATTTATTCATCAGGAAATTGAATGTTCCACAGGTTATTCATAAATATTCTTCTGTCAACAGAAGAATGGATTTATCTTGATGGTCTTGATGTTATGATCTGCACCTTTTAAACTTATATGCTCCACTGTTTATCTTTATAAAAATAATTCTTACTCTATCTTATCTACAATTATAAATTATTTCCCTTGATTTATTACTGCACTGCATAAGAACAAAGATTACCTATGCACAATCTGTTTATCATGGTTTTATTGGTAATATAATATATGTAGTAATGTAGTTTTGATAATAATAAACTAGTATAATAGACAATTATTGGATGAGGCTGAGCATGATGTCAAAAATTATCCAGACCAAGGTCAATGTTTTCTGCTGAAGCCAAAGGCTGAGGCGGATAACATTGACAGAGGTCTGGATAATTCTTGATATCGTGTGTCAGCCGAATCCAAGAATTGTTTTATTATACAATTATAAATGTAGAAGCCTTTAGGGAGTTTAGGAAGTAAGCCACACAAAGACAATTACTTCTGGGAAGACATCAAGAATTGTCTGTAGGTTTTTAGCCAATCAAAATCGAGATTATATGAGTATTGTATATTATTGTAAGAGTGCATTGAGACTATTGTATAATGCTCATAATATGTTTTATTATTATTACTTATATAAATCTATAATGTATATTTTGCTCAGCACTAGCAGACATTTGTAAAGTTTCCAAACACTTGATGGTTGCTACATTTAATTTATTGGATATGTAGGTTTGTTTAACTGGATAGTTAATTAGAGTAGATTAAAGTAGGATAAGGTGAGGGTCCCATGTGGAGGGGGTCCAGAAAGTATTAGAATGACTGGGATGGTGTGAAGAACTGAGCTACTTCACATCCATGAAATATCCCAAATGGTCTGCGGCTTTTACAGCCTCTTCTAACCAAGCAACAGGCAGGTAAAACCAGACGGTTTTGGGTAACCTAGGAGATGGAAAACTCTGATTTTAAACCCCCCTGAAGGGGTACCGTTACAAAAAAATCCTATAGGAATTCCTATAGGAAAATTGCATTTCCTTTAGGAATTGGGCAAAAATCTATATCCTATATATAGAATATATATTGAATTTTTTTGTAAGGATACTTTTCAATTAGGCCAGGCCCAGTCAATGTGCCAGGCCGTCCATGTTGGACTCAAACATATCATGTTTTGATGCTTCCTAGACATGCTGATGCTGATGAGCTCTGACAGAGAAAAATGGCCAATTATATTGTTATTTTATTAGTTTTTCAAATGCAGGCATTTAATACTTAATAAAAAATTTCATTTGGACAAAATGTTTCTTAAAAATTATGGGACATGCTATATGTACAAAAACGTGATTTAAGATCTTTAGATTTTCCTTAAAAGTGCTCTCAAATTACAGGAAATGCCATTTCAGAGACCCAAGATTCAAAAATTTTTCGGGGGCATGCCCCCGGACCCCCTAGTTATATCGTCACTTATGCCTAAGGTGACAAAATTCCTAAATCCGCCCCTGCAATAAAAGACTTTATCGTGGAAAAGGACATTGATATTCTAGCACTTACCGAGACTTGGCTACGACCTACTCCACTTGACAATTTGATTATCGGTGATCTGACTCCCCAAGGCTACTCTTTCCATCATACTGCAAGACCGACTAGAGGTGGCGGGGTAGGTTTCCTCTACAAAAACTTATTGAATATCAGTCAAGACTCCATATCCATCTTAGAACAATTTGATTCTTTTGAAGCAATCGATATGAAGATGACATGTAAGAACAACATAATTCATATGTTAATTATCTATCGTCCACCTCCATCGTCTACAAACAATCTATCTGTTGAACTTTTTCTGGATGAATTTGGATATTTACTTGAACATTATATTACAGTACCTGGTGGTCTTATAATTGCTGGAGATTTCAACTTCCATGTCAATGTTAAATCAGACCTAGCTGCAAACAATTTTCTCCTTTTATTGGAATCGTTCAATTTACGTCAACATGTGCAACAACCCACCCATATAGCTGGACATACCTTAGATCTCATCATAACCCGTGGTGATGAAAGTTCTGTTAGTTCTGTCTCAGTTGAAGACTTAACCATTTCCGACCATTATAATGTTAATTGTAATTTAAATATACGGAAGCCTTTATTTGAGAAAAAACATGTTGTTTCCCGCAAGATAAAGGCTATCGATATGATTTCCTTTAAAGAAACTATCTCAAACTCTTTGAGTATTATACCTGATGATAATGTCACTCATTTGGTGGATATTTATAATAATAAATTGTCTACTGCCCTGGATTCTTATGCACCATTGGTTGATCGATGGGTAACTAACCGTCCAGCAGCACCATGGTATAGCGAAGAACTGAAAGTTGAAAAGAGGAAAAGGAGGCAATTGGAACGCCGCTGGCGTAGATCGAAAAATCCTGATGATCGCTCGAGATTTTCCAAACAATGTAAGCTGGTTAATAATTTGTTATCTTCAACAAGATCCCAATATTACTCTCATCTAATTAGTTCTGCTCAGAATGATCAAAGGAAACTTTTTGCAACAGTGAATAAATTACTCCATAAAGAACCAGTGGAGTCGTTCCCTCCTTGTGCGTCGGTTGATAAACTTGCTCAGAACTTTATGAAATTTTTTGATAAAATTAGTACACTGCGCCAAAAATTAGATCAACGTACTGTCAGTAGCTGTGAATCTCCCCCGGAATCCTCTTTTCCTGACTGCTGTTTTGACCATTTTGAAAGTATATCCTCTGAAGATCTTGGTAGCCTTATACAGACCTCACTAGCTAAATCTTGTGACCTAGATCCGCTGCCCGGAAGTGTCTTAAAAGAAATTTCACCTATTCTTCTGCCTGTATTGACCAAAATTGTCAACTTGTCCTTGGAGTCTTCGACCATGCCTAATCAGCTAAAAGTTGCTATGCTTAGACCTTTGTTAAAGAAACCTAATTCGAATCATACTGTATTTAAGAACTTTCGCCCTGTCTCCAACATACAGTTTCTCTCGAAAACGATTGAGAAAGTTGTGGCGTACCAAACTACCAATTATATTGCTAACAATGGTCTATGTGAAAAATTTCAATCAGCCTATAGGAAGTCTCACAGCACTGAGACTGCCCTCATCAGAGTTCATAATGATATTTTGGCAGCAATGGATGATCATAAATCTGTTATTTTGGTCCTTCTAGATTTATCGGCGGCGTTCGACACGATAGACCATGATATTTTGCTTTCAAGACTTTATCATCGCTTTGGAATATGTGACAAGGCCTTGGCATGGTTTAAGTCGTACCTAACTGAGCGTGTCCAATTTGAAAAAGTTAAAAATGGTATTTCGGCTTCCCACATATTAAAGCAAGGACTTCCACAAGGTTCCGTGCTTGGTCCGATGTTATACTCTATGTATACTACACCACTTGGAGACATCGCTAGAAAAAACAACGTGGGATGTCACTTCTATGCTGATGATACTCAGCTGTACGTTACATTTCAAACCAAATGTCCGTCTGATTTGGCCAACAGTAAGTCCATTCTTGAGGCTTGCATCAAGGAAATCGACTTGTGGATGCTGAATAATAAGCTAAAGCTAAATCAAGATAAAACTGAGGTATTGGTGATATCATCAAGATATTTACCAAGACCTTTATTCGGTTCTATTCTGATTGGAAGTGATAGTATTTCTTCTTCCAGCATTGCAAGAAACATCGGTGTTCTGTTCGATGAATCTTTATCTCTTCTTCCTCAAGTAACTGCTGTTTGCAAATCTGCTTCTTTTCATCTGCGTAACATCTGATGCTGCTATCTCTATTATTCATGCGTTCGTTATTTCAAGATTGGACTATTGCAATGCATTACTTGTTGGCCTCCCTAAATATCTAATTAAAAGATTACAATGCATCCAGAATTCCGCTGCCAGATTGGTTTTCTTCGCTAGAAGGTTTGATCATATTACGCCCCTGTTGAAAGAACTTCATTGGTTACCAGTTGAATATAGGATTATTTTCAAGATTCTTCTCATCACTTATAAGGTTAAAAATGGCAAAGCTCCAGAGTACTTATTTGATCTTTTAACAAATTACAGTCCTATCCGTACACTTAGATCATCTTCAAATAATTTGTTATTTAAACCACGTTTTAATTTGAAATCGTTCGGCTCTAAATCATTTGCTGTGATTGCACCGAGTTTGTGGAACGATCTTCCTCTGTCAATACGGAACTGTACTTCAGTAGATAGTTTTAAAAAATCTTTGAAAACATTTCTTTTTAATAAGGCCTTTATGGTTTAATATCTATGTAATATAGTGATATCTATTTGTGTATGTATATGTAGTAATGTTTTTGTAGTAATGTTTTTATATTCATGTAAAGCGCTATTGGACCTTTGGGAAATAGCGCTATATAAATTCCTCCTATTATTATTATTATCATCTTGAAGCAGTTTTTAAGTGCCTATCTCACGTTTGGGGATATTACATATCCGTAATATTTGGGTCTTACTGAGCAAAATCACATATATTGTCAGCCTAAAATTTTATCTTCATGGAGTTTTTCGCTGTCAAATTTACAAGATGTGATGTCACAAGAGGTATTCCAAACCAGTAACATATATCACATCCAATAACATATATTAACAGCAAAAAAGTCCATGAAGACGAAATTTTTGGCTAACAAAATATTACGAATATGTAAAATCCCCAAACGTGCAAGAGGCACTTTAATTAAGAATGCATCATAAAAAAATAGCAAACTCACTGTCATAAATATTGGGGGACCCAGAACTCCCCCACTTCTTTTTTTGCAAATATTAATTTCACAAAATGTGCAATTATTTGTATTATCTGTATTGACTTTTATACACCCAATATACTTATTTACTGTACCTCTGATGTAATTGTGGTTGATGATTTGATGACTTCCACAAATCGTTTCAGGAAACTTTCTAGAGTTTCATCAACCTTTTGCGAACTTCCATAGAAATTACTAACATATGGAATAAATTTGGTATCAATACAACTGTCCAGATTGATGGAACTAAGTATTGATGAATCAGCAACTAAGTTAACGATCTAGATAAAATACAATAAGATGGCAAAATTGTTTTTAACACACTCCGCTTTATCTCAGAGGTTTACATAATGTACATGCCATGAATTCCTGTTCCACAAAGAACGTATTTCACCGCGGAAAACATATTTTACCGCCGAAAACATATTTTACCGCAGAGAACATAATGCACTACCGAAAATTAGGGTCCTACTAAACACCGTCCGCGAACGTCCGTGCACGTGGAAGCACACCGAAACCGCGTACGCGGTATGCGATTGCAAAAAAGGCCAAAAAAAAAGAGTGCGCGTAGAATTGTAATGTTAAATTTGCATATAATTATAAGCCGAATGCCGCGGCCACTTTGGGTCGCCACCTACATATACTATCAAGTTTTGTGATTGGTTGATTAAAACAATAAAACAATAGAATCAACCACAAAGAAACCAATGTCCTAACCCTAACCACTTTGTTCCATATAGCCAATCACAAAACCTGTTCATTTTAGGTACGTACTTACCGGCCACTTTCAATGGCGCTACGGCTGACTTCATTTATGGTATCACAATATCACTGCTAAAATTATCATAGACAGAGCTTTCGAATCCTTTCAATGAAGTCTCTTATCTGTCGAACGCTTTAAAAGTTTCAATGTTCGTTTCAATGTTCGTTTTCAAATTTCTGAGAGGGGGAGGCCAAACTTCCTAGGAAATATGGCCCGGGGGGGCATTTTTGGGGGGGGGAATTTACTGAGAGCAGACGTTTCACCAAAAAATGCGGGAAAGGGACTATATCAGGCTGAATGTTAAATAACATTATATCCAAACAAATATTTGATGGATTTATTCCAATGCATTTAGTAAACACTTACCTTTTCAGCACAATAACGA
This sequence comes from Chrysogorgia sp. JL179-B06, assembly GCA_035772405.1. Lineage (NCBI taxonomy): Eukaryota > Metazoa > Cnidaria > Anthozoa > Scleralcyonacea > Chrysogorgiidae > Chrysogorgia > Chrysogorgia sp. JL179-B06. The sequence continues at coordinate 129,740 of JAYKKM010000239.1, forward strand.
TAAACTGAGTAAATGCTTGCCAAACGATTTGGCAATCCCTGCAGCCTTGCACGAAAGTATTGGACATGATCATTTACATTGACATGATTCATGCCAGAAGCCATTCTTATGATATCTGGAATGCATCCAGTACTTGCCATTCCAAACATACTCTGTTTCTGGTCCAATAAATTAATTGTACTGTCTACGATTTTCTCAAACCAAATGGGAGCTGTTCTTTCAAAGGACCTACATTTATAAGGTGGACAAGAACACTTACTGTAGTCTCTTCTCACTGTTCTTTTGCATGTACATTTTTATCCTAAAATACATACCTCATCATCATCAAGGGAGAAGTTCACTGTTAAAATGAAAGTTGTTTCTGGCAACTTAACACCGCCACTTTTCGTCTGCTTCCCTCCCCTTTGGAATGTGGATACCAGGATAATAATTTAACGATCCTATTTAAAATATAGTTCATGTTAAAAAATAATTACTGGTATATATATATACATTACAAACATTACATACATACATACGTACATACATACATAACTTGGAGTTCTTATCAGAAGTGAAATGCTGCCTCGGAACATACACAGGAGCAGTGGGAATATTAGAAGGGTATTCCCATTCGTTTGTTTGATTTGAAATATGACCGCTCAACCGCCGTTCAATTCAGAAATATTACAAATGTGAAGTTTGATTTGGCAAAAGTGTCGCCTGAATGGAAAATTTATAACTTCGCGAGGCTTGCTCGTTTTGAGTAAATGTCGCATGATTTCCGCTTGAATGGAAAATTTATAACTTCGCGAGGCTTGCTTTTTTGAGTAAATGGTCACATTCAATTGTGACATTCTAATAGGTTTCTCTATAGGTCGCCTATAGAAAATGTGCCAATGGCCTATAGACTTTTTGTTAGGGCTGTCCTTGAAATTATTACACAAATTAAATAAATTACAAACAATATAATTCATTAAAATAAATTATTCACCTTGAATCAAAGTCATCCTTTGGTTGTCAAATTTCTCCATTTTTAGCAGTTCCACCAGATATAGTGCACTGTAACCTCTCACTGATACCGTGAACATTCGAATGACGTCGGCTTTGCTAACCGAGTTGACACTAGCTGCCTTGGACTTGAGATGCTGTGGGACAATTTTCGTTGTGCCTTTTGAATCAAATAGCTCCTTACGGCTGTTGGTACTCTCCAGCTCTGAAGGGTTGCAGCTGCTTCCTTCACCTTTTCTTTTATTTGCTTCAATGTTCAGTTGAGGTGAGTCAATGCAAGGGCTATATGGAGAAATAGCTGGTTTCAAGGAAGGAGACTTTTCTGTACATTCTGGTTTGCCATTGATTTACCAAGAGGTTTGGGAGAAAAAACCTGAAGAGTGCAAATGAATTGTTTTTGCTGTGTTCAGGTACGAATACTCGGAATGAAAGAGCTCTTTCAATTCTCTTAGCTGTTGAATATTCTGCGACTGTTGCCACTTAGCAACTTGGTGTAGAATATATCCCAATATGACAGTTGGGTCATATTGGGAAATATCTTCTTGCAGCCTCTTGCTGGCAAGATGGGTCTTCTTAAGCTTTGCTCGATGTTCTGCGCTAATTTCATAACGAAGTTTCAGATCCTTTTCGAAGGCCGGTAGAAATTTGAATGAACTGGTAGCTGAAATGTCTTGGCAATACTTTGGGTTACTTAGATATGTATCGCCAATGAATTTTTCCAATTTCGTCAAGAGACTTTCCTAATCGTAACCCACAGCTTCAAAGCAGTTTACCACATATTCGGGCAGCCTAACTTTCATTTTTGCAATTGCTTCCTTTGTAAGAATTCATTGCTGGCAAAAGTACGAGCAGCGTTGTCAGCGGAGTTATCAACTACTATGTTTAAAATTGATTGATAAATTTCTGTGAAGAAATGTTGTATCAAACTTGTTAAATTTAATGCGTAATGGTGCATTGTCCGGTCACGTCGGCTTGTCCGTAAAACGAACTAATTTAATTATATTTCCAGTACTATCTGGTAAAATTCTCATTGATGGAGTACATATTTTTCTCGATATTTTAAAATATTGTTTCTATGTAATTTCGGCTCGAGTTTGTTATCGTATGCGGCGCGGAAAAACAAAGTTTGCACGTGCTTACTATATTTTAATAATAATAATAATAATAATAATAGATTGAAATGTCTTACCTGATAAAAGAACACCAATATAAAACCATGGTGGCGGGTCATGCACACAGTTATTTAGCAAGTTGTTGGCAATTTAGACAGTTGTTAACCAACTACATGTTGGGAAAAAGTGAAATACTGCATTCCCTTCTTCAGGACAGTAGTGATATTAGAAACATGACAGATTACATTAAATGTGACTTGCACTCAAAAATGTACAATAATAGTGGAATATTTGCATCAGTCCATTATCTCAAAACTAACATTTTTGTGACTGCTGCGTTAGCGGGGAGCCACTAAGTCAGCGAGATATTTCTGGAGGGTTTGAGTGTCTTCGACCTCAATACGTCATACTCGACAGCTTTTCTTCATATGTCGACAAGATTTGCCAGCTTTTCGAGAAGTAATCGCGTTGTTCGTGGGGGGCCAGCAGAAGCGAAACCGGTTTGTCGTGTCGCATCGGAAATGTACGTTTTGTTCGTGGGGGGCATTTTAGCGAAGCATTTTCATTCTTCGAAGATTCCGCGTACAAATCTCGAAGATTCAGCATACAAACTTTGTCTGTTTTGACAAGGTTTCAAAGAATTTATTCTTAATAATTTATTATTATTAAGGTGAGCAGTCTCTTTAAAGAATATTTGCAAACGAACTTACGACCATGGACTGTAATATCACTTAGTAAAACATGGGAAGGAAGAGCAAAGAAGCAAGCCATCTATCGCTCTATTAAAGGTAAGCGTATATTACATATTTTTATAATATTTTATCTGTCTTTGGTGATCATTTTACTTTCCTATTGATGTTAGTTCAAAATTATCACAAACTGCACGGCAGGTATACACTAGAACAGTGAAGTGTGTCGAAGACAAGCTCTGACAGTAAATGCTATGACTATTAATAAGGCTTCGTTTAATCATTTGGTAGTGTCTGTATACCATAAAACCAAGATATACAGTACAATTTATTGAATGGATTGTTTATATATTATTTCTCATAGAACACAGATTTATTAACACCGTATCAAGTTACAAGTCTAGTTATTTCTGATGACTTGTTTTAATATCTTAATATTTTAGATCTGACGCATCTGGAAATTGTTTATATATAGCTCTGTGTCCTTAGCAATGGTAGGAGATAATTCTCTTGTTGAAAGTCTGAGGGTTATGGTATCCATTGATCTTTTTTAAATTCCAATTTTATTATAATCATCTGTCATTAAATTCAATCTATGCAAAGCACAAGGAGCTTCACATACCTTCTCCTTACAATACAATTTATTGCATTGCATTGCATTGCATTGTAAGGAGAACTGATTAAGGTATGTACTAGTGTAAACAAACTTTTTCCTTTGTCCATTTTGTTCGAAAGTTTGGATTTTGGTACATCTGGAGAGAAATTGGAATCATTTCCAATTCTGAGGATAAGAAATGGGCTAGCTTTCTTTCTATTCTCGTTCTCTCTTCTGTCACAAATAGAAAATATATTACTTTGTTCAATCCTGACTGTGGAGAACGTTTTTAAGTTATTCTTATCAACAAGTCAATTATCCTAGTGTTCCTTTAATAACTGCATCTGATGATCTACACTGTACATACACTGTATATTGTTTAGTTTTGAAGGTAAATCATTGCTAGTGAAGTATTTAAACCATACCATTTTGTGCCAATTGTCTTTGGGGTTTCTCAGGGAAAAGGACGCTATCACAGATAGCTTCCAAACAAACTCCAAAGCGGAGTTGTATTAATGCTCCTGTTAGGGGCACTGTTAAGAGCAGGCTTATAGCCAGAAGGGCATCCGGGTGTCGTTGGATGCCCTACAATGAAAAGTGGTCACCCAAAATTTTGGGGGATAAAGAAATTATTCTCAATGATTTGCCTAAAATATATATATAAATATTTGAAAAGAAATGGCTTTAATTTTCAATATTATCATACATGTGACATTTTGACCAATTTGTCAGTGGCAGCGCTACGGGTGTGCAAACGGTGCGCCACACCGGGCCCGAGGGGGCCCATCCGGCAAACTGGCTCTTTTGATTAATGGTGCTATTATTAATAATATTTTCTTAAAAAAAACTACAAAAAAAGTGATTTGTGGTCTTTAGATTTTACTCAAGTGCTCTCAAAATGCAGTAAATGCCATTTCAGAGACCATAAATTCAAACATTTTCCAGTAGAGAATCCTCCCGCACCCCCTAGATGTCGTCATTTTGTGCCCACATATTTTTTTCTTGCACCGGGCACCATCGCCACTGCACAGTGTACCTAGTTGAGTGAAAATGTCCTAGTTGAATGAAGAAGCATTGCAGCATTGCCAGCACAAACTTGCAAAGCTAAAAATCTTGAATGGGTCTGACAAGATCTTTAGTACGTTACACCGATGCTGACATGAAGTAAACTTCTAATTAATAATTCACTGAACAGATTATGAATTTCGTCTCTTGAAGATGTAAATTCTGTTGAACTGTTGAATTACAAATTTAATTGTAAGGAGAAAATGTATGAATATTATCTGCACTGCATCTTATGGAAATACAACTAATTCACTGCTTCATTTACAGTATATATGAGATAATATAAGCATATTTGGACCAAAATAAAATTTTGATTGCTCAAAAGTTCTCAAAATTCAGGAAATGCAGTATACCCGAAATTCAAATATTTTCCAAGGCCCCCCTAGAAGTGTGTCATCACTTTTGTCTGATATGTTGCCATCAGACAAAAGTGATGTACAGTGGTGTTGCTAGGCATGCCTGATGCGTTTTGAAATATGCTGAAACAGCCAAATTTCTTGTTTCCGTACAAGTTATGATACTTTACAGCTGCGATTCATTGGTCCCCAAAATTGGGAGAGGGTTTCTGACCACACGCCCTGGAAATTTTTTTTCGAGAGTGGGTTTTTAGCTAGGACTTATCCACCGGTTAAACTATCCAGGCTTGGTATAACCAGCCCCAAATGTTTTATTTACATGTGAACTTTACAAGTTTACTTCAAATGAAGTTTGGGAGCATGTTTATGATCATGCTATATTTTGGAAAAACCCATATAAAAATGTATGTATAGTATGTGCCATGTTCAAATTAGCAACACATTTATACTTTCTATAATGATTTATAATAACTATCAATTTATTTGCGTTTCTGTGCTTTTCATGCATTGCTTCTTAAGTTTACATGGTCTATCCTTAATAGCGTACCTAATTTTTAAAATTGCGTACCTAATTTTTAAAAGGTATAACCATCCATTAAAGCTGGCACCCTTTGGTCTAATGACCGAAAAGGTTTTCCTAAGAATTGTATGATTTAATATAGAGAAAGTGAATGCATATCTGCATAGTCTGTCCATACAGGTAGTTCTACACAAAGTACATATCATATATACTTATTAGGTTGTGTTCAATTAAGCCCATGACCCCAAATACAATATTTAAAATATAGATTCTATATGAAGTAAATAGTCAAATGCCAAAATATTTTTTGTTTTGTGCTTTTTGTTGATGTTCTATAAAGGTTTTACTTTTACAAATGCTAATCAGCATGACATTTTATGGAATTGGACGTTTTTTCTTGCTTTTCATTTTATAAACTATATTAGGGTTTAATTGAATAAGTTAATAACATAGCCTAGATAAGGTTCAAGGGTAGTTCATGTTTGAATTCGGTCTAATTTCTCCAGCAGTAGAATATTGTATGCAAAATGCTGACTTAAATGACATCAGCTAATTGTTTTTTGAATCACCTTTCCCATGTTGTCCTCGGTTGAAATATTACAAAATATTTGATCATGGTTGCAATTTTTATAAAATTATTAAAATTGTATATTTTGTTATTTTACTTATTATATTTTAGATAATGATAAACAGAACAACAGTCTTGAAATTATACTTTTTCATACCTTCCAAAAGTTATTAATAATATTTTTTTATTTATTTTCCATGTATTCAAGTGAAATGTGTTCATGGGTGCATTACATGTGAAGGAAGGCATACTTAAAGGTAGCCACCATATCACCCAACATGGAGCACAGCTAAGATCAACTTGAGGTTAGTATTGAGGGAGGAAAACCCTCGAAGCGCAGGAGAGTCACGTCCGTGTATATTATTAAACAGTAGAATTAGCACAGTTGATTAAAATTTGGAACTGTTAGCTTGTGAAACAGTAGATGGAAACTGCAGACACTTGTTGTCCATAACATAATGAAATTGGTATATGTTCTCTGAGATATCATAATACTGTGTGTTGCTCCATTTCAGTAATCTGTTGCACAAAAACCTTACATTCAGTTCCTCCTGAACGTTCAGGTAGGTGGTACAACACATCAGGAACTCCTGATACCTGGCAATCTCTAGAATGGCGGATGCGGTGGGTATTGCAATTAATTTTCACTTAATCAAGTTCCTCTTGAAGCACTGGTAAGAAGCAAAACCACAGACACTCCATATGCAAGGTGTTTCCAACTTCCAAAATTCCTGAATCTGCCATATCCTTGACGAAGTCTATCCACCAGGCGGTTTTCCCTCTTTTTAGATAAGACAACCAACATTCGATACGCTGGTTCAATGGTGAAGATCCATACCGATGTGCCTTTTCACCATTAAATATGTCACTTTCTTCTTGACGAAAATAACTCTGCATGCCAGCCATGATGATGTTTTCTGTACCACAGTCACTTCTGACCAGACCATGCATTAGCGCCATACAACTGTTATATGTTGCTAAGGATTTATGGTGAATGAAAATTTCGAGTGTTGGAATATATACCTTCCAAGACCAAACTGGGATGGGACCATTAGCGAAAAATGCAACTTCAAGGCCTTCCAGCTGGAATTGAACCAGCGACCCTGTGATGCTAGTGCAGTGCTCTGACCACTGAGCTAGTAGTAATATATATATATATATCAATGTGTTTGGGACTGGACCGAGCTCTAAGCCAATCAGAATCAAGAATTGATTTGAATTGACCAATCAGAGCACAGCCAGTCCCATATTTCCAGGAGGGTGTCGTATTTTTAAGGTGTGGTCACCCTGTAAAGAACGACCAGTCATCAAATCAGGGGATATGCACCTGGTCGTATACAAGAGGTTTTTTGTATTAAAAATATTCAAAATAAGGTGGTCGCGGTCAAGAGTATATATATCACTTTGCTCGTGTTGTTGTACGACCAGTTTTTTAGTCGTCCCTGAGTTTAACGACCAGAGATTGAAGGTCATTCAAGGTGAATAGTGTTAAGCAAGTACTGACGTCATTTGCTATATAGGGTTGAAAGCATTGATAAGTCGTAGAATTTAGTGTTCTGAACAACTGATGATCAGTGCGGAAAGTTTGCCCAGAAACCAAACATGTCTAAAGTAAAAACTATAAGTAATATATATATATATATCAATGTGTTTGGGACTGGACCGAGCTCTAAGCCAATCAGAATCAAGAATTGATTTGAATTGACCAATCAGAGCACAGCCAGTCCCATATTTCCAGGAGGGTGTCGTATTTTTAAGGTGTGGTCACCCTGTAAAGAACGACCAGTCATCAAATCAGGGGGGAAATGCACCTGGTCGTATACAAGAGGTTTTTTGGAATTTTGTATATATTTATCTCATGAAACCTGGTGTTGTTGTACGACCAGTTTTTTGATTATCCTTGAGTTTGACGACCAGAGAGAGAGGAAGGTCAATCAAGGTGATCGTATTAATTTCATGAGATAGATATCAAAAAGTAAAAAAAAACTTTATAAACGACCATCATACCTCACCCGATGTGATTTATACTTACACGTGCCATCCAAAAAACGTCCATATTATTTTTATTGGAAGAGTTCTAATGTTGAAATAAAAATAATCATAGAAATTTCCGCCATGGAGCTCTTACCTCGACGCCATCTTATGGCCGAATGACTGATATTCGTTAGTTACGGTATTTTTAAAAAAAGATAAAATTTGTAGAGGGCAATATCTCCAAAAATTATTTGGTGTTTTTAAATAGATGAAATATATTAAAAAAAAAATAGATGAAATGTACTTTAACACACAATAAAAAACTTTTTTTGAAAAACAAAATTCTCTTTTTATTTTTTTATTAATCTAAATACATTTCTTTATTAATGGAACTAAGTATGGAATCATCAGTTATCATAATTGTTGTTAGATATTTATGCTGACAAAGAATTCCCCCATCTACCACTTCTAAATATAATTTATACATGGATAGCTTACCCGAGGGAGAGTATATACAGTGTCGTAAAATATATTTTTGATTTGGAAAATTCAGTCGAAGAGTATTAATATCACAGTGGGTATATACTGTTTTTTTTGGTTTAACATCTTTCTATTAAATACTTTTACTTCGTCATCATCAATACCCAAAAATGCTTTCAAACTATCATCACTATCAGAATCACCATTATCCTGAATAGGTTTGATGGGTTTAAAGTCATCGAAATTAAACTCTTTCGACGTATACGTATCCGTATCCCGTACACGTACACCGTACGCGTATCCTTCTCCTTTATCGTTGTAATCCCATATGAGAGGGGAACCATTCATGGGTATGAGGTTGGGTTCTCCAGGAAGCTTCGTTCGTTATTTCTTCTTTCGTAGCCATTTTTATTTTTTCTTAAAACTTCTTAAGTTTGTAGATATGTTTGGACAATGTTTTATATATAAGCACGTAGTGTATAAATGAAAAAGAAAAAATAGTTTCAGCTTATTTATATGAAAGTTTTTTGAGAAAATTTTTTTTCATTTGTAAAAAACCTAGGGTATAAAAAAACTGATATCATAGAAATCATGATCAAAATCATGGCAGAATCAGATGTTGAAGTAATAAATCTTTTACATCTTAAAATGTATAAGGATGCTGATTTATTTCGTGATTGCAAGGATTCTAAGTTTTATGCTGTGGTTTATATGGGAGAGGATTTTATTCATTTTGGTAAAGATCGTCGAGCGTTAGTAGTAAAAGATCTCAATCCAGAATCATATCTCAATACGGAACTGGGAATATCTTCAAATTATTTGCTCGCAATAGTCGATCGAAGCACCGCAATCAATTTGCAAGAACAAGTATATTTTGATTCAACTTTTACATTACGAAATATCTCCACGAACGTTTGAAAAAAAACAAACTAAAAGTGTGATTGTTGTAAATAAACGTTTTAATACACAATAAAAACTTTTTTTTATACAAGAGAAGGAATTATTATGTCTTTGTCAGTTTTTATAAACTTAATATTTTTATGCAAAAGATGAGGAATATCTTCCTCTGATAATATTTTTATTGTTTTTCCAGATTCTCCATGATTGATAACTTTCAGGGTTACTTCATACGGGTGTTGTTTCATACCATTTTTTTTTATTACAGAACATTGTTTTGTTTCAATTATTGTAACAGGTTTGCAATCCTCCACAAAATATATATATTCAGGATATTCTTTAAGAAGAGATTCACATGATAAATAGCGCTGAAAAGTATTTTTGGAGCAGTCAAAAAAAGTTATACTATTTGTACATATACTACAAAAACGTAATACGGACATTGTTTTTTTTCAGTAATGATAAAGTTTTTTAGTTTAAACATCTTATATAATATTATATATTTGTCTCAGAAAAGATATAAAAAAAAAATCAAAAACAGAACAGTATAAATAGACGTTTTTTTTTCTTTTTTTTATAATGCATTGCTTGTCGTACTTCAGTTAACATAAAAATGAAGTGTAGGAGTTGTATAAAAAAATCGAAAACGAAAATAAAAAAACGAATACGAAAACGACGACGTTCTACAAAAATTCAAAAAGGAGGATCGAAAAAAGATCATCCGAATTATAATCACAAGTTTTATGAATTTTGGAAATGGTAGACGATGTATTTTAAAAAAATTTTTATTAATCCAAATAAGTTTAAACCATCTTTGTATTCTATCATCACATTCACATAGATCAACTATTTTACTATAGATAAGTCGTCCGTAATTCTGTTTACAAGAATAACAATGATGATGGTTTACAAAGCATTCTTTACATCTGTAATGCATAAAAAAATGATAGAAGGAATTCACTTCACAACAACAGAAACTGCAATATAACATCTTGACAATATTTTTTTGGACGTTTTGTGAAAATTTTATAGTTTGACAACCTACTTTTATAGATTTTGCAACTATAAAAGCAGGGTATCAAATATATTTTTTCTATTATATTTTCAACATGTGGTTGCGCTCAATGATTGATTTTGGAGAATGTGAATCTCATGATTATCTTACATTTTATTATCATGCTGAACCCATACAATTAGTAAACTACGAACCTGTGATTCCCTCGTGTTTAAGATATGGATATTATTTATATCTGAAAGATTGTCAAGGACCTCGATATTTCAAATTGTTGATAGTAGACGCGTTTGGGGCGCCGGAGGATAATTTACAGAACCTCTTATCATCATTGAAGGGAAAATATATAAATATTAATAATAATAGTGTGAAATTAGCAAACTCAACACCTATATTAAACATTAAACCTTACAATTTCATTGACCATAGGGGTAGAGGGAAACAATTTTTTTTTTCTTTGTAATGTTTTTAAAATAAAAAAACTTGTGATTTGAAAGTTAGAAACAGAACAAATATCGAGTTTTATTTTTTGTAAAAAATTTTATTACAAGAAAAATAAATATTTTTAAAAATTAATTGGTTGTGGAATTATTGAGTAAACATTATTTATTAGTTTAATTTTTTTATACAAGAGATGATCACTTTTAGTATCAATAATTGTTTTTAGGGTTATTCCCTTCTCTTCAAGTAATCCCTGTTTAATAACTTTCAGAGTTAGTTCGTAGACTTGAGGTGGAGAACAAAATGGGGGATTACATTCTTTACATAGTATAGCAGGTTTACAATCCTCTACCAAATACGTATAGTTAGGAAAATGTTTTTGAAGAAAATGACATGAATAATAACGAGGAGTATAGTCATAATATGCTACACCCCTATAATTGACACAGGTCACAAGATCTTGTTCTTGATTCATCTTGTACTAGATATCAATATGATTAAATCAAATGTGTAATCTTACATATATAATAAATAAAAAACACGAATTTTTTTTAAAAAAAAAGTTTTTATTGAGTATATACTACAGCTTTCATTAAATTATTAGAATCTATTATTAGTTTAATTTCTTTTTGTAAAAGATCAGAAGCATCATAGTCAACAATTGTTGTTATGTTTTCACCCAGACATGAACAATTCCATTCATCATTTTCATGTTCATGTTTCTTTATAACTTCCAGAGCTAAGTTATATGCTTGAGGAGGTGTTGAGGGTATATCTTCAATACAATTGCAAAATGCCGTATATCGACATTTCTTTACAACATAGGTAAAGTGGGGTAATTCTTTTGCTAGAAAACGACTTGCATAATAGTTATCTCCTTCTTCAAAGTAGGGGTTAAAGTCGTCAGCAGTTATTCTTTGATATCTTTTTTGGTCATGTTCATCACAATCACGATAGGGTACATGTGAATTCGACATCATTCACAAATAACGTTTAACATGTGGGTAACGCGTTTATATATAATTTTTTATAAAAAAAAATATAAAAAGAAAAATCAAAATTAAAAAAAGACAGATATTCTAAAATATATAAAAAAAAAATCAAAAAGAAATTTTATTAGGATATAAATAAAAATGTAAAAAAATGGTTTTACAAAAATATCATGGAAACCGTGGATGCACGATATAATAGATTATTCTATTCAAAATATCCCTGTGGACAATGTCTTAACGGAAATATGTGTGGGGAAGTGTGTGCGAATTATACACCGTGGAAAGATCCAAAACAAAAACGTTGTTGTAGATTAAAGAGATGGTTGTTAAAGAAGATATGTTGTTAAAAGATTTAAAGAAGAAAATCCCATAAAAAAAATAAATAAGAAACAGTATAAATAAGAGTACAAAAAATAATTGTTTTTTATATTTGTTAAGATGGAACGTAAAGAAACAGCAGATGAACGATATAATAGATTATATTATAACAAACATCCTTGTGGAAGATGTCTTAACAAATACCCGTGTACGATTCATCCAGATGAATTAAAACTTTCTAGAGTAAACAGTTTTAAACGTTGGGTGTTAAACACGTTAAATATACGGTGGAAATATACAGTGAATGTTTCAGTGGAAATAGGTCAAGACGAATAGAAGAAAAGACGTCGAAGTTTTTTTAAAAAGATTTAAAATGGCTGTACGAGAGCGTGATTTTGATGAAATTCTTTACCCCGACATTCAATATTTATTACATGCTGAATTGTTTGAGATAGAAAAAACACGAGATTCAACGTTTTATTTTTTGGAATGGAGAGAGCATCCCTATCAGTTTAGATGTGCTGATTATGATTATAAATATTTTAACATTTATGTGGAAGATAAAAATGAACAATCTATATTTCGGAAACGATATGGTGGAAAAAGATATTATAGATTTTTAATAACAGGTTTTAGCTGGACTATGTCATTTTATGATCAGTTAGTGGGAAAACATGTAGTATTTATTGATAGAGAACCGAGATTACCCACGTTAATTTCGACCCTTGATTGTTTTGAGATAAATAATATCCCATGTTATTCAAAAACGTTTTTGTATGGTAAATGTAAGGATTCAAAATTTAGATTAGTAAATTATCATTTTCGTGAAAATTTTGATGGTCAAGAGCTTTATTTAGTTCTTATTAAAGATGAAAATATATTATCTGTACCTAATGTGATTTATGGTACTAGTAATGGAAATTATATTGTAACATTAATAAATAAAATACATTTTGATAAATCTATGTTGCAACTACATGTATATTTAAATTCTTGTGGGGAATTATGTAATAATTTTAATGAATTAAATATTTGAAATAAAACAGTTCAATAAATCGAGAAAAGCGTTTTTTATTTAAAAAAAAGAATTTATATACACTTTTTGATCTATGAAATTATGTATACCACAATCTCCTGCCACATATGTTGTTATATATTGTTTATAATTAAGCTTTTTATTTTCTGCATACTCCATAACTTCCAAATTTATATATAATCGATTCATAGGAAAGCATGGATTTAGGATTTGTTCACATTTACGTACAATAAATTTTTGATTTCGACAATTTTCTTTAAGATAGTGAAGATCATACTGTTTGGGTTTTGACATATTGCTTGCATGAGATTCAACTGAAGAATGAACCAGAAAACAAAATGTTTTTTATTTTATTTAGATTAATGTTTATTTAGCTTAATGAATTTGAAAGCTATATAAAGAGTAAAAAATATGACATTTCAAATCACAGCAATATGATTGAAACAATTTTAAGAGTTGTTCTTCATTTTCAATATTTTAACCAAGGAGAAATTGGATATTTATTTTGGTTATGTGGATTATTTGATTATTATCGTGGAAAATATGTCCCATGTCCCATGATGAATTGTGAAAACATTCACCCACGTGAAGAAAGCTATATAGTCAATATGAAAAAACTCAAGGGAAACTGTGGAATGGAATCCTATTTTATTCTAGAAGATCGTTTCTCTTATATGATTCCGAATTTACAAGCAAGTCAAAGAAAATATTCCTTGAAGAGATCATGGCTTGAACAACGTACTATACTAGTTGAATCAGACACGTTATGCTGTAGTTTTTTTTCATTCCCCGATTGTTTTAAGGAATTATATATTGTATTACCCCTTGAAAGCCAAGACTCAGATTTATTTCAATGTTTAAAAACCAATGATAAGTATCATTATACATATTTTGTACAAAATCTAACCTTTGAAAGAAAATACTTATCTTATACCCTGGGTTTTGGAAAAGAAAGTTTAGTAAGCAAATTTAAGCACATACGTAGCCAGAAAGGTGATTTTGCTCTTTTTTAAAATATTTATTTGTTAATGGTAGCACCTACAATCAGTGACATTATTATTGGGACACTTCACTGAAAATATTCATTACTCCCCCTTGCCCCCTATTCAATGTTGGATAAAGAAAAACACATTTATATTTCATCGTACCATTGCTGTTTGTTTCTCAACCGATTAGTACAACATTGAATAGGGGGGAGGGGGGTTCAATGGGTAAAGTTAAAACATTTTGGTAAAAAAATCGATTCATTTGATGTGTCCCAGGTTTTTTTGTCACTGATTGTCTGATTAAAAAAACTTCAGCAATGGCATACAAATTCCGTATTATTACATTGCAATTGCCAATAAAAAATAAAGTTTTTCGATTTGGGACATTAACTAGATGTGCTAACATTATTTTAAAGCAGATTGTTTGTTGTTTTCCCCGGAACTTTGTTTCTTCAATGCAATTAAGCAGAAATATGAAACCTTCATGATGACATGTTAGTTAAAGCACGTGCGCCTGCATAATGCGACCCAAATACAAAGTTATTCGTTTCATATTAGAATGCCACATGGGCATTCGAAATGATACAATCTATTTTCTATGACAAACTGCTACAAAAAGCTATTAATAATATGGAATGTGGTTGAATTTCAGTCACGTAATATTCCTCGGGTGAACGATATGCCGTTTATGTCAATCCTTTCACAACAGATTGCGCATGTTATACTATCCCTTGCGTTATATTTCCTGTTGAATTTTTGATATTTCAACACTAGTGGTAATGAACAACCAGTATGAACATTCTTCATTGCGCACAGAATCAGTAGAACTGCGTTTGAAAAAACGCTCAAGGTTTATATGGCCATTTAAAGTCATTGAAATCGTTTATATAGAAAGTTCTCAATTTCTAAACTAAACGCTCGCAGGCACAATAACAGGAAATGCCCTCTGAGCGGCATATTTCTCTCGCTAGGAAAGTTCATCCCCAATTAAAGGGCAGTAAAAAAGACCAAGTAGCAAAGTAAACAATGTATGATACTGATATTGTTCTTTGGAAACGATTTTACTCAAGTAACCATATCAAAAGTTCTATATTTTAGAAATTAGCACAAGTAACCACAAGTAACCACAAGTAACCATGACAAATTAAAATAAATTAGATTATCATTCTATATTTTTAGAATGTTCGTGGTTACTTGTGGTTACTTGTGGTTACTTGTGGTTACTTGTGCAAATTTTATCATAAATAGCTGGTTACTTGTGTGAATTAAGTATTATTTGAATTCCAGTAATCGTAATTATATAATTCGCAAGGAAAAAGTAACTTGCCAATGCAATGGCCATGTAATGTGAAACTTTATGCCCTGCAGGAAGCCTTAGTAACTTTGAAAATGCTTGACAAAAGTGTTAGTTCATGAGTGTAGTGATCTTTAATTTGTGCTACTATGCGAAGTAAGAATAGTGTTGATCAGTTTTTCGCGTACTGTAGTTACGCACGGACGTGCGTAAACGATAACAGGCTTGTTTACCATTTCATTCCCAGAACAATACGAGAGGTTTTAAAGCCATATTTTCGCTGTCAACTTACAGTATATGTATATCGGCAATTTTTTTAGTCAAAATTCCAAGAATGTTTGCTCCTATAGATGTCCTAATGCCATTTTTGCCATTTGAAAACTATTTCCAAAACAAATTATAAAATGCTTAACGTGTATTTTTCAGACAATCAGTGACATTATTATTGGGACACTTCACTGAAAATATTCATTACTCCCCCTTGCCCCCTATTCAATGTTGGATAAAGAAAAACACATTTATATTTCATCGTACCATTGCTGTTTGTTTCTCAACCGATTAGTACAACATTGAATAGGGGGGAGGGGGGTTCAATGGGTAAAGTTAAAACATTTTGGTAAAAAAATCGATTCATTTGATGTGTCCCAGGTTTTTTTGCCACTGATTGTCTGATTAAAAAAACTTCAGCAATGGCATACAAATTCCGTATTATTACATTGCAATTGCCAATAAAAAATAAAGTTTTTCGATTTGGGACATTAACTAGATGTGCTAACATTATTTTAAAGCAGATTGTTTGTTGTTTTCCCCGGAACTTTGTTTCTTCAATGCAATTAAGCAGAAATATGAAACCTTCATGATGACATGTTAGTTAAAGCACGTGCGCCTGCATAATGCGACCCAAATACAAAGTTATTCGTTTCATATTAGAATGCCACATGGGCATTCGAAATGATACAATCTATTTTCTATGACAAACTGCTACAAAAAGCTATTAATAATATGGAATGTGGTTGAATTTCAGTCACGTAATATTCCTCGGGTGAACGATATGCCGTTTATGTCAATCCTTTCACAACAGATTGCGCATGTTATACTATCCCTTGCGTTATATTTCCTGTTGAATTTTTGATATTTCAACACTAGTGGTAATGAACAACCAGTATGAACATTCTTCATTGCGCACAGAATCAGTAGAACTGCGTTTGAAAAAACGCTCAAGGTTTATATGGCCATTTAAAGTCATTGAAATCGTTTATATAGAAAGTTCTCAATTTCTAAACTAAACGCTCGCAGGCACAATAACAGGAAATGCCCTCTGAGCGGCATATTTCTCTCGCTAGGAAAGTTCATCCCCAATTAAAGGGCAGTAAAAAAGACCAAGTAGCAAAGTAAACAATGTATGATACTGATATTGTTCTTTGGAAACGATTTTACTCAAGTAACCATATCAAAAGTTCTATATTTTAGAAATTAGCACAAGTAACCACAAGTAACCACAAGTAACCATGACAAATTAAAATAAATTAGATTATCATTCTATATTTTTAGAATGTTCGTGGTTACTTGTGGTTACTTGTGGTTACTTGTGGTTACTTGTGCAAATTTTATCATAAATAGCTGGTTACTTGTGTGAATTAAGTATTATTTGAATTCCAGTAATCGTAATTATATAATTCGCAAGGAAAAAGTAACTTGCCAATGCAATGGCCATGTAATGTGAAACTTTATGCCCTGCAGGAAGCCTTAGTAACTTTGAAAATGCTTGACAAAAGTGTTAGTTCATGAGTGTAGTGATCTTTAATTTGTGCTACTATGCGAAGTAAGAATAGTGTTGATCAGTTTTTCGCGTACTGTAGTTACGCACGGACGTGCGTAAACGATAACAGGCTTGTTTACCATTTCATTCCCAGAACAATACGAGAGGTTTTAAAGCCATATTTTCGCTGTCAACTTACAGTATATGTATATCGGCAATTTTTTTAGTCAAAATTCCAAGAATGTTTGCTCCTATAGATGTCCTAATGCCATTTTTGCCATTTGAAAACTATTTCCAAAACAAATTATAAAATGCTTAACGTGTATTTTTCAGACAATCAGTGACATTATTATTGGGACACTTCACTGAAAATATTCATTACTCCCCCTTGCCCCCTATTCAATGTTGGATAAAGAAAAACACATTTATATTTCATCGTACCATTGCTGTTTGTTTCTCAACCGATTAGTACAACATTGAATAGGGGGGAGGGGGGTTCAATGGGTAAAGTTAAAACATTTTGGTAAAAAAATCGATTCATTTGATGTGTCCCAGGTTTTTTTGTCACTGATTGTAGTATTTTCAATTCTTATGCTTATTGTAGTTCAATTAAAAATCTTATCATGTTCACTTCATGTTTTATATTTTATTGTCGTGAACATAACCCTATAGGAAGTTTATTCAAAATTCAAAATTTTATACATTATATAAAAAAGGGTAAAGTATCCTTTGATAAATGTCGGTATAAAAATTGTAAGAGTAAAAGTTATTTTTTTGAGTTTGATCCTTTGAAATTAAGTATTTTAAACAAAAGTAATTATGTTTTAAATGAAAATCACACCCAAGTTAATCATTCTGTGGGTGTTAAGCGAGATTATGGGGGAATTATAGGAGAATTTAAGTGTAAAGAGAAAATATTTGCAAATGTAATAATGCTTGAGGAAGATGTAATAGAATTATTTTATATGATAAAAAAATATATAAAAACAACATTGAATTATAATTTAGCTGCATACAATCCTATGTATGAAATGACTGAATCGAATGTTAATTGGGATAATTTTTATAAAAGTATTAGTGAACAAACGTGTATGTAAAAAAAATGGAATTAAAAGACTGTATAAAATTTAAAGTGTTTGCGTATGATGTTATACGAATGGAAGAAGACGAAGAAAATGAAAAATAATTTTGGATGAGATGTGGGAGATTTTGTTTTGCCCTTCGAAAATTTTATATGGAAAAAAATGGAAAATAAGTGAATGTTGTAAAACTATTCATGAAATATCTATGGTCCATTTAACGAATGCTGGACATTACAGTAAAAAAAAAAGATTTGTTGGATTTCATGAGGGGATTGATCCTTTATATATTCAACAATATATGGAACATTTAGATGAATTTTACGTAAAAAACTCTAAAAGAAAAAATATATCAGTTTTGATTTATTTTATTTTTGAAACCATTCATCCTTTTTCCGATGGAAATGGAAGAATAGGGAAAGCACTTGTTGCATTTCTAGAAAATAAAATAGAATGTAAAATAAAAACACAAAAACAACATAGAAAGTTATGTAAAATTTTAGGAGTTATGCAAAGGAAACAAAATAGTTTATTTGATATAAAATGTTGTAATCAATTATACACGTTTTGGTGTAATAAAATTTTTTTTTTAAATTGTGAGGAGGGTATAAAATAAGCACTGTCCCTACAGTGATTCATCATTTACCCTTCACTCGGGGACAGATTCAGAGATGGTGGAACTTTATGCGAGACAACAATATGACCATTTTTATAAAATGCAATCGTATACAGATTTGTCTGCAAAAATAATTGCACAAAAAAAAATCAACGGTAATGCTATTCTCGCAAAAGTATATCCTACAAATAAAAGATGTGACAAGTACACATACAATAGCGCTGTTGAAGTGAAAAATGATCATATTCCCTCATTGTTGAATGTTCTTAATAAGATTAGCATTCAAGAGAAATTGGTGCAGATATTTTTTGAAGTGGTAAGATTTGAAAATTGGAAAAAGCAAACATGCCGTTTGGTTGTTCATACAGATGCGTGGGGTGGTTTGGAAATTTATTATCAACATCAAGATAACGAATTATCCGATGCAATGGAATTTGACGATGATCCAACACCGACAACCAGCAACAACAACAATGCAACATCAAGTGAAATCGTATGGTCTGATGACTGGGGTAGTTTTCATATAAAAAAGAAAGATTCCTTGGATGAATATATTATTGCCCTAAGAAAGTATAATCATGCAACAGGCCATAAATCCCAACCTACCACAGTCAAAAAACGAGTATTGAAGAAAAAGAAACCCCTTACCGCACTCAATTTTGACGATGACGACGACAACGAAAAGATTAAGAAAATAAAAGTAGAAAGTGATGATGATGAGGTTTGTCACCGTTTAAGTCCAACAGTAATTTCAGAAATTTTTTTTTATCGTTTTAAATGTTGTAAAAATATACAAGATACGTTATGTTTGTACGGTAATACTATAAATAAAGAGTTAGCATGTAAAAATATAGAAGTTGATATTATAGGGATATTACGCGATAAAGAACTCGTTGATGAACTTGAAGAATATTATACTTATTTTATTTCTTTATTTTAGAAATGAATAAAAAGAAAAAAACTAAATTTTCTGCTGACTTTATTGAAAAAGCTTCAAGATTATTAAAAGGAGAGACATTAACTGATGAGGATTATTCTAATTATAGATTACATAGTAGTAGTAAAAAAATATATAGACGTTTGAAATATGCTGTTAATAAAAATAATGAACAATGGGAAATTGATTTAGCTGAAAATAAAGATTTAGCCCGATATAATAATCAATATCGTTATCGGCTGGTGTGTATTGATATTTTTTCAAGATTTTGTTGGGTAAAATTAATAAAAAAGAAAACGTCTAATAATGTTAAAAATAAATTTGAAAGTATTCTTATTGAAGAAGGAATAGCGCCTCTTAAAATTCAAAGTGATGAAGGAACAGAATTTCAAGATATACGTACGAAATTAAGTAAAAAGTATAATACGTATAATAGAGAAATAAAAGCATCCCATGTGGAACGTGTAATTGGAACTTTAAAAACAATGGTTCGTCGTGTTTTAACAATGACTGGAGAATTTGACTATATTCAGTATTTACCCCTTATTGTTAATCGTTATAATAATTCCCCACATAAAGCATTAGCTGGTGCAACACCTTTTGAAATTTATCGCGAAGAAAAAAAAGGAAAAATACGTAAAGTAAAAAATAAAATAGTACGTGATCATTTAAATTATCCTATTCCCACTCAAGATCTGATACAAGAAGGTACTCGTGTACGTATTGTGAGTAAAAAATAATATTTTTGAAAAAAGTAGTCTTCGACGATGGACTAATGAGATATTTTTTATTAAAAAAGTATTTATCACCGATCCCGTTACATATCAATTAGAAGACGAACAACGTGAAGAAATTAAAGGAATTTTTTATCGTGCTGAATTACAAGTTTTAAAAAAAAAAAGAATTTACACATTGCTAGTAATTCAATATCAAGAGGACTTCAAAAGAATTTGATTAATGATTTTGAAATGAAAATTGCACAGCCTATTGATGCTTTGAACAATGAATGTTTTTTAGAAGTTTTACAAGTTTGTTATCCCCAAACAACTAAAAATATTGTGGGTGATGAATGTTGTTTTTTTTTTATCATAACCTATAAGAATTTTATACCCGAAGAAATTAATAATACGGTATACGCAAGCAGTGAGTTCGTTTTTACATCGGATAAATTTATTATACCCGACGGAATTTATGATTTATCTTCATTAATTATATTTTTAAATAATATCTTAGAAGGATTTGAAATTTTTTTTACCATCGGGTCAAATGGGAAAGTAATTATTAATGTTAATGTTGAGATTGAGTATTGGGTATATGAAAATACGAGTAAAGCAGTCGATGGGTTACAGGTAAATGAATTTCGATTATCTAACAAGACTACGATAGAAAAAAGGGTATTCAATATGCTTCTTTTAATCAAAAGATCTTGAAATCGTACCTCTCTTGTTTGAAATAAAAAAAGATACCCCTACACCTCGAACCCTTTTTTCTAAACATTTTGATTACTTACCCGATGTATCCGACGGATTAAATAAAATGTTTATATATTGTGATGAAATAGAACTGGGGTTAGTTGGTGATAGTTGTGCCGAATTGTTAACAACAGTCCCCATTCAATGGAATCGACAAGGTGGTGGGGGGAATGGACAATTAGTTTGTTATAGTCCCCCAAAATCATTGAGAAAATTAAAAAAAGACATTAATTAAAATTAAAAAAAGACAAATTCATATTAAAGTTAAAGATACTACAGGAAAATTAGTATCTTTTGATTCAGGAACGCTTAGTATTGATTGTTTAATACATTCAACATAATGCTTTTGATTGTTCTTGAAGAAAAAAATGGGGAAATGATAATTTAAAAATATAAAATATTTTATCCTTTTTCTCTTTACATTTTAGTAAATAGTGGGAAAATTTTTTTATGGAATTTAAATTCGATTGAATATAAAAATATCAAAAATTCATTTCGAATTACGTGTGCAAAAAAAATGGATTTCAGTGCAATAACACAATAAAAAAAAAATAATAATGGAACGATTTCAGTTTCTTCATCTACTACTATTTCTAATGCAACACAACGTTTTATATATACTATAAAATAATTATTTTATATTGACGAAAAAAATCCTTATACATCATTAAAGTGCCTATGACATGAAAATTAAGTTTATCTTATTTTAAAGAACTCTTAAAATAATTAAGAATATCAATTTAAAGCTTTTCCATATTTCACTTAGTTCGTGAGATATTTAGACTTATATGATATTCAAATGAGATGATCTATGACGTCACAAGTTGTGCAATACATTTTAACATATTGGAAGATCGTGTATATCTTTAAGATTATTGAACGAAATCACTTGAAACTTTGCATGTCCATACAGACCACTAAACGGAATAAGATCGTTCAAGTTTTAATGTTACAACAGTAATAGTATAGTTCCCAGACCACTACGTCTCTTTGAAAAAAATCTTCGTTTTCTAACATAGTAGGCTTTGCACCAACGTCAAACTTCAGTTTCAAATTAGTTAAGTTAGTGCAAATCTACTCAACCAGTACCAATTCGCAAATGTTTCCCACCGAAAAGAAAACAAATAATTTTGTTTTGAAAATCAAGAGGTCTGGAATCTAATCATTCACCATGGCGACCATAAAACTAGAACTATGTTATCCAGTTTAGTGGTCTGTATGCACATTCAAAGTTCCAAGTGATTTCCTTCAATAATCTTAAAGATATATGCGCTTTTCCAATATGTTAAAATGTTGTGCACAACTTGTGACATCATAGATCATCTCATTTGAATATCATATAAGTCTAAATAACTCAACAACTAAGTGAAATATGGAAAAGCTGTAAATTGATTTTCTTAATTATTTTAGGAGTTAAATAAGATGAACCAAATTTTCATGTCATAGGCACTTTAAACGATGAAAAAAAAAAATTCCCCTATTTTTTATTTATGAGTGATAAAGAGGCTAAACAATCACTACAGTTCTTTATTAACTATGAGAATAACGTGCCATTAAAAGGTGAAGAAATTAAGATCTATATAAATTTATTTGAAGAAAAAAATAATGACTGAAAAAATAAATGAACTATCCGTAGAAGATTATACTGAATTGTTAAATGGTAGAAATCGTGGAAAAAATTATTCATCATCATATTTTGTTGTGAAAAGAAAAAATAAAGAAAATCCAACTAAGAAAGAAATTTTATTAAATGAGGGTGTGGGATTACCCTCAAATTTAAATTTAGATACTTATTATACAAGTGATAATAAAAAAAATAGAAAAAAAATAGATCCAAATGTAATACGTTTTTACAAAATAGATAAACTCTAAAAAAAAGTATAAATAAAAAAAATGTTATATAAAACAATCATAATGTTGTGGATGTAATTATTATTTTTAAAAATAAAATAAATGACTCGTAAAAAATATATCAAAAAAAGAAAAAACAAAAGAGGAATAAGGAAGCGTAGAAAAAAAATACAAAAAGGAGGTTTTGGAGGAGCATTGGCACTGGGTATGTTTCTTCCTCAAGTGTTGGGAACACTTTCAAATATTCTTAAAATTAACGTTTAAAAAAAAAATGAGTAAAAAAATTGAAGATGTGGAAAAAAATGACATATTATTTAGTGAACCTTTACAATTTTTTACTTCATCACCCTATAATGATACGTTTACAGAATGTCGTGAAACTGAAATTATTGCGACGCCTGTCGATAATCAATCGTCAGTATACACGTTTACAAGGCATGGGAACGCCGTTGGATTAATGAAAACAAGTGATGCTAAAATAATGGCTAGAGTATCAATTAGAAATGCTGCTGGAGTTATAGCACCTGCAGCATCGGGGTTTTCGATGGTTACATTACCCCTTCGTACAATGTGGAAAACAAAAGAATTAAAAATAAATGAAAATTTAATTACGCCATCAGATAATTTTGCACATTTTGCATCATGGATAGAATTTATAATGCGTCAAACACCGTCGGGATATAAAGATTCTAAAGAGCTTAATTTAGCATATTTAGATACAGCCGAACATATGAGCGATATCGCGGGTTTCACGAATGGAACTGCTGTCGTAAATGCAGGAGGGAGACAAAAAGCACAGGCATTTCAAAATGAATCACAGTATTTGATAGATGAGATTGATTGTTCATTATTTAGCGAAGGTGGTGCTGAAATATATATTCCTACAGCGTATAAAGTTGAATTACGTTTAACGCGGGCATTAAATACAATTGTAATGATGGGTGCCAATCATGCGGATATGCCCGTTGCTGATACTATAATTACCCTAGACGATTTTAAAATAAAAATTCCTGTATTTAAACCCAAAAAACAATTATCAAATGCAATTAATATAGGGTTGATGACCCATAATAAAGAAACATTATATTATACAACCAATTATCGTTGTATTACTGAATCATTAGCTGCAGGACGAAATTCACATCAAGTAATCGATGTGTTTAATGGTAGCGTTCCTACACGTTTATATATTGTATTTTCTCCATTAACAAATTGGAACGGATCATATACTCATAATATTTTTGAATTTAACTGGCCTAATTATGATAATGTTGAAGTTTCGGTAAATAACGCTATTTCCGGGAAAATAGAAAACCAAGCTGAAGCTTACTCAAAATTATGCTCGGTATTAAATCGTAACTATTCAGAAATGCCCATGACTTATGACTTTATAAACGGGTATTGTATATTAGCATTTGATTTAACAGATAATAGAGGCTCTCATCTTGCAGTATTACCCATAAGACCGTCAGGAAATGTTAATGTGGATTTTCATTTTTCTCAAAATACAGTGGCAGGTGCGTTAATATTTGTTGGTGAATTTCGAAATGAAATTAGAGTAGGATTAAATACCCCTGCAAGATTATTACACAGCATTTAATTATCAACATTTGTAACAAGGGGATGTACAAAAAAATATGAAGAACACAAAACCCATTACAACAAAGAATAGAATAAGAAAACCAAAACTAAAAAAAACAGTTATTAACAAAATACCCCTAAATCGTGAACATATTCTTGTATTTCCACCGTTTTCAGTTTACGCAAATGAATGAAGAAAAAAATGATGAATTAAAAAAAGAAGACGAAAAAAAGACGAAAAAAATGATAATTCAAGAGATGATGATGATGATGAAGTTGATAGTGAAAATGATAGTGATGTTAGTGATGAAATGGATAGTGAAAGTTCAATTACTTCTTCTTCATCAAGTTGCGAAGATGATTTAAAATTTTTAGAAACATTAGTTCAATTAAATAAAATAAAGAAAAAAGCAGATATTGATAAAAAAAATACGTTGTTAGATTCTCAATTAATTAATAAATTACAATACATTGCTAAAAATATTTTAAATAAAAAAATTTCTATCCAACTTTCCAGTGATAATAAATATATTTTGAATAAGTTTTCTAAGAACAAAATAAAAGAAAAAGATTTAAAAATATTATCTGAGGATTTTCGTATAATCAACATATATCAAAAAGCATACAAATTACTTAACCAACAAATAAAAAAAAATTACCGAAGTAAATAAAATGCAATTAATTAATCCAAGTAAATTAAATGAAATTTTAGATTTAATCAAAACTGATCATGAAAACGAAAAATTATTGCAGTGAATTAACAACAAAAATAATTTCGAACTTATTGAAAGTAAAAATAAAATGAAAGAAGAAATGAAAAAAGTTAATAATGATCAACGTGTCGCAGAGAGTATGGTTAGTTTTTAAAAAGACAACAAAAGATGAAAAGAAAAAGTAATGAACTTGAAAATGAGGTGAACAATGATGAATCACCCGAGGTAAGGAAAACACCGACTGCGACAAGTGGTCAACAAATAAAAGAATTTCTTGAAAGGAAAAAAATTAAAATTGCAGGTACAGATATAATAAAATTAAACGGTGTGGGAATAAACCATCATGATTTATTATACGATTTAACGCATAATGTCAGCAAACAAAACATGTTCAATCTTACACAACATAAGCAGACGGTTGCTTTAAAAGAATTGAAAAAATTACATATGCCCGCCTATTATATACGTAATATAAAATTACGACAATGTTATATAAATTTGGGAAAAACAACTTCGGGTCTTTCGAGTAATGAAGAACCATCTACATCACTCACCACCCACATTCCTACACCTTCAACGCCACCCTATTCAACACGAAGAAAATGGCGACGAAAAAATCAATGAATTTACATTGTTTTTTAACCCAATTTTTATTTACGAACGAGATTAATAAAATTTCAAAAATAAATAAGTTTTTAAATAAATATTATTTGGGTACATTTCCTGCAAATATTTTTCCTAAAAAAATTTTTTATCCCTCGTGTTGGATTTGGAATACGGATGAAGCAGATCAAAACGGTCAACATTGGGTTGCTATATGGGTGGATAAAGAAAAACATGTATTTTTTTGATAGTTTTGCTAAAGATGTATCGTTTTATAAACGTGAATATTGGTATGATTATAGTGTAAAAAAGGACTCAAATTTCAATATATTCAAAGTAAACAATTACAATCCAAAAATACTAACATGTGTGGAAATTGGAGTTTATTATATTTATACAATCAATGTCGTAATGAAATCGAAAATAATAATAAACAAAAAATATTTAAAAATGAACGTATTAAAATAAAAAATGATATTAAATTTAAAAAAAAAATAGAAACAATTTTGGGTAGTGTACTCGTTGGAATATATAATAAAAAATGTAAAAAAAATTGTAAGAGTAATAACAATCAGTCATGTTGTAGTTTTAATAATGCCAATTTTTAATTAAACAAAAAATTAACTATTTACACTGTTTTATGGATTTTTTTTCATAATGGTTTTAATCCTTTTTTTTTCCGGTATCTTCTAGACATCGATGTTTTTTTTATTAAATCAAAAATGAACCCTCCTTTTTGTTTTATTTTATTTTTTTTTCTAAGGGTAACACTCCTTCCATATCTTTTTCTTACCATGTTGACGTGCTCTTTACCCACCTAGGGAATGTCGGACAGCGTTACCCCAATAACCAAACCCCCCTTTTTGTTTTCTTTTTCTTTTTCGAATACCGAATCCCAATTGACTTCCAACTATTTGTCCAATAGGTCCCAAAAAATCTAGAACACTACTACCCCCTTTTTTTTTTTTTTCTAAGGATAATTCCCCTGCTTCTATATCTTCTTCTTGCCATGTTTTTAAAAAAAAATTCATACACAATATACACACCCCATACTATATATACTTTTTAAAAAAACGATTTTTCAAACAACTCTTTTATTTTTTTTTAAAAACTTTTAATTTTTCTTTTTACATTTATTTACAAGTCATAGATTATCGTTGGTTCATGTGGAAATACATTGGTTCTAATTCTACAATTTTCATACCCTTTTCTACAATTATCAAACACCAAATAACCATAGGGTTTCTCATTAATTTCACTTAATACTTTATTAAATCTATTTCTATTAATTTTTTTATTATCACATATCGTATACATATTATTATAATCACTTAAATTTTTAAACATAACATAATATTGACTATTGACACGTAAATTTCGCAATTTATTATTACCATATGTTAAATTTTGACATGTAAAAATAACACTAATATTACGATGATGGACATCTTGAGTTGCAATATTATCTATTCTTTCAAGATTTTCTTTTGATGATGTTGCAACTAACATGAGATCATCTAATATTATTAAAGTATTTTCACGGGTATTCGTTTGTATATCGGTAATGCGAGGAATACCCTTTTGACAATCGATAAATTCAACACTAATATCTGTTTTTTCCGCAAGAACTTTTTCCATTCCAGCGTACAGAGGTTGATAAATTGAATATAAATAAACAATTTTAACAATTGCGGGTGTAATCATAATGTTAATATTTTTCAATAATTGTAATATCCAATATGTTTTCCCACTTTGACTGGGACCACATAACGTTAACATAAAAGGGTGTTGAAATGGTAATGAAACATTGTTCATTTCAGTTATCTAAAAATCCAAACGGAAGCGTATTAAAATTATTTTTAACAACACGTTTATTAAATGTAAATGAAAATTTTTTTATTTCATCCTCAATAAAAATATGATTAAGTTTATCTTTACATATTTTATTGTGATATTTAATTTCGATGATCTGATCTTGATTTTTAACACATTGTGTCAAGGATAAAAAATTCAATTTTTCTTTTATTGTTTCGTTTTTTTAAAGTAAAACCTTTGACATGAATACATTCCTGATTTAAATTAGTTATATACGCGTAACATTTTGGACCCGTTGAACAAAAATTTGTTATCCATTCATTTTCATTTAATTCATTCGTTAAATCTCCTAAATAATTTCCCGTTTTAACATCAGTATAATTATTTTCATCAGATATATAAATAACAGAATCTGTATCAAAATATAAAACGCGATCGTCTAATTTATCGAGTAACTCGTATAATTTCAAACGTGCATATGCAGTAACAAAACATGCAATGATTACATTTCCCGTTTTTAGAGGCGTTGTTGCATCATCAATTTTTTCATATGTACAACGTAATAATGTTTCGTTTATAAATTCCATCGATGTTAATTTTTTACTTTTATCATTGGCTATATTTAATAATTCTTCATAATCGTTTAAAAAACACACTTGTGTATTATTTTCGTTTTGGGCAAATTTTCCCCATAACGAATTTAAAAATGTTTTTGCTATAGTTCTTAATCCGGGATTTTTCTCTATTTTGTCTTTATCTAAAAAAACATTTTCATTTTTTAAATAATCATTACAATACTGTTTAATTTTATCATCATTTTTACTTCCATCTGTGTTCAAACAATCCATAGGAATTCCTGAAGATTCTTGTTTGATTTTTAAAAATTGATTAACGTATTGTGAAAAATTTTTTTCTTTGCGTTCAAAATGATATATTTCGTAAAGAGCTATTATTTTATATCCCTTATCTATAGCAACATTAATCTCAACACTAGTCCAAGTACCCGTTAAGTATCGATCGCTTTCATTATGTTCACATTTATTACATTTATTCACAGCACATTTATAATTTCCATTATTATAATATTATTATAATATTAATATACAAATTATAATTAATAATTTCCCATCTATTCTAACAGGTAAAACAGGAAAGTAAATATTTCGAGGAGGTGAAATACAACATTTTACTAAACCAAATATGTCCTTGATTTTTATTTTATTACAATCTTCCCCCAGTAAAATAGTAGGATGACCCACAGGAAAATCATAATTCTTTTGTACATAAGGGTATAGCGATGTAAAATCTACATAACTTATTCGTTCGTTGGGTTTTGTTTCTTTAAATAAACATACGGGGGAAGTTCGTCCCCCATATAATGCGTCACGTGGTGTTAAAGGAGTAAACGGATAAAATTTTCTTTTCAATTAATTGTTTCTGTGTATATTTTTTTCTTCTAAATAATCACATTCCCACATCTCGATTAATTTGTAACCGGCATTTTTTATTGTCCAAGAAAAACGTTGCGTATTTGCATATAAATTACTAAATTTTTCGTTTGTAAGAACGTTTAATGCATAGGGGTCAAAACATTTGGGACATCCGTGATAAAAACAACCATGAAATTGATATATCGTATCATTATAAAAACCATCGACAAAACGTCCTAGAATTTTTTTCTCACCATTTTGTGAACAGATATATTCTAAATTTCCTCCTAATTCTCGATTAATTTCATCTAACCAATCAATAGCAATTAAACTCTGTTTTACACATCCCCTATACCCCGAAGCAGGAATAATTCCTACACAATTTTTCTTTTAAAAATTAAGTCTATACACTTTCAAAGCTAAACTAGCAATTGTAATACAATTCTTTGCATAAAAGGGTGTAATATGACCTATGGCACCTATCATTGTAGAAAATTTAACACACCCCTTTCTTAAAATATCTACATCACTACAACAATAATAATAAATCTCTTTACGAAATATATATTTCTCTTTCTTTTTTTCTAAATACCATTTTTCAAATTCATTAAGTGTTGCTGTATTCATATGTTTCGTATCAAAAAATTTCCGATCTACAATTTCACCCTCATAAGTTAAATCGTAAAATTCATAAGGATGAAATCCCTTACATTCCCCTTGAAGGTCCATTGCTTTTGGAATATCTGCTAATTTCATACTAAAAAACAAATAACTATTGAGGATTCTAATATTTTGTTCTTTAATTATTAAACTCATTATTTTAGTACCGTTCATTATAGTATTCGGTATTATCTGTTTTATTTCTAAAAAATATTTAAAAATAAAAATAGTATCAAATCTACCCCCGTTATGAGCTATCCAAACGGAATTTGTTTGTTCAAACATAAATTCACATAAAGTTTCAATAACATGGTTATCAAAAATAAATTGTCTATTCCCACAACAACTAACTTTTTCAATAGTATTATCGATAAGTTCTTGATCCTTTTTTTCAAAAATTTTTGTTTTTTTAAATTCAATATGTTGACATTTTTTACATACCTTTTGGACGATACAATAAAAAGGTACGAGCAATTTAGTTTTGTTTACTTTTGTTTCAAAATCAAAAAAAAATAAAGTGGGTTCACTTTCTTGACCCTTGTTATATTCAAATGAAAGGGGTTTCACATAACAAAAATGAGGTTGTTTCATGTATTTATCACAATGAAAACAAAATCGTTTGCTACAATCATGTTTAACTGTTTTATTAGAAAAAATGAAAAAGAATCGAGGACAAATTTTGTTACAGGTTTTACAAAAAAAATAATATTGACAAGGTGTTAAACGATCATAATTACTTTGAGAAGGTTTAAAAATTTTATTTGTTAAATGATTTGTAAAACAATTTTCATCATAAAAAATTATATCACAACTGCTACAAATAAGTTTATTATTTTTATCTTTACAATTATTCGGATATTTATAACATCGTAAACAAGTTAAGTTATTTGTAGTACATAGGTGGGTTATCGATATATTCATGTCGTGTAAAATAACTCATACATTTAACACAAAAAGAACTGGTGTTAAGTTTAGAAAATTCCTTTATGCTTAAGACTACATCGTAATGATTATTATTTAACCATAAACATACAATTTCATTGGTTAATTTAATAAGATTACCTTCACTATCAGTTCGTGAATCATAAATTATATTATCGGAATGAGTGTCAGCATACACTAACAAATCAACACCCTGTTTTTTTAAATAATTATTATATACAAAATTAAACTGTGTAGCATCAACATTACCCTCGGCTATCCCACATTCCCGATATACATTTCGAATTTCTTCACACGTAAATAAATCATCAACTGGTTTATTGGGTTTTCATTTCATTATAAAATATTTATCGTCTTGTTTTAAAAATGATAAACCCACTAATATTGCTAAAGCAAAACAGCAATCTTTCACTGTACGAAATAATACATGGCTAAGAATATAAAATACACCCGTGCGAAATTTACGACCATATTTTTTTACATACATATTACTTTTCACACCGCCTTTATCTGTAGCATTTCCCTTATTCAAACTATTATAAATACTTTTTTTCCTTAGTACACTATTTTTTTTTTTATTTGTACTTATTCCTGTGGGGAAAAGTTTGAACTATTACCTTACTATTCCAACCATTAGCTATTATTTCTTTATTACTCTGCATAAATTTTTCCATAATATTTAAGAAATATTTAATGTCAAAGTCTTTCACGGGTAAAACGGCTGTAGAGAAAAAACTTTTTGGAGCATTACTAAAGATAAATCTAACATAATCATCATCACTTTTTACATTTGCCGCGCAATGTTAATTAAATAAGAAAAAACCAACGATAACGATTGAATAAAACTAATAAAATTAACCGTTTTTTCCCGTGAAACATTCAATGAAAAATGTTGTTCAGTGGCTTTAAATTTTTCTCTACTAATAGTTTCTATATGATTAACAGAAAAATAATCGTCTATTTTTTCATTTTTCTTACTTTCTTTTTTCTTATTAAATAAACTTACAATTTCATCTATATCTTTTTGACTATATTTTAATTTTTTCTGATCATGATTCAACTTTTTTTTTTCTAAAACAAGAAAAACATGCAGTTTTATTTTTATTTATGTTTTCGTCTTCACCATCAACACGATCAATAGTAACATCGTATGAATCCTGTATATTAATACATGTCAACGTAACTATAGGAGGGATTTTTTTTGATAATAAAGAACCCATTTAAAAAAAACTAAACCAAAAAAGAGAGTAAAAAAAAATATGAGTGAAATGTTTATATTGACATTTATTTAAAAACGTCTAATTTACCTTATATCGGATATGAAATTCAAGATAATGATCCTTCAATATTATTTACTCGGTATCTTTTAAAGGAATGTTTACTAAATTTTACAGAAGATAAAGAAAAGATAATACCTATTTCATCAAAGATTTTAAAACAAAGAATAACAGAATTAAAAAAGGAAATATATAACTGTCCCGAAGATATTATCTATAAAGTAGAATGTTTGGTAAAATTTATTCAGACACATGAAAAAAATAATGATTATTTAGGAATAAAAACTATATTTTAAAAACAAATGGTAAGAATTAAGTTACCTCGAAAAAAAAGACGCAATGATAAATCTCAAAGTATACGTCACGTTCTTCAATGTAGAAGTAAAACCTTAAAAAAAATAAGATGTCGTAAACGAACAGCAAAAACAAAAAAATGTTGGATTCATTTAGCAAAACAAAATAACTTACGTATCAAGAAATCAAATATCCCCAATGCTGGTGAAGGATTATTTGCTTGGAAAAAACCTTTTAAACCCGATCGTAATATTTCTTATTACACGGGTCAAAAAACAACACAACCCAAATTGGATCGTAAATATGGTAAAAACAATAATGCTGTATATAGTATTTGTAACGATGCAAACACTTGTATCGATGCTTATTTGACAACTCACGCAGCAGCACGTTATGCGAATAATGGGAAACCCGGTTCTATATATAAAAATAATTCCGATTTTGTTTACGATCCAAATAATAAAAAAATGCATTTAGAAAGTATAAAACATATAAAAGCACATGAAGAAATTTTTGCAGACTATGGTGATAACTATTGGAAGAGAAAACAACCTTCATAACAATGGTAGGAAGAATAAGAGATTTACGGGGTGGTGATTTTAAGGGGAAAAAAGGCAACGTGGGGGTATTTTTAAAGGGAAAAAAAGGCAACGTGGAGGAAATAAAACAATCAATAAATACAGCAAACTTTTTATAAAAGATTTTAAAAAAGAGCTTAAAAAAGGAGCTAATTTAGTAATATAGCAAAACAAGGAACGAAAAAAATCAAAGGTCATTTTCAAAAAGGAGGAATTGTATATCATAGACCCAGAAACAATCTTGAAAAGATTTTAATGTATTAATTTTAAAATAAAAAAAATACATTCATTGTATTATTTCGTTACATAAGAGGATATTGTTCATTGAATATTTTTCTACATTATAAGCTCTTATTTCATTAAAATTTACACTGATGAAATTAGGGTAATCCACATTACATTCGCATTCCCCTTTACATTTTTTACAAGTGTATTTAGTTTTATTATAAACAAAAAAATCATAATATAATGCTATAATACTCCTAAAGCACTCATAAGTAAAACAATGTTTTCTATCATAATCTATTATCTTTAAATATTCTCCAATTCCTTTGTCGTTGATACGTGGGAGTCGGTCATCATTCCATGCTTCACATATTTTACGAAGAAATTCATAACATTCTTCTGGAATTTCGCGATTCTCTTGATGTATAATATACATTTTGGGATTTTTTGAACATTCTACTTCCAGTATAAATTTATACCGCAAATATGCTTCATAATCAGCTATAGATATTAGTAGATGATATCTTGATTTTTCAACTTCCACACTTCCTACTAATTGCCAAAAAAAACGGATTCCAAATAACTATATTGTGTTAAATCGTGATAAATCTTATATCCCTCTTGATTTATTGCTCTCTGAAAAATAGCCATGACACTTACACACACACATCTTGAAAAAATGATCTTTATATATAGACATATCTACGTATATCCATCGGAATAAACAATAGAAATATCGTATTCAATATAGGGTTTATCAGCTTCACCCGTTTTAATACCATATTTATAAAAAAAATGATCATCTATAAATTGAATGTTTTGAATCAATATAAAATCTTCGTCAGCAGGTAAATTATAAGCTAAATCTACAAAACGTTTATCATCGTTAAATAAATTTTGCTCAGGATCAATAAACAATTGATTAGGGTTTACTAGGTTTTCCAATATATGCTCCCAATTCACCCTGTTCGAATATCTCTTTTTTAACTTGAACAATACTCCATCCTAATGCATCGTTATATTTTTCTCCAATATTATTTTTAATTTTTACATCAATACTATGAATTATTTTTCGTTTATTCCAAATGTTTTTTCTTGCTTCTAATTCTCCCGTAAGATAATTCTGTTTATCTGTTTGAAATTTTCTATTGTCACTAAATGTCAATGAAAAATCAGTAAATGGACCTGGAGCACGAATATTTGTTTTAATTTTATAACCGTTAAGAAAACTCGTTGGTATTACACCACGTATCCAAGGAACTTCTTGAAACTCATATAAATTTGCTGCTGATTTTAAAGCAACTGTCGCGAATTTTCTTGGATGATAAAGCCAAAAACGTTCATTATAATGGATGATTTTTTTCTGACTCATTTTAATGCGTTCCAATAAGACAAATATAAATAAGAACGTTTTATTTATACTATACGTATAATGATATCATTTTTTATATATTTAAATGTACAAAGAGTTTCTATGATCATCTTATTTTTTTTAAAACTTCTCTCTCCTTCTATTTTTACAAAAATAGTGTTTTTGACAACATGTACTTCATTAACAAAATAATAACGTTCTAATGTACGTTTTATTTTTAAAATATAAGCATTTCTTAAATGTGCTTTTGATAATTTTTTAAACAATCTTTGTGTTTCTAAAAATAAAAGGAAAATACATTCAATATTTTTTTGATTTTTTTTAAATCAAAAGACACTAGTGTATTATTTTATTTAGGAAAAATTTTCAGGAGAATAAATTTAAAAAATTAAATTCCTTATCATACATAGCGAGTACAGATCGTTCATTATCCTCATCTTCTAATTTACGAAACAAACATGCAGCAAATAAAAGACATTCAAACAAACTACAATGATACAATAAACATGTTGGTTCGCTAGTATGATACCAACAAAATATTCAAGATTAACACAATGTAAAATAGTTTTTTCTTGAAGTGTTTTAACTAAAGAAGATTCTTTATCACCACCTTTATACCCAATAATAGCATTCGGGGAAAAAACATTACGAAATAAATAACTTAATCTATTTATAAGTTCACTTTGACTAAAATAATCTCTTGATTTTTTTTCAGATAAATAGTCTAAACCATGACATCGATATTGATAGTAGACGGTAGAACGTTCCCTTCGAGTTAGTTCTTTGTAGGGTTTTAACTTGCCATCATAACAATGATAAATAAAATACTTCTTCGTTTGAAGTTCGAGAAGAGTTACTTCACGATAACTGGGTCTCTCTCCCTTAAACTGGAAACATTCACAATCCATTATATGTGTGATACGCGATAAAAATAATTTCTGTCGTTCTTGGGATATTTCTTCTTTACATTTGTTTAATGCACAATTATATTTACCCATATACAACTCCTCGATAGTCGTCTCTTCAGATTTTTCCTGTTGATTCTCAGTTGTCTCTAACGGGATGTAGTCATCTGCTTCTTTAATTTCGCTGCTCTTCTTCTCAAATATTTTTGCCATCTCTCTCTCCTACACTCAGACTGATATTAATTATTTTCGACCCTACATCAGGTTTTATAATAGCATCCTGCGTTACTATGCATTACTGTGGGTAGGATGGTTTGACCAATCAGAGTTCGTTGATTAAAGCTTTCATGTCATACAGATGATTTGTGATACTCATGTACAATGAATGTGTGTTGTGGGAATTAGAGACGCGAATGCATAATTAGCGATTTTCTTCTAAACAAATACTCGGGGATTAGTTGACCTAATGATGTGTTGTGGGATTAAAGACACGAATCCCTAATTTTGTTCTAAAACACACACACGTCAAATCAGTTGATATGTTAAATATTCGTGGGATTAGTTTATACATTGTAGTTACAATAGTACTTTTTCAAATTTTTATCAAATTCGTGTTAAATTCTGCGTGTGGAAATATATATTTTAAGAATGGGAAAATAGTATATATACAAGTCGATTTTTAAAAAAACGCGTTCCATCATTCGTTTTTGAGAATGTCGTTAAACATTGGTGATAAAAGAACCTATGAGCAAGCCCACAAAATCAATATTAAGACGATATTGAAAATTGTTTATTATATACAACATTTTCGTAACCGATACATTGGATTATTATTTGCCGTCTGTGACTTATGTGACTATTACTATGGGGGAATTATCGAATGTATGGAAATTGAATCGAGACAAATTGGTCGGGGATATAAAGATTACGCATATATTGAAAAAATGAAAACTGAAATGAACCAAGATGAATGCAAGGATTGGCGAATCTTAACAGATAAACAACACTATATAATACCCGTTGTTCATACACAACGAAAATATTATATTTATGGTGAAAAACTATGTGAGCGTTATCAGAAATTACTATTAATACCCGCTCAAACATTAGTTAAATCTATTTTTCATTTGAATGATAATCATTCCGATAATTTTTTTATTGAAATTCAAACAAGTTGTTACCCTAGAAATGATATTTACCACTTTATTTCTATTACTATTAATGATGATCAAACTACAATTCCTAAAGCTATAGGATATGGAGGGTCTTATCTTTGTAATACATTACATAGACTTAATCGTTGTTTTAGTCGTGAATTTACATATTGCTGTATTTATTTATATTTTATAGATCCTTTTTATTATCTACATAATTTTGATAATTTTGAGAAAATAGTTTATCAACTTGCATGTTGTTTTATTTTCTTTTGCGAAAATCATAACCCTATATCAAAACTTAAAACTAGTAACGATGTGGTTTATAATTTTAATCTCGATAAGATTGTTAAGCTAATGATAACGAAACCCCCGCCTATTACCTGTTGTTATAAAAATTGTCAGAATTACTCTTATTGGTTTAAATTGTTTTATAAGACAAGTGTAAATAAAAAGTTTAAAGTCAGTTTATTTTCTGATCTAGTATAATAGTATTATACAAAATAATAGACCCATGTGTTTACAATTTTACCCACCGCATTTGGATATATTATATAATTATACTATAAGGGTAAGGATTACATCTGATAATACTACATCATCTACTTTTATTATTAAGAGTATTATAGAAGCATATAATATTAACCATGAAGATCCTGACATTATAATACAGAGTATTGAAAAATTGTATTTAGACTAATTTTAAAAATTCAAAGAATATATTCAACAACCAAAACCCAGTGTGTTTTTTGTCATTGGGGAATAAAATGAATTTAAGATGAGAATTTCTAAAATCTAAAATTGTTTGACGTACAAATAAT
This sequence comes from Chrysogorgia sp. JL179-B06, assembly GCA_035772405.1. Classification (NCBI taxonomy): domain Eukaryota; kingdom Metazoa; phylum Cnidaria; class Anthozoa; order Scleralcyonacea; family Chrysogorgiidae; genus Chrysogorgia; species Chrysogorgia sp. JL179-B06. Next base: position 167,149 of record JAYKKM010000239.1, read on the forward strand.
TTTATATAATATTCTTCATTATCAATGTTTTTATATCTAAAAAAACATAGGATTAAAGCAAAAAATGCTATTATTTGTCCAATTTCATGTCTATCCATACGATTATATACATCCAAAAGTTCACGTGGAATTTTTAAATGTTCAATAATATTTTTAAACAAATTCTCATGTTCGTCAAGACATTTCCACACACTTTTTTTCCATATTTTTATTGATTTTTATTTCAAAACGTGCCAGTTCTTTTACCATAATATTCCACACCTCCATGATTTCACATTACTGATATTTTTATTTACAACAATATCATTTTATACATTTGGGTTTTCTTTTTTTCAAATCATGCTTTCTTTTTATTTCCTTATTATTATCCATTATATATCGTTTTTCCATAAGATCGCTCGTAAATTTTTGAGAACGCCATTGCAAATATTGTTTATTTATATATAGTTTCTCAATATAGAGACCCTCTAACTCACGATATTTATCACGCTGTGTACAAATAATATCTTGATCATAATTCGAATAGATTGTCATTCGTTTTTCTTCATGATGTTCATCGCCTTTTTTTTCACGTTTCATATAAATTAAAGAACGTTTTAAAACATCTTTTCTTCAATGGAGGATCGTTCAATACTTCTCGATCGTCTTCCTCTTCTTCTTCTTCCTCTTCTTCACACAGTGGAAATAATGGTTGGGGTGATGTAGACATAGGTGGCGGTGCTGGTGGTGAAAGAGGAATAGGAGATAATGTTGGGGAAAGAGCGTTTGCTAATTCATCAACAATTTGTAATAAATGTGTTCCTTGAACGGGTACCATTTCATCACACATTCGTATTAAATTCGCAGGAGAAGGAATAGGGATTTGTCCAAAGAAATCAATGGGCATTTCGTGTATGTAATTATCTAATTCATCTTCTTGAACGGGTAATTCGTATACCTGTGGCGGTGAAATCTTTTTGCGGTGGAATAGGAGATGTATTATACTTTGCTTGCGGTGTTTGAAGAGGTATATTATACTGTTCTTGCGATAGTAGAGGTGGTGGGTGGTTTACTTGCTGGGGTAGAGACGGTATCTTTGCTTGCTGTGGCGATGCGTTATACTTCGCTTGCGGGAGTAGAGGGTATATGTGACTGGACTGTTCTTGAGATGGTGAATTTACTTGCTGGGGTAGAGACGGTATCTTTGCTTGCCGTGGCGACGTGTTATACTTCGCTTGCGGGAGTAGAGGGTATATGTGACTGGACTGTGCTTGAGCTATCGGTACAGGGAAATTTAATTGCGACTGTGCAATGTCTTTAGTTGTACGATGTTTGACGTTCTTTTTTCCTCTGATTTCTTGACGGCATGATGTATATTGTTCATCATCTGAAATATCCAGACCCCTTTTACGATATTCTTGTCGCTGTAGACGGCGTTGTTTTAACATTTTGGGAATATCTTTTCCTTTACTTTCAACCCGAGCAATTGTTTTTCCACTTTCAATATTTTTATGAGTCTGCTTCACACGAGCCATAATGATATTGTGACTAAAAAAATTAGGAACAAACGCTTATAAAAACAAGCTAAAAAAAATGGGGTAACCTGATTGGTTGAACTTAATTCCATAATAAAAAATCGGGGTATTCTCATTGGTTGAATGATAAAATAAATATTATAAGACTCCCCCCGACGATTACTAATACATGTAAATCTTTTTAATCTTTTTGTTGACTTAATGCTAGGGTACGTTGCTTAAAATATTTATCGGTAAAACGTTGTAGGGAAAGATATAAAAACACATTTTAGAAGTAATATTTTTTTAGAACACTTTCAAAATGATTGCGGGTACTAAAGAAAATCCTCTGTTGGTAATAATTACCGATTTAGCAAAGTATTTTTCACATATTGAATATCAAGTGGTTGAATGTCGTAAAATGGATATGTTGCCAAACAATGAACGTCCCGAAATAATACTATATAAGATATTATTTTTATGGGGTGAGAAATATATATATACCTACTCATCGGACGATTTTACACATTTGATCGGACAGTTTGTGAATGTACAAATCGATGAACCTCCACCCTATCAGCCATGAATCAAGCAAAATTTATAGATATAATATCTATGAGGGCTCTATCTCGTGAACGAAATCTACAGTTAATTGGTTCAAGACCCATACCCAAACCTGCTGGCGAACCGACACAGATGTATGAACTTTTTTTTAACGATGAATATAACAATTATTTTAAAATAGAATTCGATTCATCCCAACACGATAAGATTGGTAAAAGTGTGTATCTTACCCATCAATATATATTCATTGTAAAAGATTAATCCTTTGTATATATAGACATCTCTACCCAAAAACATTTTATTATTAAACAAAACTCATCATGGCAACAAGTATAGATATAAACGAAATTAAACTTGATAACGTGAAGTTATACACCTCTGAATTTTTATATACAATGTGGAAGGACTCTGATTTTTATGTGGTTGACTTTATGAAGGAAGATAAAATTTGGCTAGATAACCGGCGCGGGATAATATTAAAAGATTTTAAACTCACCTGGCATCTTAATACCCGAATGGGTGTCCAAGCTGGAATTCATCGAAACGAAAATCAAGAAGATCTCGTTGGCAACCACATCTACTTTGCAAACTCGTACACAATGTGCTGTACCAATCCAGAATTATTACGTTAAACATGTATATGTTATTAAAAACCATTTATCATCTGTTTTTGACATGTATGAATTAATTAACACGCACTAAGCTTATCGAGCAAAATTGTCTAACGGGTATATTAAAATATATACTAAATTGTGTGAAAAGTGTAAAATAAAGTATCAAAAAGCATAAAAATATGTTTAAATAAGTGTAAAAATGCTTAAATATCTAGAAATAGACGTATTTAAACATATACCCCTACGGAAATATTTATTTCACAGGGGCTAATCCCTCCAAAATGGCCGCTAATCCCTACGCGTAATTAATACATCAACTGAATAGACAGGTTAGAACTCATTATAAAATCGTATCTCCAAAGTACACAAACAAAATGGCCGCTAATCCCCAACAAGTATAATACATCAACTTTTGACATCGTAGACCCAATTGCTAATTATAATCCAGCGTCACAAATTCATTGTCCCTACCCATATTATAAATCAACTGCTTTTGACATAAGGGGAGGAATTAGAACAAGACGCTTATTATATATTCGCGTCCCTAAGCGTCTAACAACCCTCATTGTTCCTACCCATAATAATTCCATTGTTTTGACATGAAGGCTTTAACGAACGATCTCTGATTGGATAGATACGGAGGAGGGTTTGATTATAGAAATTCTGATTGGTCAAACCCGCTAATCCATTGTAATAGTCCGCAGACCGTGATTATAAAAATAAGGAGTACGGACAATTAATTTCAAACCCAAAACCCGCCTCGTACAAGATTTTTAAATCAAGAAAGATGGAAAATACACAAGAAACCCCTATGAAGTTTGACTTCGATGAGTTCATACCACCAAAGGAATACTACAGAGATAATGTAAGTAGCGATAGTAAACTGATTGTTGTGTGTAAAAATATCGTATATTTATTATGTTATTTTTATTTCTTAGAAAGAAACCAACGTGCCGACTCCGAAAATATGGAGACGCATATATCGGGTATTGCGCTGTATGCAGATGATGAAGAAAGCACTGAAGAAGAAAGCGCTGAAGAAGAAAACGAAGAATTGGCATACAGAGTCCAGCCGGACTCTGAATATAATTTTAGGCCGATCTCGCCACCGGAAGCAGAGGCCGCCACTTCCCCAAAAATATGGGGTATACGGACACTAACGGTGAAAACTATATTTATTACGAATCATCGAAAACTTTAGTTGCAGAACGTGTTTAATGTGTGTGTTATTTTATTTTTGTGATAATCGTTATATTTTTAAAAATAATTCATCCAACTTCTACATCGTGTGTGTGTTTTTACTATAGCTAACTCTTTCATCATATGCTAACGAACAACCCTGGCGTAAAATAAGCAATTCATTGAATAAGGGATGGCCTGTACTGTCGCTTTGGACCAGAGCCAATCTCATTCGAACCGCAAATTCGACTACGGGTGAACGCGCACCAATGCAGTAATAAAACAGAACATTGGAAGATGTCAGAGTCTTGTACCGAAGCACAACTTACAAGCGAGCAAAACACACACAACTGAAAAAATATGAAAAAACATCTGCTTATATACTCTACAATTCTCTTAAAAATGTTTTGGGGTTTTCTCCAAATTTATTAAAACACTTTTACGGTATTAAAACTTTTTCCACAACTCTAATATTTATATTTGATAATATTTCATCTAAAATTATTTTGAGAACATTTTTTAAACTATAACCCATCTCTCAAACTTTTTGGAAGACTTAAAACACCCAAATAATTTTTATGAGATATATCATCTTAAAATATTTTGAGGAAATATCATTTTTAAAAATACAGTAACTAGGGAATATCAGTCATTCAGCCATAAGATGGCGTCGAGGTAAGAGCTCCATGATGGAAATTTCTATGATTAATTCAGTCAAAATGTGTGTTTATTTTTATTTTCAAAAAACATTACAAGTCTTCAAATAAAAATATGGAAAATTTTTGGATGGCACGTGCACGTAAGTATAAATCACATCGGGTGAGGTATGATGGTTATGTATAATAGAATTTTTTGTATTTCTTTTTTTCAAAACGAGGTGTGTGTCAGTGTATATATCACAGTGTGAATGATGATTTGACTAAATGCTGTTGCGGATGCTATATGGGGTTGAAAGCAGTGATGAACCAGGAACAGGATGTTTAAGTCGTAGAATTTCGTGTTCCAAATAATTGATGATCAGTGCGGAAAGTTTGCACAGAAACCAAACATGTCTAAAGTAAATGTGTTTCACTTTAGACATGTTTGGTTTCTGGGCAAACTTTCCGCACTGATGATCAGTTGTTTGAAACACTAAATTCTATGACTAAAACATCCTGTTCCTGGTTCAATCAATGCTTTCAACCCCGTATAGCAAAAGACGTCAGTACTTGCTTAACACTATTCACCTTGAATGACCTTCAATCTCTGGTCGTTAAACTCAGTTACGACTAAAAAACTGGTCGTACAACAACACGAGCTTTGTGATATATATACTCTTGACCGCGACCACCTTATTTTGAATAATTTTAATACAAAAAACCTCTTGTATACGACCAGGTGCATATCCCCCTGATTTGATGACTGGTCGTTCTTAACAGGGTGACCACACCTTTAAAATGTTCAACCCCCCTGGAAATATGGGACTGGCTGTGCTCTGATTGGTCAATTCAAATCAATTCTTGATTCTGATTGGCTTAGAGCTCGGTCCAGTCCCAAACACATTGATATATATATATATATATATTACTACTGCACTGCATACGTTGCTTTGTCACGCGTAAAATGTCTTGACGATATATATATTTTAACACCTTTGAGAACGACATTCTTCACCCCTGTTGCAACCGCTCTTGTATAATATATTGAAATTTGTTCATTTGGCAATACTTTAAAAATAAAATTTTAGAAACAAATTTTAAATGACTTTTGAAAATGACTTTTAATCAATGGAAATACATGATCTGGAAAAGACGAAAAATGAAGTTGCATTTTTCGCAACTGGTCCCCGTTTGGTCTTAAAATGTATATATTCCAGCACTCGAAATTTTCCTTCTCCATAAATGCTTAGAACATGTAGTTTAATCGAGTGAAATGCCAAATATTACTTGTAAGTTACCTGTTTAAAGGGACACTCCGGCCCAAATACAAATGTAGTTCATATGAAAGATCTTACTGACTTTAGATTATTTCTAAAGTTTCAGCATTCCTATCAATTTAGTTAAGAAGATGTGGCTAGTTGAAGTTGGAGAGTTTGTCCAATTTCGACGCCATTTTGTTTCTCAAATATGACGTCACTGAGTGACGTGATCTCGTATTATGCCTAAGAAGCTCCTCTACTTTCCTGCATGATGAACTAAATAGTTTATTTCGACTAATTTTCGTCCAAAGACCATTCACAATAACTATCACTATGTGATCGCCATCAAAACAACTCCACTGACGATAAAGAATCACTCAATGACGTCATATTTTCAAAACCAATATGGCGTCAAAACCCACAAATTTTCAACTTCAACTAGCAATATCTTCTCTACTAAATTGATAGGAATGCTGAAACTTTGGAAATAATCTAAAGTCAGTAAGATCTTTCATATGAACTGCATTTGTATTTGGGCCGGGGTGTCCCTTTAAGCTGTTCAGTGTCAGCATGAAAGAAATTACATCGTCAGAACTTCCAGGAACTGTTGCTGTCTCCAGAACAGCAATCTTTTGCATTGCTTTAACAGCAGCAACTACCTGTCAAGTATGGTATGTTTATTAGAATTTAAATATTTTTAGCATTTACACAGCCTTAATTGCCTGGTACTATAAATACCTGAAGTGCCACATGTGTGCCATGGATACCTTTAGTCGTGCCATTCCAACTTTCGAATCCAAAACACAGTAGGCCCGTGATGGCTCTGCAAGTCAAATGTTTGCAGGTGTTGTGCACATTAATGGTACATGATATTTTTCATAAAATGAAAAAAGATCAAATATGAGGTACTTTTTGGACTTACTATAACACCATTATCCTCTTATAACTGATCTCAATTTGCTGATTGAAAATCTGTTAAGATACAGTATCACATGCACATTCTTTAAAATCATGCTCAGAAAGATATTTATTTCTAGACCATTTCCATGACAAGTGAAAATTTTCTTGTACTACTAATAACAAAGTGAAATAAGAAAAGACAGTGTAATATGACAGAAATAGGTTAATAAGTAAAAAACTAACAGTAAATTGTACCATAATAAATTTGAGTGAGGCAGCAGAATTCTTCAAGTTGCCTATCTGCCATAAGAATACCAGCTTGTGTTACTGGCTGCTGTAGAAGTAGATAAATGGAGTTAACCAGGAGTGAATCGTGACAGTAATACTCATCTGGCAAAATTCCTTTCAGCACAGGTAAGGAGTAATATAGCAACCATGATCTGAATTCAGAATTATTAAATATTCAAATAGTCATCTGATCAATTTTAGATAAAAGTACATGCAATGTATATGTAGTGGAAAATTTTGAAATGAATTGTCAGATAAATTCGCAATGCAGATACATGTATGTCTTAAAGTACTGTACATTATTTAATATTGTTTATCTTGCCAGTACTTCCTGTCTTCAACCAAGCTTCGAGGTAACCTAGAAATGAAGTCTGTTGACTTCACACTTTGATAGTCGGTCATCAATGAGAGAAATTGTATTGCCAATAAAATTTCTCATTCTTCTGTTTTTTATCTAGGCACAAGGATAACAACATCTTCAATACCAAGAAGCACACCATGCATATAATCTACTGGCATTCCATTCATCATATCAAACGCATTGATTAGATATAGCTGTGACACATGCTTCACACCACTGACCTTAAAACATAAAAAAGAAAGTATATTTAAACAAGACCAAGCAGTTCTGAAATGCCATTTGGTACTCTGAAGTCACTGTATGAAGGCGTTGTTTATAATTATCAGATGACATAACTCCAAGCTCAGAACTTAATAGTATCCTTAAAATCACTTCTACGTTTGGGGATTTTGCCTGTTTGTGATCTTTGGGTCTTCCTTAGCAAGACAAAAATTTCATCTTCATGGAGTTTTTCACTGTCAAAATTACCAGACATGACGTCAAACCACAAAAATGCCTGGATTTGACATAACGCCCAGTAAATTTTACTGCAAAAAACTCCATGAAGATGAAGTTTTTGTCTAATTAGATATATTAATTACTTTACTTCAAGACCCAAAGATTATGAATAGGCAAAATTCCAAAACGTGATGACATATAGGACTAATGACTTTCAACAAGATGCTTGATGAAATACTTTATTCCACAATGTAAAATTAACCAGAAAGCCCAGGTGACGTTTGGTCTGCATTGCATAAGCTAACAATGTTATGCACTCTAGCATCTCATGAACAACATCTTTCAACAAGATTGAATTTTCATTATACAGTATAAGTTTATATAATAGGGTCACTATAAGACTCAGGACACAACAATAGTGCAGGCAGCAAATATACTAGTACTTATGTTAACAGAAAAGTAATATTGACCTGAAATTGCTTAAAATCTTTTTATTGTAGGGTAATACATACAAGGTATTTTCGGATTTACACACAAGCATAATATAATCGTAAAATTCAATTAGTGTCTCAAATAGTTGAATACATTTAGGGATATAGTATTAATGATGGGCACTTTTGCTAAGCCCAGAAGAGTAACGAGGCCTTTTGAGATTTAATTTCAGATGCCATTATGTAAATAATACTGTATTCTGAAAAACAAATATATGTTGCTTTGTATACTGATACAACTTGAATTTACTTACAGGTACTCCAGTCTGTTGAGCTAGTTGACTATGGCAAGCCATATGTAGCAATATTCAACAATCAATATTCAACAAAATTATTCAATGTTCAACAATAAAATTCAATGTTCAACAATAAAATTCAACATTCAACACAAATTCAACATTCAACAAAAAAATTCAACATTCAACAAATAAATTCAACAAATAAAATTCAACACTTGGCATTCAACAAAATGTCTCTCTCCGTCCCAGACCTCTTTTTGAGCAGATTCCAATATGGCTGAACAAACTGAACTCGTCGAAGATACAATTCAGAATGAGAATGGCGATTATGGAACAGAAAATAATAATTTTAATGTCCAAGAAGAATTACCTGCTTTCTTACAGTCAGTTCTGGACAGGGCAATGTATATTATTGATGCTAACAGTAGTAACATAAATAAAATACAAACATATCTTGTTGTCATTGATCGAACAATAAGCTTATTACGACTCCTTTGTCTTAGGTTTATTAATATTTCAACTTGTTATGGCATAATTGTTTCATTATACAGAAAATACAATGGGTCCAGCAACCCTAAAGTGCAGAAATCGAACAAATTGGCCGCGTTGCCATAAACTTGTCATATTTAAAATGTGCTTTTAGCTTGCCGATTGCCTTAAAACTAATCTTGCTTTTTAAATATCTTTGTCAGATGTACAAACAGACAAAACATAGAAAAAGCAGGACGACCGCCCGAAGGGGATAAATTACTTTAACCATTTCCCTGCAAATTTCCTTACGCCATATGGCCTGGCAAAAGAATCTCCCGACAGCCTAACAATGACACGCAGATTGAACAGTGGCTGCTGCGAGTGGTATAACCGGCCACGTGTGGCGCTGAGCGAAATGGCCGCAACAGTCACGGCCAATATGGAGTTGCTGCAATCTTCCTCTTTGCCGTTCGTAAACAAAGAGCTTTTCCAACAGCGCATGACAGAGCAAAAGTCGTTTATGAAGGCTTTGGGTCGTTTGAATACTCAAACGGAGAACAAGCCATCCGATAAAGATGTAAAAACCCTATTGAAAGGTTTGTATGACGACGACTCAACGCTTAACAACTCAATGGTAGAAATGTTTCAAATTGGAGGAGCAATGTTTAGCACTGTCATTCAATTTATGGTTGCAAAGCATCTGCTACGTGATCCAGAAACCTATGGTGCAAAGCTCACGTGCAGCGACGCCAATACAAACCAGTTCAAATCAAATCCAGATGTGAGAGGTTTAAAGTGCATATAAGCCCTACGGGGTTTTCAGTTATTCGTGTAGATCACGACAAATGACCTGATAAAGTATTTTACAGTTTTGGATTTGGTCCTTTCGTTTCCGAGATATTGCTCTTCAAACATAGCCATTTGGCGTTGAAAGCCGCACGTGAGAGAGTCCTGGTACTCGGGGACGGATTAGATTTCACAAACAAGGAATACATAACGTTTTGGACAACAACAAGTTCAAAAGATCATATATCAAGTGAAATCGCCGCGATATCACACTCAAATAAGTATGAAAGCCCATTGTCTAGTTCAGATAATATAATCGAGGAAGAAACTGAACTATCGGCGAAATATGAGGATGAGTCTGATGACTGTTTCATGGACGTCTACGCTGATGAGCAACGGGCTGACGAAGAATGGCTTGCCGCGTATGAAAGAAGAAGTTTGGAGGACCAAAAACACTTGTAACAACTTACTCGAATGTGGAATGGTGCTGAATCCGTAAAATCTTGGTACGTTCATTGCGCCATATTGGTCATATCTTTCATTAATTTATTTTATGTACAGTATGGTATGGGTTTATTGTATAGCCTCTAGTATAGGTGCAACTAGTGGGAGAACTGTATTGATGTCGTTGTAACTGTAAAACCCTACGGAATGTTGTTGCTGCACAGAAATAAGAAATGTTCGACTGTTTTGAGCGACACTAAACTGATTGAAGTCGTAGGTTAACAGCCTCCGTGCATGACTGAACATCCTGACTTTGATCCTGTTTGTCTCAACAGATGAAGTTTGGAGTTAGCGGCAAACACTTTTCAGACACGAGATGGACGTAATATGAGAGGCCAAACTATGTTAAAATATTTAGCAAACAACCTTGTCAATATTAAACTACACATAGACACCTATTATAAAATGGAATGGTAAAATTAAATATTGTCTATGTGTAGTTTGATATTGACAAGGTTGTTTGCTAAATATTTTAATAGTTTGGCCTCTCATATTACCTTTCTTTTGATAATATTTGATTGTATCGACGTCCGTCTCGTGTCTGAAAAGTGTTCAAACTCCATCTGTTGAGACAAACAGGACCAAACTCCAAAGCCAGGATGTTCAAGTTATGCACGAAACAGTCGAACATTTCCCTAGGGTTTTACAGTTACAACGACATTACAGTTCCCACACTTGCACCTATACTATAGGCTATACAATAAACCAATAACCCATACCATACTGTACATAAAATAAATTGATGAAAGATATGACAAATATGGCGCAATGAACGTACCAAGATTTGACGGATTCAGCACCATTCCACATTCGAGTAAGTTGTTCCAAGTGTTTTTTGTCCTCTCCTACTTTCATACGCGGCAAGCCATTCTTCGTCAGCCAACGACTCATCAGCGTAGGCGTCCATGAAACAGTCATCAGACTCGTCCTCATATTTCGCCGATAGTTCAGTTTCTTCCTCGATTATACTATCTGAACTAGACAATGGGCTTTCATACTCATTTGAGTCTGAATTTGAGCGTGATATCGCGGCGATTTCATTTGATATATGATCTTTTGAACTTCTTGTTGTCCAAAACGCTATGTATTCCTTGTTTGTGAAATCTAATCCGTCCCCGAGTACCAGGACTCTCTCACGCGCGGCTTTTTTATGCAAACAACGCCAAATGGCTATGTTTGAAGATCAATATCTCGGAAACGAAAGGACCAAATCAAAAACTGTAAAATACTTTATTAGGTCATTTTTCGTGGTCTACACGAATAACTAAAAACCCTGTAGGGCTTATATGCACTTTAAAGAGCTTCAATTGTCGTCACCGATGACGGCAAGACAGATCCTACAAAAAAGAAGAGAAGTCTTCTCGAAGACCTGGAGAGCTCTGACGAAGAGCTACCGGCGGCCGAGTCTACGAAACAACCGGAGAAAAAGAAAGATAAGAAAGCCCCAACAACAACAACAACACCACGGGTAGAAAAAAGTGGAAAAAAACACAAGGGAAAATGATGACAAGAAATTTTGAAACACTTGACATTTCAAACAGTTGAAACATACTTGAAACATCATGTACATTTCTTATCTTAATTAGCTATTTTCAGCTATTTTTATTAAAAATTAGCTATTTTTATTAGCTGTTTTTCCACACTTTAAATAAAAGGCTATTTTTGTTGCGTTGACAATTGAGACGAATTGACCCAAAAAAGGGAGCAGCATGATTTGTGAGCTTTGAAAAATAGGAGGATGTGGATATTAGCATGGGCGTAATTATGCCACAGAGAAATGGAGGGTGGGTTGGGTTGGGTTGAAAACGTAAGATTGATTGGAAGTCGTGTGTTATCCCTGTAGTAACTTTTCTGACACCGATAGGCCATGCTTTCGCAGTTTGTATTCATACTGAAAATCAAGAAGGTGAGCTTTTACCCTGTTGTTCAGAATCCGTGCTAGAACGCAACGATTTTTTTTAGCTCTGGAAAAAGTTTTTGACTCTAGTCTGACTCTGAAAAAACATGAGGTGTAGAATAAGTGAGAGGAGCAATCCGCCGGTGAAATAGCACTACTCTTATCGTTTTTACTTATTCGGTGAAGTGAAGTGGAACTGGACGTCACATCCACATTTTAGTCTTAAGATCGTTTATCACTCTCACTTTCCAGTCATTTCTGCAAATGTACTATTTAATTTTGCTAAGATCAAATGTGAAACCATCGTGCCAATTTTGAGACTCAGTGTCGGTAGCTGTTGGACAACTTTGGGTAAACTTGAAAAGTCGCAGTGAATGCTTATACTCTCATCTCAGCTTTGGTAAGGTCGAACAACATTCTCACAATCTCAACACATGTGAAACCGGTTGTTGGTAGGATATGTTGCACCTATTTTGCTGAACTTGAACCGGTCTCAGTGAATGCCGTACCATTTGGCTTTGGTTAACTTGAACCGGTGTCCGCTTAAAAGCCACCAAATTTGATCGACCAAAATTGCGTCGGTAGATGTTGTTGCACTATTTTGCTGAACACTTGAACCGTGGTCTCAATGAATACATGTTAATCCATCATGTGAAATTTGAAACCGGTGTTGGTAGATGTTGCACTATTTTGCTAAACTTGACACTCGTTTCAGTGAATGCTGGTACTATTTAATTTTGCTAAGATCTAACCGGTCTCGGTAGATGTAAAACCATCGTGCTAATTTTGAGACCCGGTGTCGGTAGCTGTTGGACAACTTTGGGTAATCTTGAACAGTCACAGTGAATGCTATACTCTCAGTTTCGGTAAGGTCGAACAGACTCTCAACACATGTGAAATTGAAACCATGGCGGTGGCGGCTTTGTCTCTTCACCTCGATCACCGGCTCTCCTCCTCCAGCATCTAGAAGCTGTATCCACTCTGCTTGTCGGGCCTAGAAATGCCATCTTTTTCACGGTCACTTAAAAGTGGTACACCACTGGCACGGTAAAAGCTAGAAAAGCTGGTGGGCATTTGTTTTATATGCTGCGTCGCATCCAGTTTGCTGATATATGCACGGTATGTATGAAACAAGACCAACCTGAAATAATAATAATATAATAATAATAATGACGTTTTATTTAAGAGCATTACAACAAATTATTCGAGTTACTTATAAAACTATCATATACCATTTATAATAGCCTACCTTCTATCATCAAAGACTCTGATTCTATTACTTGTTTCAAAAGAAACTATTGGTGTTATATTTCAACATAAGTTTTGATAATTTTGTATGCTTATCTTTTTGATCTTTGAATTTTGTATTTAGTTAGTTTAGGATAATTTACAGTACTGCCTAGAATTAACCTAACACTTCGGTTGCGGTTCGGTTGCGGTGATGTTGCGGTCGACACATTCGACCGCAACCGCAAGAGTATTGGCGACTGTACACTTCGGATTCCGAAGTCCGATCGTAAGAATCCGAAAGCAAATGAAATTAGATCTATTGAATGAGTATTCTGGACGCTATTGTGTCGGCAAACGGTGATTTATACATTATTGTAAGAGTGTTTTGTCTGAGTTGGTCAAACTACATTCTTTATTGTATGATATTGATTCTTACTTCAACCACATGTATGGCTGTGCGTCGTTATTAAGAACGAGTGTAAATGACAAATTGCAAAGTGAAAAGGTGGTAAACTGCCACGATTTTAAGTCACGAAATACTAACGTTTCGAGCCTAGGAGTCCATCAGAGTATGACCTTTAAATTTTAAATAATACGACTGAAAAAACGGGTCTAGTCAAAGTGAAAAGGTGGTGAACTGTTAATATTTTTAGCAACGTACATCGGCGCGCGTATTTCCGGCGTAAATTACTTGTTTGTTGAATTAATTGTGCGAGTTAGAATGCTCCAGAAACACAGTCATATAACAAGAGCTTTTAAATTGGAGTATGTATATGAGTCTCGCTACCTTTCACTGCCTGTGGGCATAAATCGACAAATCATATTGATTCAATATGCCAACATGTCATATAAGACGACAAAATCATCAAGCGTTAAACTATAGCAAGGCAGTTTTTTCGCTAAATTGCAGATTGCAAGTCTACGGTAGTATTAACTTGTTGCTCGCACTCGTCGGGCTGTTTTTATTGGATTGAATAGCGATTGAGTGACGAACCAGGCAGGTAACGTGATACAGGGAGCCGTAACGTCTATTAGTGAAGCGAGTTTAACAATAAAGCGGGTTTATTTGTTATTAATATATATCCGAGCGCTGGTGCAGTCTATGACCACTAGTCACTGCCATTGCCATTGAGCAGTTTTTTCCTTACGATCGCTCGAACTTGCCATGCTTGCGGCTTGGCGCGGAAAAATGGAAACTTACCCGGGTATCGTATTGCCGACACTTTACACGAGCCCAAGGTCAAGTCAACCCGTGTTTACATGAATATATTAACCCGGTCCGACCCGGCTGTCGTGTAAACGCTAACAGGAGTTTATTATTATTAGTTTATTATTATTAGACGGGTCGACCCGGGTTTGGCTCGTGTAAACGGCCTCTAGATTATATATTTTGTGTAAAAGATTGACAGATGATATGTTTGACTAATTAACTTCCGGTGGTCGACTCAAGTCGGGGTACAAATGATACGAAAGGTCTCCACTAAAAATGTTTCCAATATATAAGTTACCACAGCTTTCAATTACAAAATTTTCAAAACGACTGTGAACATTAACCTTTAATCTATCATGTAGCCGATTTTCAAGCTAAGATTTTACCTAACAACTACATTAGACGTCAAAACAAATCACTACCGAAATCACTACCGCGAGACGCACAGTCAACGGCCTTCCGAATTGATGTAAACACTGACTCATTGCCTTTCTGGTCTGGTTGTCTGTAATTTGTCCCGATTGTCGACAAAATTAACAAGAACATTTTAATAGCGATTTAATACAATTCTTGTGTAAAAATACCAAACAATTCCGCTTTACTGTTAAACTCGCTTCACTAATAAACTCGCTAGTTCGCTGTTAAACTCGCTTCACGTTACGGCTCCCTGTGATAATGCACAAGTATTTCTTTTAAGTTGCCACAAGTTCTCCCAAACGATATTATCAAATTCATAGCAAACGATATTATATTCTGAAATAAGTAATATTCTACATCGCTGCCGTAACTTAGCATATTTCATTATTTTGACAACTTTCCCATTTCTTCGAACTGCAACAGAACTTAAACCATGTGTCAAACGACGCCAAACTTCGGAAATAAACGACATATTCCGAAATACGATTGCGGTTAATATTGCGGTTAGGTTACGCGAGGTTGAACCGCGAACCGACCGAGGTTCGACCGCGGATCGACTTCGGTTGAACCGGAGATGAACCCAGGTTGAACCGCGGATGAACCCCGGTTAACCGCGGTTTCTGTTAGGTTAATTCTAGGCAGTACTGTATATAGCTTCGCTTGTCTGAATAAATGTTACTCGTGTTGTCAGTCAGTGACTTGTACAAGTTCAATATACAACATGGTGTCAGGTGTCATTTACAATCTCGTTCCCAGAGCCTGCGTTCCTTTTGGCCTGCGCCAAGAAAACAGAGGCTCTGGGGAACTCCGATGAAAAAGTCCCCAAATTTGGGTTTTTGTTCCCAGTCCTCTGGTTCCCAGTTCTCTATAATTTGCTACTGTCATCGACGATGTTTAGCTTGTTCGAAGACCAGGAAAAATATTTGTTTACCGATAAAGAAGGGCCCAGTATGTTTTACAAAGCTCTTGGCAAAGCGTTGCGATACAAATGGTCTTTCTTAGCTTTTCGCTAAATCGTCAACCGGAGGATTGACGAGAGTGTTTTATATGTCCGCGTCGCCGGCAGTGATCGGCTCAGCCTCTCAGGTAGGCTCAGGTTACACAGAACACATTAAAATGTAAGGAATTGTACTTTCTGTCAAGAACTTTGGCTAAACTACATCGACCTTGTAGTCTCTATTATAATTTTAAAGTTCTGAGGCGAAACTGCGAAGAATTACGAGACGAGTCAGATGATGGATGTTTGTTTGGCGACGAAGCGAGAATAATATTAATAATAGTTTTAAGTTTTAACTTATTTCATGTGTTCAATTGTATTTTGAGTCTGTCGTGTATAATTATGTGTTGCAGGTGTATCGAATAAATCTTTACCAGCCATAGTTCTGAAAAATATAACTGTTTATTTTTAAACCGCGATTCGAAAATGCAAAACTTCGCTCGAGCAATTAGCTCCTAAAGAAACTGGTGCGAGAGCTCAGCATCAACCAATCAAATGACAAGTTTCATCGGAGTTCCCCAGAGCCTCCGTTTCCCCTCCGCAGGACAGGGGGATCGCAGGCTCTGGGTACGAGATTGGTGTCATTTACTGAAGAGTTACACAATGAACGAAATAAGGACCCGGTGAAATGGATTTCACCACCCCACAGAATTTGTCCGAGACATGGCGACGTTGGAAACGTAGTATGGAATATTACTTGGCAGCAACGTGCGCTGGTAAAAGCGAAGCACAAAAGGTCGCTATTTTTATGTGCATGATCGGCAAGGATGGCCAGGAAATCAAGGATACATTCGAGTTCGAAACCAATGAAGCAGGAGAAGAAATGGTTACCACAGCCATTCTTTTCACCAAGTTCGAGGAGCATTGCAAGCCCAAGAAGAATCTTGTTGTGGACTGACACTGTTTTCTTACAAGAGACCAAGCCCCGGCGAGTCTATACATCAGTACGTTACTGAGTTAAGAACTCTAGCTGTCGTATGCGAGTGGGGAAAATCTCAAAGACGAATCGTCAGTGGTATTTCGTCGAGAGTGGTTCGAGAACGATTGTTGAGAGAATCAGGTCTGAGTTTACAGAAAGCGATCGAGATTTGCAAAGCAGATGAGTTATCAAGACAACAGATGAAGTTGTTTACCAGTGAAGAAAATGTAAATCAAGTAAAACGGAGCTCATTGAACCGAGTCCAGAACAAAGGCAAAGCACAAGAAACAAACGCGCAAAAGAAAGGAGAACTTAAGCATGATACGTGTCGAAATTGTGGTTCGATTCATCCCAAGGGACAGTGTTCAGCTTACAGCAAGTAGTGTCACAAAATGAATCATTATGCAATGATGTGCCGATCGAGCATCTAGAGACCGTTAGAGTAGAAACAGTCGACAAAATTCGCCAATCCGAAGCAGAACACATAACATTGTCTCTAAATAACCAAGATGTTCGTTTGAAATTAGATTCCGGAGCCGAGGTCAACGTTATACCGTATTCAACTTTTAAGAGTGTCGCGAGAACGTCAAAGATAGAGCTTAGAAAGCCCAACAGTCGGTTGAGCGCCTATAATGGACAAAGTATACCAGTCAAAGCTGTGTGCACACTGCAATGTGAACACAAAGGCAAAGTGCACCATTTAGAATTCTTCATTACAAGCATAGAGAGCGAACCAGTTCTCAGTATCTCCGCGTGTAAAGAACTTGGTCTAATAAACTTTGTCAGCGCCGTAGATCATAAAGAAGAAACAGAGGCTTTCACAATGAGAATCAAGACAGAGTACCAAGATGTGTTTACAGGAATCGGGTGCTAGAACAGCCGTATCATATCGAGCTAGATTCAACAGTACAACCAGTAATAGTTCCTCCGAGACGAATTCCGTATGGTTTGGAGCCTCGAGTGAAGACCATACTAGATGAGATGTGTAGTGAAGATATTATTGTGCCAGTTGATCAACCGACGGACTGGGTCAACGCGATGGTCGTTGGAGAAGAAAAACGGTAACCTGCGGATTTGCATAGATCCGAGACCGTTGAATAAGGCGATTAAGAGAGAGCATTATCATCCACCAACGATTGAAGAAATTACGGCAAGGCTGAGCGGAGCAATGTATTTCTCAACACTGGACTGGCGATCGGGATTTTGGCAGATTCCTTTAGACGAAGAGAGCTTATATTTGACAACCTTTGGAACGCCCTTTGGCAGGTATCGCTTCACTCGAATGCCTTTTGGTATCCACAGTGCCCAGGAAGTGTTCCACAAGAGATTACACCAACTCCTTAATGATCTTCCAGGGGTCGAAACGGACATCGACGACATTCTTGTGTGGGGCAGAACCGAAGAAGAGCACGACGAAAGGCTGGAGAGGACGTTGCAGAGAGCACGACAGAGCAACCGCAAGTTAAACCCCGATAAGTGCAAGATTAGAAGTCCCAAAGTTCTGTACATTGGTCATGTACTCACAGGTGAAGGAGTCAAGCTAGACGCCTCCAAGCTAGAAGCGATTACATGTATGCCAGCCCCTGAGGACAAACATGGCATTCAACGTCTACTGGGAATGGTAAACTACGTGACGAAGTTTGCACCAAACGTCTCAGAGGTAACCGCACCCCTACGTGAGCTCCTCAAGAAAGATGTAGTGTGGCATTGGACAGAGCGTCACGAACAATCATTTCACGACATCAAGCGCCTTCTGACAGATGTAAGCTCAGGAGTGTTGAAGTATTATGATCCCAAGCTTCCAGTGAGTCTGCAAGTCGACGCATGCAAGTCTGGACTGGGTGCAGTATTGACACAAGACGGGTCACCAATTGCCTATGCCTCCCGTTCGCTTACAGAAGCTGAATGTAAATACGCTCAGATAGAAAAGGAGCTACTCGTGGTGATGTTTGGTTGCGAAAGGTTTCATCAATACATCTACACCAAGGAAGTAACAGTTGAGACGGACCATAGACCGTTGGTCTCAATTATATCCAAGCCACTCAACAAGGCACCAGCGAGGTTACAGCGCATGCTCCTGCGATTAAACGCTACGACATCGTTTTAAGGTTTAAGCCTGGAAAGGAACTTTACTCTGCACAGGCGACAAGGACGAAGATATTGTATTATCTGTACATACAGCAACGACAAGTCTATCGGTGAGCGATAAGAAGTTAGCCGAATTACGTCAGGAAACAGCTAGCGATTGTACCATGGTCAAATTAGCAGTCTTAATCCAAGAAGGATGGCCCAACAATAAGCACAGCGTACCGAAACAAGTCCGTTAATATTGGCCATTCAAAGACGAACTTGTTGCAGCTGATGGTCTCATCTTTAAAGGTCAGACTATCGTTATCCCTCAAGCACTACGGAAAGATATTCTCTTACAAATTGACGAAGGGCATCAGTAAACTTCGAGCCCGAGAATTGGTGTTTTGGCCTGGTATGTGCAAACAGATCGAGGACATGGTGTCAAAACTGTTCAATCTGTCAATAGTTGAGGCACAGCAACCCACGAGAACAGTTGATTCCACATGAGATCCCACAGTATCCCTGGCAGGTCGTTGCAAGAGGATCTGTTTGAGTGGAGAGGAAATCATTATGTCGTGGTTGATGATTATAGTCGTTATTGGGAAGTCGCGCAACTATACAGTTTGACGAGTACAGCTGTCATCGATAAGTTGAGACAAGTCTTTGCGAGGCATGGAATTCCGGAGACAGTCAAGTCGGACAATGGTCCACAGTACAGTTCTGCTGAATTCGCAAAGTTTGCATCTAAATGGAAGTTTTCTCACGTGACGTCGAGCCCAAAGTATCCGCAGACAAATGGCCTAGCAGGAAGACTGTGCAAACTGTTAAGAGCAGGGCTGCAAAATTACCCCTCAAAAAGGAATTAATTACAATTACAATTACTTGCTTCAAATAGTAATTAATTCCTAATTACAATTACCACTCTTAAAAAGTAATGAATTACAAAATTACTCTCCGAAAAAAGTAATTAATTACAAATTCCTTTACGTTAAATGTCGTAATGTATACCTTTTGCCAAATAAATTCCTCACACCATAAATGAAAATGAGACAAGGTTTAATGAGAGGAATGAGGTTGGATTTTAACTTTTAACATTTAATAACAATTGTTATTATGAAACATTGCATTATTAATAGAAACAATTAAATTTCTTCTTCTACTTCAGCTTCTGCTTCAGCTTCTACACATTCAGGCTCTGGGCTGTGCTCTGGTTACGAGATTGGCAGATCGTTGTTTAACTCGTCCGCAGGCCTTGTTAATATTTTTTTGTGCCTGCAAGCAGAATTTCGAAGTTGGATATGTGCCTGCAAAAATTTTGTGTGCAAAGTACGAACCATGGGAAATAAGAGTTTGGAAAACTTCACGAAAACAAACGCTTTGTATCAATTTCGCATGGCCAGCTGACAACGGTAGTATGACAAGTAGATTTCAAAATATTTGCGACAAAACACTTGCAATTAAATTCTCAAACTCGTTAAAATCCTCGTGTGTTAAAAAGGTTCGCTCGTTTTCGGCTCGCCTTTTCAAAAGACACTCGATCTGACTTTCAAATCGCAGAAACGTTCTCCGTCTCATATTTGAAATACAGGTATAACTTCCAAACATCACACATCAGAAAAATTCAAATTGAATTGGATGTAGTCGAGCCACCACGACTTGCAACTTAAAGGGCTGCTGAAACTGACATTCTGGTCATTGAATTAGGTCTCAAGCGAGTAAAACGAAGTGGCGAGAGTTGCCGCAAACGATATTATTTGTTCGTTGTATATAAGCGTACCTTAGTTTGCACGCGACGCGATCAATCATTTCTTTTTATTTCCGTGACAGGCTTTTCAACGAAAAACTTGCATTGCATGCAATAAAACCTGAAAATCTTACATCGCGACATGATCCTGACAAAAAATATTATTTTGAAAACGTATACGTCATGTAAAAACAGCTAATGAACTAAAATAATAAAATCTCTGTGCCTGTACAAACTTTCTGAATTGTAAATAGTGCCTGCGAACGTCACTTTGTATCACAGTTTTATTAATTATTTTAAAAATCAGCCAAAAATTTGTGCCTGCACAAATTGAAGATGTGCCGCCTGCGAGCGGTACTCGCGCACTTTAATGAGGCCTGCTCGTCCGTATCATTGGTAACAACGATTGTTTATAAATATTCTGCCATATTATTGATACTAACCTCTGAGATTTTGCTTTTGAATTAATCCAAAAACGGGTCAAATGACCTTTTGACAGGTGTTGAGAGTGTGTGTTATGGGGACAACCTCGTCCCCAGCGCCCAGATTCTAATCTATTTTCAAGAAGGCCTTTAGCCATAGCATGAGCCATAATACCTATGTACTTAAGCATGTTTCCACGTCAAACTTTAGTTGTTTTCGTCTGTCGATAGGTATTTTTCGATGGTAAATAACATTTATTATATTTATGAAAGACTTAAGGAAAGGAATTTGTAATTTTCGTCTGCAAAAGAACGCATTCCTTTTTTTTGTAATTAATTACCTTTTTTGTTCCTTTGCCAAAAAAGTAATTGATTACCGGTTAAAATTACTACAGATGTAACTAGTAACGCGTTACAATTGTAACGAGTACTCACACCACTGGTTAAGAGCACTTTAGAGAAAGCCAAGCGTGATCACAAGGATCCTTATCTCGCCTTGTTGGAACAACGAAATACTCCAGTAGCTAACTACAAATCACCTGCACAACTCAATGGGAAGACGTCTGCATTCAATTCTAATTCCAGAGACCAGATTCCAAAAGAAACAGGCCGAGCAGAAAGCCAATTATGACAAGTCTACTGTGCAGCTACCGCCATTTTAGACTGGAGAAACAGTACGTATCAAACGAGAAGGGAAATGGAAACCTGCAAAGATTATTGAAATTGCTGATAGACCCCGAAGCTACTTCGTCGAAACCTCTGAAGGAGCCGTTTTACGACGAAATTCTACGAAACTGAATATGGAGATAAACGTAGAAAGTATTATGAACAGCAATCGCAAAGTTCAGGGAGTCTACAGCAACAAGCAAACAATGTTGAAGAAGGATATCGCACACGTTCAGGAAGATTAGTTAAAGTACCTAATAGATTATAGAAATATGTTTTAGGAACATTTATACTCTCGATTTAGAAACGTTTAGTAATTGTCATTCAGTTGATCAAAAGCAAAGAAAAAAATATTGGTTTTTTTTCTCTCATTAGGAGGATTGTAATATATTCAAGTTTACATTATGTTAATTAGATATCAGTATGTGTATATATAGCTTCACTTGTCTGAATAAATGTTACTTGTGTTGTCAGTCATTGACTCGTACAAGTTCAATATACAACAACCTCATGCTCTTTATTAGCTGCTAGTTATTGTTAGCTATATGCATAAACTCACAAGTGTGAAGATGTGTTAGTTTCAACATTTAAACAGAACTGCATTTGAGACTGCGTAGCTAGGGGAAAATTATTAACTCCCACAAAAACAGAAATGTACCTTGGGAATAAGTACGTCAGTGACATATTGTTGATTTGAAGATGTGGTATCCCATTTTTGGTCCGGTGACATAAACAATCCCATCACAATATCCGTGAAATCGTCGTTCTGTCGCGAAAGAAAGCTTCTTACAAGTTTCCTGATGGACATTCATGAAAATGTACAATGCAAAATCATTTACGTACGGTACTTACCATAACCTCAGAAAATGGAGATACGAAACCTTCGGTTAATTCCCTAGAAATGTATTTCCTTTCTTTTGGTGCTTCACAAACAACACATTTGCAATGTCATTGTTTATCACCAACCTTGAATGCTCCTACCGTAACATATCGTGACGTGACATAACGTGACAAACACACCACGACACAACCGTTGATACAACCGTTGATACAATTTTCATAATTACACGTCCGTTTCCAAGCAAGGGTTGACCATGCTTGTGCAAAGGTTTAATAGATCGGAGTAGAACGAATGTAAAATTGATAAATGTATTAACATCCTACTTCAACAATTATTGGGAAAACCATCAGCATCTCGTTCAACCTTTCACACTGATCGTTCTTGCTATAAATAAAATATTGCATGCACTTTCGTTAATATGATATATAGTCTAACAACATTTCGATTTGTCGTGGACGACTGTAGTTGTATACAATGCACTGTAGCTTAAAAGTCTTATAATACAGGAAACAATCTTAATGAAAACACAACCGAATAAAAAGCTACATTAAAAAAAAGAAAAAGAAAACAATGCAACTTCTGATAAACATTTAAAAGGAAAGTGTTATAGTGACAGTACCTGAAGCAGCCTTGCCCTTTAAATTTTTCCATTCTACAGAACCACTTCTGTGGTAACTGATTTTCTTCCAACAACAATCCAACACACTCTAAATGGTACTGCTTAAAACAATCTGGCTAATCACATTGTATCCATTTAATTTCAGTTGAGGGAGGGCACTGACAAGCCAATGATTCCCACAATTCCTCTTTTTCAACGCATCTGCAATTACTGAATATTTTGGTATTCACTAGACAACCTACCCCTTCATCGCAGTTGGGATCCGAGCCTGATAAACGGACAGATGATGTACTGTCCTGCGATCATTTCTTCATCATTGCAATTTTAACATAAGAAACGCTGGAAGCACTTTTCATGGCTCGCTCTTTACTATCTGCAATTACGTGACATGTCTAAACCATATGCATGGATGTTTCCGTAAATGCTGGTCCAAGGCTTAACAAAGCAGCGTATTACTCTTATGAACAAGAGCCTACACCTTTGTCTTCGTCTCCGACATTAAAGAGCTTAAAGATGTTGGTTTATTACGTTATCGAGGCAAGCGTGCTGGTCGACATTGTGCTAATAAATTCACGAAGAAAGACGTTACGGTTGAATACGGTGTCTCTTGTTTTGGGCCCCCAATTCCGAGCGCTACATCCGATGGTCTCTACCTTAGACGTTTGGATATCGTTGAACAGATGAGTGGTTGTAAAGACAGTCGACATGGAAATAAAATTGCTGGTGGAAGAGAGAAGGAAAGAGAATTTCTTAACAAGAATACTATTGACAATATAGTCACACATCGTCGAGATTTGCATATTCACAGAATAGAACGGTAAACAAGAACAATCTTATTTTTATACCACTTATGCATGACATGCGAAGTTATGTGAATACAGATCATTTGAATACTGCTATACAAGACTCTGTGAACAGCACCACCGAAAATTTTACAACGTCTAACACACACAATCTTACGCGACAAACTAAATCTATCTCACGAAATCGTTCAAGGAATCCAGTTTCAAAAATATACCTGCATTTTATCTCTGTCAATGCTCGTTCTGTAAAAAATAAGGTTGCAAGCATTGTTGACCATGTTTTTCATTCTAGCATTGATCTCTGTGTTATCACTGAGACCTGGCTAAAAGACTGACTCAGTCAGCTTTGCTGGTCTATCCCCAGAGGGCTATGTAAAAATTTCCCAAGACAAACTAATAGGAAAGGTGGAGGCACTGGCATCATGTTTAAGAACACGATGACGGCGAATATGACTGATGGCAAAGAATACAAGTCGTTTGAGGTCTCTGAATGGAATGTGTCTGTGCATAAACGTGTGATTAAAGTTGTTGTTGTTTACCGCCCCCCCCCCCCCCTACTCTGAAGCCTATCCTGTGTCAACTAGCGTCTTCTTTGAGGAATTTCCTAACTACTTAAAGAAGATCGTGCTGCCGTCAGAAGTTCTTCTGATAGCAGTAGACTTCAATTTCCATCTGGAGAGCCCGACAGATAGTGATGCTATTGCCCTTGTCCAGCATGTTAAAGTTGCAACTCATTCATCAGGTCACACTCTTGACCTTATTATTTCAAGATCATCCAATGACATCATTGTCTCTTTGCCAAAAATCTACCTTATATCTTTTAGACCACGCCATTGTTGATTTCAAACTTGATTTTCCTCGTCCCCACTTGACCAGAAACGCACAGTTTCGTAAACTGAAACAAATCAATCTTGACTTGTTCAAAGCTGATATTGCCAAGACTTTCGAACACAACATGGTCTTCAGTGGCTGATCTCACGAAATGTTATGATGACACTCTAGCTCCTCAATATGGTGATGAATCTACCAAAAATCTCTTAAATGAGTATTCCAAAATGGCAGATAGCGACCAAGAAATCGAGATTACGTAGGACTGGTGTTGTTTTAGTCAACTATAACTAAAGTGATTTTAACAAAGACTAGAACTAAACAGTAACTAAAAATAATTCGCTTGTGGAAACTAAATCAATGTGAAAAACTAGAACTAAGCAAGACTAAAATTATTTTGATGCTTGATAACTAAAACTAAACAAAACTAAAACCAATAATTTACATGCACATATGCGTTTTCTGAGTCAGTTCGTATCTCAAATTTTACTACAAATTTGAAAGGTATTGATATTGAAACATACTGAAGAATTCCGTAAAGTTGAAAATGCTGAGGAGCAGTGTAGAAGTGAAAAAGACAGGAAGAGAGCTTGTAATGTCTCTTCTAAAGCTACAAAGGATAAAAGACAACATTTTCTTGATGATTTGATGAAAAAATGCTTATCTACATCGGGCGACGAAATAGACTTGATAAAGCATAACTTGGAAAGAGATATTGTGCTTAAGAAAAATAAGTTTGTGTTGTTGTAATAGTCTTATAATAATGCCCATTGCTTAATTTTACCTATTTTAAGGCACTCTTTCAAATAAATTAGGATAACTGAAGCCCTGGTATGTATTTTGAAATTAATTTTCAAATTTCTGTTATTGGTGTTATAATCCTGGTAAAATTACCAACCGTTTTTTCATATAATTTGAACAATATAAATTTCGTTTTAATCCCTATTAACTTAAAAGAATTGAAACACCAAATTATATTGTTTTAAGAGGCAAGCTTTCCCAATTTTAGCTGACAAGCAGAGAGAGATACAATGTATATCTTAATTCACCGCATGTTCTTGAAATATCGTTGCCATTGGTTAAGTAAATTCCCATTTATTATCATGTTCAATTTGTTTTATTGTCCTAGTACATGAACATTATTTTACAGATTTTGATTCAAACCTTGGAAACTAAACAAATGCTTTGCTGGTAATTCAAACTACAACTAAACTAAATCTAAATTACTGATTTAAACTAGAACTAAACTAAAAATATTTTTCTGGTTCAAAACAAAACCAAATGGAAAAAAACAACACTATGTAGGACATTGATGATTTATTCACAGTAGACAAAGTATTTGATGAATTAACTTCAGAAAGCCAACAAAGATGTTACTATGTAGACAACTTTAACTTGTTGATAAGTTCATACCTTGAAATTTTACATACCATATTTCCTCAAATAAGCACCTCCCACGAATAAGTACACCCTCTAATAAGTGCACTCTCCTTTTATGAAGATGAAGATAGAAAGAAGACACGCTAGTATGCATAAAATCTGAAACTCTTGATGTGCCGCTTCTTAGAAATTAAAACTTCGCAATTTAATATTCTAATTTTAATGTCTCCAATTTCTTGACAGCGGGAATTAAATGTCCCAGTTTTGAAGGTTCAAAGGTTGGAATGTCTGTAAACGCAGGCTGGTATTGGACTAAGGTAAGTTTTGTGGCGTAGATTCATGGTGAGCATGTGATGAGATAATAGTTCCAATGTGTGTGTCTGAGTTCATGCAACTCAGCTTGCGATTCACTGTGGGCTTTTAACTGACCTTGCACGGCTTCTCCAAGGCCTTTGATGAATCCAAGTAACTCTTCAGGTGTAGTCATTGTAAAAACATTTCCATCCACCAATTGTAACAGTAATGTCAGTTTTCTAAGATTTATTTATACACAATATTATATACATGTTCCAAATACCAGAAATCAACACTCTCTCGATCATCTCGTGGTCCAGGATCCTCTGCACACATTAATAATAATAATAATGACTTTAAAGTTCATCCACAAAGTGGCTGTTTGCCTGTACATAATTAGTGGTATCAATTATTTAAATAGACTAACATTAATTATACCTAAAATCCAAATATGGTGATTATTGATGCCTATAGGTATTGTATTATATCTAAGATCTAATTACGTTAGTAAACTACATATTTACAAGATATGTTATGAATAACTATATGAAATGTTAGTAATTTGTAATAAAACAGTCATATAATAACGGTCTAATTAATGCTAATGAAGCGAGAAATCAATAATTGTTACAAAAGACGTTTAACTGATTTGCAAAAGAATCCATAATCCTTTGTTTCTTACATCAGGAAGTAGATTATTGAAGACGAGGCAGCAGTGTTTTGTTAAGTACCAGTTTCTTTTGGAACTTTTATTAATGGAGCTTTCAATGATCTTAAGTTGTAGCATTTTACCAAGTGAAGGCTAAGTTTAAGATACTCTCGGAAATTGGTTATGTAATTCCTATTACACTCCCCAATGATGGGACTGCAATTATCCCTATTTCATCAGCCTTAAGTCTTGTCACATGAAATTGCTTTTCTTGTTCTGGTAATGTCATGATAATACTCAAAAAAAGTTGACAAAAACACTGGCAGCTCCTTCGTGTACCGGACACACAATGGACACAGACTACGTCATAGACACAGACCTCTCAAGTCTCCCGGCTTCAACAGGAGACTCCCGGTCAGCAATAGAATTCTCCAGGCAAACGAACTGACAACCCAATATGATGATACAAAGTACTTTTTGAAATTTTTGTCTGGCACAGCCAGAAAATTTTCGTTTTTGTGACACCAGAGAGATCATCAGTCTCGTTCCCAGACCCAAAACGCATAGGGTCTGGGCACGAGATTGAAAGCACAAGATAAAAACTTTATTAAATTACCATGGCATTTATGCATTATATGGCATTTAATTCATTTATGCATTATCGTGTGAATCTCCAGTTTTTTGGGCTCCATTTTCAAAAATCCCCAGGTTTTTAGTCCCTTTAGGTTGAGAGGTCTGTAGACACATCAAGGTTATTTTCTCAGGATTCAGAAGTTTTACAAGAACAAAAACCCTAACCATAACCATAACCCAAATAAAAACTCTAGTCCTAACCCTGAAATAAAGGAATACTAGCCCTACTTTTAAACTAAATATTTCAATGATGTAATATTCTGTGTCCGGTACACGAAGAGCAAAAAAACTTGACAGAAACAGAATACAAATAAGTAGAGTTGGATTGCCATATCAGCATCGAAAAAGTGGAGTAGATTTCAATGTTACCCATGGGACTCAATAGAGGATCCTTTCACTTTGTGGCTTTCTTTGTGTTCCATGATTTAAAACAACTATACAATAATAATAAATCCAATAATAAAACCGATGCCTCCCATCCCAGACAATTCCCCTACACGGAGGGCTGCTATGCAGGCTAGGATCCCAATCACCACCACAATTATGTATACCCAGATAAGAAAACCTAGAGTACAATATTTTTGACAAACTAGGTTTTCAGATGTTCATGAGCAAGTTTCATAAGAATTAATCATATTATACATAACAAAACCAAAGTATTACCAAAATCAATGAGGCATGGCCCAAAAAAAAACACATGATTTGCAACCAAAACATCTACGAAACCGTCTGCATTCCTAAACCTTTTTGGCTTGAGAATTCAAAAGTAGCAAATGGACCATATTTTAGTTATCTCAGTGTCAATTTTAAAGGCTATTTTTTGGCTCACACTGCAGCTCAGTTTTGGTAATACTGTAAATACTGCAATCAATTGCTTAATAAGAAAGCCTACAGTGCAGATAAAAAATGAGAATTACTACCTTTAAAATTACGAGGCCTGCTCCAGTGGAGGAATAAAATTAAATTGCATGAACACTGTTCACGATTTACCGCTTCACGAAGTTATAAATTTTCCATTCAAGCGACACTTTTGCCAATCGAACTTCAGGTAATACATGTAATACATGCTAATTATCCTTATTATTAATCTATTTATAATTATTCTGATGGCTTTGCGCCAGAACGCCAGTTTGCCAGTCATAAAATTATCCACTGGCTGTCAGAGTGCTAGAGAAGGTATTAAATATCCAACAACAGGAAATTAGAGAGATATCGTGATATTTAGCGCCAGTTCGCCAGTGTAAAATTATGCACTATCTGCCAGAAAAAGTATTCAAATAGTGGGCAGCAAGAGAGATATCAGGGCACTAGAGATATTATCAAAATCGCATAAATAGAAATATTTAAAACTGCATGCCACGATATTTAAAAAAAAGGCTGATTATATACTCGTCCTGCAAGTTCGTTTCACTTCAGCATAAACTATTATAGCAAGCAAAAATGCAATTCATATTTTAACAAGAAGAGTACAGAATATGGTGCATGTTACAATGAAGAGCTAATGAAAAGAAAGGTTTCTGACATTTCTATGTTGCAAGCCACTAGCATATTGGAACAATCTATTACTGATTCCCAAGATCAACAGTCCTCAACTAGCATGGAGCAACAGCACGAGGCACCAACTGGTGGAGAGAATTTGCCAAAAGAAACAACATGTTCAAGTGGTAGAAATCAACTATCTTCAGGATGTAAAATACCATTTGATAATTTTGATATTTATCAGAAGGTACGGTATATGACGGAAGACCATCAATACAGGGATATCCACTGGGTCAACCACAATGTTGTGTTTGATCGGAATGAATTGCCTGATGACAAACCAACATGCAATATAGCTGATCTAGAAAATGCCAAGCTACTGCCAAATATGTCAGATCACACATTTCAAAGATTGGACTATATTACACTTGTGGAAAGAGTTTTAGCAGATGATTTGCCATGTTTTGCAACATGCCAGAGTGAAGTTCTGTGGCACATACCACACCAACATTCTAAGGAAATGGCTAAGAAAACTGCGAAGGTACTAAGTAATGTTATAAAAGGCAGTATTATTATTAAGTTTTAACAGCTATTTTCCATCTGTTAGCCAGGTGTTACTGTACAAGCATGATATAATGCCAATTCCTTACACAAAATATTATTTCCCAAATCTGTTTTCGCAACCTGCTCCCATGTCTTTTATGTACATATACAGTACACATCTAAATAATCTGATGTTAACCAATTCCAAATTACATCTTAGCTCTTCTGACGTATCCCTGTCTCTCAATATTGCATTACACAATCATTCTCTATCAGTCTAGCTAGGCATTAATATATATATTATTATACATTCAAACTTCATTCTTGTTTCTTATTGGTCAACATACTCCAGTGAATTCTCATTGTCCGGCAGGCGCAACGTCATTTCCATCAAATACTGTGAATTATTGGACGCTGATGACGTCACTAGGACAATGGTCTGAACTCTCAATGCTCTTACAACAATACATTCTTAATTTTACTTATAAAACTAATTACAGTTTCACTATAAGATAAAGCCTACTACATATTATATTACCACTATGAACAAAAAAACTATTAATCAAAACTATTAATTACGTAACAAGGCCAGGTAACATTGACCTCGATCTAGATAATTATTGATATCATGCTCAGCCTCATCCAATAATTGTATATTATTATTATAATTATTGTTAACATTTTATGAATGAATGAAACACTTTTATTTGACAAGGGTAGCCCCTTCAGTTACAAAAAGTAGCTGTTATCAATGGGAGCCCTTAGATAATACAAATAAATACAAATAGTTAAATTACAAAAAATATGCTAATAATATTGCTTACATACTAAATATTTTTACTCAAGTCTCTAAATCGCGATTGAAATTTGTTATAGACTGTACATATATTAAAATAAAAACCACGTTTTGCGATTTCAGTTCGCACCCTAGGCAGGTGCAAAAGATGGCTTTGTCTGGTTACATGCTTTGAAATACTACTATTAAATCGAAAATAGTTAATAAAAAATTGAGGACAATGATTATTTATACATTTATCTACTAATTTAAAAATATGGTGTTCACGTCTGCAGAAAAGAGTATCCCATTTTAAGTAATCTAGGGTGGTGTTGCTATCAGAGGATTTACAAACGGTACGAGCTGCGCGTCTTTGTAACCTTTCCAAATCTTTACTATTGACCTCACCGCAACAATGTTAAACAGTGTCACAGTAATCCAAAATTGGACGTATGAATGATACATAAATAACATTTGCACAGTGCACTGTTAAATTAGGTCTAATACGACCCAACATACCAACCCTTTTTCCAGCCTTAACCAGAATATATTTGACATGAGCATTCCAATTAACATTTTCGTCAAATACGATACCAAGGTAATGAAATTCAGAAACGTACTTGATGATGTGACCATTTATCTGTATATCAAAATTATCAACATTCTTCAGTTTTGCAGGTGTTCCAAATAGCATGGCTTCAGTTTTGGAAACATTCAAAAACAGGTCATTCTTCATAGCCGGGAGTCAATAACATTTAAGTCGTCATTAAGTTTATTCTGGATTTTTGAAGCATCTGGGTCGGAGAAGAACAATACAGTATCATCTGATATGTAATACAAAAAGAAGTGGGCCCAGGATTGACCCCTGAGGAACGCCAATAGTCACATGTTCTTTTCTTGAAAGACTACCACGAAAACCTACAACCTGGGATCGACCAGTGAGATAATTTTCAAACCATTTATTTTCGTCACCAGTTACCCCAAGGACTGATAGTTTGTGGAAAAGGATGGAATGATCCACCGTATCAAACGCCTTCTTAAGGTCCACAAACACCGCACCTGTTAATTGACCAAGATCAATATTTTTTCGGATTGTATCAGCAAATGAAACGGTAGCAAAGTCGGTTGAATGACCTTTTCTGAATCCGCATTACGGACTGAGCAGTTTGTAAGTTTGAAGGTAATGGACAAGTTGAATATGTACCACCTTTTCGAGTATTTTTGAAACTGAAGGTAGAATGGAGATAGGACGATAATTGTCCATATTACCAGTATTATCTTTCTTGAATAGAGGAATAACTCGTGCTGCTTTCCAGTCCGTTGGGAATTTGCCTTGACTCAAGGAAGCATCAATGATAATTGTTAAAGGTTCTACCAAAATATCTCCAGCATCTTTAAGTAGGCGAGGTGAAATATCAACTAAACCAACTGCTTTGCCATTTTTAAGACAGCGTGTATCTGAGAACGAACAAGACTCTCCGATATATTGTTAAACTTAAAAGGTGGACGTTGAGTATACTGGCCAAGAACGTTGTTAACCCGAAAATCAGACACTGTAGATATACTTCTGCCAAGAGACTTCTTAAGTTTAATTGCAACATCAAAATGTTAAATGTTAAATGCATTAGCAATCGTTTCTTTATCAGATGTGGGATTCCTTCAATATTAATATATTGAGGTGCCTCCTTACTTTCTCCAGAAAGAATCTTTTTAACCGTTTTCCGTTGTTGTGATACAACCTTTTAGGAGTGTCTTGGTATTTTATTTGAAAATGAGAATTCGTCTGAAGGAATGAGTAAAGTCTTGCAGCATCTTCACCAATATGTTGCCAGCTGGTGTGTGGATGGTACTGGTAATAAAGAATATTACTCAACAGGAATAGTTGGAGATCAACTAACAGTGGAAAGAGCTATTAATAGCATGCTTTCTACCTCTAATGGATTTACACAGGATGAACGTTATTAAGGAATCCATGTAGAAATAGCTGACTGGCATGCAGGGATGAATTTCTTGAATGTAAGTAATATTTACACACACAACACATACATAATCATAACTCGTCTTACTCTGATGTAAGCTCGAAACGTGTCAGTATTTCGTCACTAAATTATTGGCAGTTTACCACCTTTTCACTTTGCTATATATTGAAAACACTGTCTACGCAGCACTCTACTTTTTTACTACTTTTGGATAATATATATATACATATATACATATATACATATATACATATGCATATATGCATAGGGTTATGGGCATATGCATATATGCATATATGTATATATGCATATGCATATATACATATGCATATAAATCCGTCCAAAACCCCTTATGAAATTATATAACCCTAGGGCTTATAATCTGCAGCTTATGGTATACAGTGATATTATAAAAAAGTATACTGTTTACAAAAGTTCAGATTACTAGTAAGTTTCAGTTTAAGAATTGTGATTTTATGTTTATAGTTGGTATATTTGTATTAAAGAAATACCTAATTGTTTCCGTGTTAGGATGGCCTGATCCAAACACGCAGGATGTTGCGAGACTTGAGAAAGGCGTAAAGAAACACGAGCCGCATCTAGGCGAGTGTTTTTTAGCTTTTCGAAAGTCGAGCAACATCCCAAACACAGAAAATCATTAGGTATTTATTTTATAAAATAATATGAGCAACACAAATTCGAGGAAACTTTTGGATGGCCTGATCCAAGCCCATGACGAAAAGCCAGATTTAAACTGACTTAAACTGACTTAAAGTCGGCTTAAAGGCTGCTTAAACATAGATTTAAGAAAGTTTAAGCATAAGTTTAAGTAAATTTAATATAGGTTTAAGTGTTGCTTAAAGTTAGCTTAAGGTTAATTAATTTAAGCTAACTTTAAGTTTGACTTAAACATCTCAAATTTAAGCTAAGTTAAAAATGTCAAATTTAAGAAAAATTTAGGTTGATCTTCAATTACTTCGAAATATTTATATGCCAAATTAGGTATTTTAAGTAGGTCCTAAATCAGTTACAAATAGAATGGGGATGTTTTAATAGATAAACTAGCTGTCCCAGGCTTAACTAAACTAGAAATACGTATACGCAACAACCCTTCGCCCAATTGCTGTTTGAAACTTACAGTACAGCACTTCTTTTAGTTCTAAATTACTTGAATTAGATAATAGCCATTTCATTTGCCAAACTAAATAAATTTTCAGTGGACAATATCTCTCAGAGCTTTGTATTGTCTGAATTTAATTGTTTCATAGGACATCAAACTAAATACATGCAGCCAAACTTTTTAATTTTTGAGTGCAGCAACATAATATGGATAAATATGGATAAAGGCTTGGTAACAGGTGCTGTCTATCTTGATCTTGCAAAGGCATTTGATACTGTTGATCATGACTGCCTTTATCAAAAACTTATTACTGTTGGTCTCTCGAATGAATGTGTAAATTGGTTTAAATCATACTTGTCTAACAGAAGCCAGGTCACTGCTCTGTCCAGCTGTATTTCATCTTTAAAGCCAGTCCCTGTTGGTGTTCCCCAAGGAAGTGTTCTTGGTCCACTTCTCTTTCTAATTTGTGTGAATGATCTTCCACTCTACACCAATAACTGCGAAATATCACTCTACGCTGATGACACAATTATATATTGCTCTTCTAATTGTGCGGATGATCTTCAAGATAAATTGAACTCTGACCTACAAAGACTGTGTCAGTGGTTTAATTTTAATCGCTTGTCCTTGAATACATCCAAATGTAAATTTGTTCTTTACGGTAGCTCTCGTAAACTTAACAAGTTTCATAATGTATCTTTTTCAATCAATGGTTCCACTCTGGAGAGGAAAGAGTCCTTTAAATATCTTGGAGTTAGCATCAACCAAAATATGTCATGGGCAGATCACATAAATGTTCTAAGTAAGAAAATTAATCAACGGCTGGGTCTTATCAAGAGAGTTAAATACATGCTTCCATTACATGCCAGACTCACATTATATAACAGTTTGATCCTCCCCTTATTTGACTATGGGGACATCGTTTGGGGAGACAAAAATAATACGGTTTTAATGGAGCATTTACAAGTTCTCCAAAATAATGCAGCTCGACTTATGCTAGACCTTCCCCGTTTTCAATCGTCTGCATCGCAAGCTCTTAATAATCTGAACTGGAAGCCATTAACTTTTCGCCGGCGTTACCACCGTTGCGTTGCAATTTTTAAGTGTCTGAACAATATGGTCAACTTTGATTTTAATCTAAAGAAAAATAAGGACATTCACGACCATGACACACGGCGGCGTGACAATCTCCATCTTCCCTTTGCTCGTACCAATTGGGGCAAGCAGAGATTCGTTTTTAGTTCACTTGTTGACTGGAACTCATTAGAATCTGATGTTAAATCGATTAAAAATTTTAACATTTTTAAATCGAAACTGAAAACCTGTTTTTAGAACTTCTATATCTCTAGTCTTCACTTAATTGTATATGTATATTTATTTACATATAAGTATGTTATTTATAATTGTTCATAATTTATGCAGGACCTCCCTGAAAATCACCTCGGTGAGTTGGAGCTTTCCTGATTAAATATTGTTAAATAAAATAAAAAAATAATAATAGTGGGGGGTCTACTGCTGTTTCTACCATCAATCACTAAGAAAGAAATTACTTTTATCACAATATTGATGACTCACGAAATAATCAATGCAGTATTTAGTATATAGACACCAAAGGCTGTTGAAGGAAGAAAGTGCATCTCTATCATACAATGAGTGTCCTTTAAAAAATCAAATTCGTTCAAATGTCTACGGATGCATATAGATTTACTAAGATGTATTAGGGATTCTACTCCAATTGTTGGTGTGTGGATAGATTATATCAGTAAGTTGATAATTCTACCCACATTGGACTACTGTGCTGTGGAGCTGTCAGGAATATGGATAACTAAATATTGATGGTCATAATCAGAGGTCTCTAGGCATGTCAGGGAAACTGATCTTTCCTAAGTCGGGACTTGAAACTGATTGGTTAATAGAAATCCAAAGTTTTATACCTCTTGTGTTAGAAGCAAGTTACATTGTGTAATGCTAGTTAGGAGATTCCATTGCATTTTAACATCATATCTACCGGTAAAGAGCTATTTTCCATGTTTCAATTAATCTGTTCATACATGTTATAGCACCATTATCTATTGCCTTAATTGACAATATGTGATGGATATACAACTTTTGAGTTAAAATTAGTTTTTGTAACATTGTACTGTATATTTATGAATGTGTTGAAATTTGTAACTGTAATTTGTTAGAAAACAAGACCCCCATATATTGATATCAGTGTTAGCATTGAAGGGGTTATCCTGTATAAATATTATTGTATTATTATTATTATATTATTATATTATTATTAATACTAATAATAATAATGCATTAACAATAATACTACTAATAATAATGCCTATTGCAGATCCACTGTACCATATTTGCCATGTAACAAAGCATATATATGGCATTGTGTACTATAGTATCTAAATTATATCACCATGCACATATATATTATAACAATGAGTAGCAATGTATGCAAAAAGTGATTTACCAATTGATGACAGACCAGATTTACGACATGATAATATCGAGGCTGTCTGGATGGAATTGAAATACCCACATTCAAAGCCAATATTGATTGGTACAGTTTACAGGACACCAGACGCTCTTGTTGAATGGTATGATCTTTTCTGTGAAATGATGGAAAATGTGTATGCAGAAAATAAAGAGATTATCATGTTAGGAGACACCAATTTGGATTATTTGAAACCTCAAGAAATACCACGCAAATGGAAAGATACTATGGAAATGTTCCATCTCACCCAACTTGTTGAAGAACCGACCAGAGTAGCTGAAACCTGTGAGACTTGCATAGATCATATCTATGTGAGTAATACTGAACATGTAAGATCTGTTTTAGTACCACATATAGCACTATCAGATCACTTTCCCTCATGCTTTACCAGAAAACATCATGCTGCGTATCACAATGGAAGGCATACGACCATTAAATTCAGATCTTACAAAAACTTTGATGATAAAGTTTTTGTTCAAGATTTACACTCAGCACCATGGAATATTCTTGAAACATTTGACGATCCAAATGATGCACTTGATGCATGGAAAACAATTTTCCTTGATATAGTTAGTCATCATGCACCATTAAAGGAAAAGCGTGTAAAACGAGACAAACA
The DNA here is from genome assembly GCA_035772405.1 of Chrysogorgia sp. JL179-B06. Lineage (NCBI taxonomy): Eukaryota > Metazoa > Cnidaria > Anthozoa > Scleralcyonacea > Chrysogorgiidae > Chrysogorgia > Chrysogorgia sp. JL179-B06. The sequence goes on from JAYKKM010000239.1 coordinate 204,005, forward strand.
GCCAGAATGGTATAATGATGATATAAAAGAAGCTATGTATCTTAGGGATAAATATGCTACAAACAGGGATAAGGAAAACACCAGGTATTGGAGAAATAAAACTACACAATTAGTGAAGGAAGCTAAAACATCATACTACCAAGAACTCATAAAACTAAATCTTCATGATAGTAAGAAGTTATGGGAGTTAATACGAGAACTTGCCCCTAAACCGGATTCAGGTAATCCAACTCAACTAAAATCTGGAGATGATATAATTACTGATCCACAGGAAATTGCTGAAAGTTTCAATGAATTATTTGTGAATATTGCCCAGTCCAGTACCAACCAGATGTCAAACCAAAACACAAATTATTATACAGGACTAAAAATTTTTATAAATCAGAAGGTATCCAATGATGTCTTCTTTAACATCCCGGAGATGACACAGAGTGCAGTACTAAAACATCTTCAGTGCTTGGAAGATGGAAAGGCTGTTGGGCTGGATGCCATACCACCAAAACGTTTACGCATAGGTGCCTCTGCCATTGCTGCCCCACTTACCAACATCATGAATATGTCAATAAAATCTGGAATATTTCCAGCTGAATGGAAAACAGCCAAAGTGGTGCCTATTCATAAGAAAGGAACACTGGAAGACCATGGAAACTTTAGACCTATTTCAGTTTTGAGCACATTGTCTAAATTATTAGAAAGACACACACACACTGCTTTTTACAATTTCCTCACTGCTTATGGCCTACTTCATTCTGCCCAATCTGGTTTTAGAACTATGTTCTCTTGTGAAACTGCTTTGCTGAATATTGTAAATAAATGGTCAACAGGAATTGATGGTCACCTGATGAATGGAGTAATATTCTTAGATCTACGTAAAGCTTTCGACCTGATTGACCATAATATCCTTATCAAGAAGATGGAATATTATAAATGCTCGGCACACACACTTAAATGGTTTACTTCCTACCTCAAAGACAGATCCCAGTGTACAGTATTTAAGGGCAGAGTTTCTAAGAAAATTAACGTAATATCTGGAGTTCCTCAAGGGTCCATTTTGGGCCCCCTTATGTTCATTCTCTTTATTAATGATCTACCTATGTCATTGGACGACAACGCCGATATGTATGCAGATGTACCAGAGTTGGAGGCCAAACTAAATGTTGATTCAGATAAGATATCCAACTGGTGTATTGAGAATCATATGTCTGTGAATGCAACAAAAACAAAAGTAGCCCTTATAACAACCCGGCAAAAACGGGCATCTTTGCCTGAAAATCAAAGACAATTGCATGTGACAATGCAAGGAGTACCACTGGAGAATGTTAATTCCGAAAAGATACTTGGAATTACGATTAATAACAATTTGTCTTGGGAAGAACATATAAATTCAATTGTTTCTAAAATAAACTCTAAACTTGCATTGTTTAGACGCATCAAAGGATTTCTACCTTATGCGACAAGGAAACTTTTCTTCAGCAGCCACATACTTCCCTATTTAGATTATTGCTCCACTGTATGGGGAAGTTCATCTTATGTAAACAAATTGTCTTTATGCCAGAAAAGAGCTGCCCGTACCATATTGGATGTGACTGACATACGAGATCCAGAAAATAGTACACACAAGATGCTGATAAAGCTCAATTGGATGGCTATTTCAGATAGGATAAAATATAGGAAATCATTGATGGTGTACAAAAGTTTGAATAAACTAGTACCACAGTACATGGTTGATATGTTCAAACTGGCACCGGAATGTTCAATGACTAGATCTAGAGAACGCTCGTATAAAAGAAATGAACTTGTGTTACCACCTGGAGTACATAAAGTAATCTTCGAGAAAAGTTTTAGATACAGTGTAATAGAAATTTGGAAGCCATTGACCCTATGATAAGAAACTGTGACAGTATCAACTCTTTCAAAAGTACTTATCTTAGGGATTATTTTAGCAATCAGACACAAAATTAATATGGATTCTAGTATATTTTATAATATTATTTTACATTATTTTTACTTCACTGATCTATATGTATATAATTTAACTTGTAACTTTGTGTAATATCTTCTAAGTAGTTTAGTCTAAATTGTATACTAACTCTGAGGGCACTAGGGAAGATAAGCTTTTGCTTACTAGTTGTTTTTACCCTCTTGAAATAAAGATTAATAATAATTGTGTACTATAGTATCTAAATTATATCACCATGCACATATATATTATAACCTATATTCAGGATGCCATGCCTAGTCTGCTTGTCGACAATGATCTAGCTAACACAGTACTTAGTAGTGTCAACATAGCCAATAATAAGCTGTATTTTACATTGACAGATCGCGACATAATAAATTGTGACCCACTAGTAGGCCAGCTAAGTAACTGTAGGTCTACACAGATTATATATGGAATACATGCCAGTATACAAAACATGGATGTCAAGATCATATCGTCACAAACAATTATAACCTTATTGCCAGTGACGGCCTCTAACCATTGAGCCATCGAGATTCAGATGGAGAGAGGTTACAATGATGTACTGTTCTAATGATATATGTACTGCCTATGCAGCAGTTACTATATATATCAGTAATGATTTGCAAATGCGAGCTGCATTTAGGCAGACATATATCAATCTGAGTCTTGGTAGCTCAATGGTTAGAGCATCTCACTGGAAATCAGGAAGTTATCCCTGTCCGGGACACAGAATAATTTTTCTGAGGATATGAGCTTGCTTGACAATCATCCATGTACTGTATCGTCTGTTTCCCCCGAGCGCTGCCTTATTCACTACAGCAGTGTATATATTAACACTGACAAGTATACAGTAATGCTTGTTTATTGCTACAAAATTGTAGGCCAGGCCTAGGTCATATAAACACAGCAATAGTATGCAGGTTTTTTCACCCTAAACTACTGTATATATAGGCTAATTATCAAGCATAGTATTTATAATTTTAATAAACATACTGTACATGCAATTCCAAAATTTGTACTACACTTACTATTCTGCAGTATTATAAAGAACAAATGGTATATATTTTAAACTGCATGGATTTAATTCCAACTGTCAAAATATTATACATATATGTTTTGAAAATTCTAAACATTCAAAACATTACACACCTTCAAATTTTTCCAAATCCCTCTGTTAAGTATTTCAAAAGGTGTCTATTAGATTTCTGAGCTTGGAGCAAATACACAATACAGTGTACAATTATTTAAATTACATTGGGGGAATTTTTCCCCGAACAATATCCTCTAGTTCAGCAATTGTCCTTGGTCGAGGGTTTCTTTTGCTGAGGGTTTATTTTGCTGATTGTCTTCGTCAGAACCACCACAGGTTCTCCACTGGGATGAGTTCAGGACTTTTAACTGGCCACTCAAAATGTGGCAACATCCTGCAAAACCAGAAATCGTGTAACAAGCCTTGAGTGGCCAGCAGAATGTCCTGAACTCGACCCAATGAAGAAACTGTGGATGGTTCTGAAGAAGGCAATCGGCAAAGAAATCCTTGACAAAGGACAGTAGCTGAACTGGAGGCTGTTGTAATACCACATCCTTCGTGGTATTTTGCCTGATAATCAGTTGATTATGTGGGAGCGATTTGTGTCAGCCTCCAGGATTCTGTGCTAGCAAGTTGTTACGATGGTTGACATTCAAAAAGCTGATCTTTTGCTTCTCAATTTTTGCAAAATTGTTTTGAAACTTTGAACTATTTTTTATTTGCGACAAGTACTTGCAGTAAATATAACCAATCAAAACAAATTATGTCAATATTTCAAATCATTAGTAATTCATGGCGAAAACTGCACAAAGGAAATCATTACCGTGTTGGTGGTTAAATTGCATAGATATTGAAGGTAGAAATTACATAAATTAATCGAACTTTCACCTCGATTTCTCGTACTAAATACCGATTTGTTTGAGGTGCTATATCAGAAACACTCAGAAGAATGCTTCATCAGGATACCTGTATCCAAACATCTCGAAGTTTATTAAAAAAAACTCAGCGATCGCTTCATCAGTCTTGAAAGCATGCGAGTTATCGCAACGAGCTGCATGTGCTTCGTAATGCGCTGTGGCATAAGAGGCCAAATTTTCCTCTCGCATAATGCCCGTCACATGAAAACTAAACATACATATATATCTTATATGTATCTGCGTGAAGAGATGACCTGTAAAGTCGTATTGGCAGTCAATGTGCTTTATTTCGTCGTCAACAACTACAGTGACCGTTGTTTCGACGTATATCACGGTTTATTTAATTATTATATGTTTATAATTAGCCGATTGGTGCCCAGATTAGAATTTGAATCGGGTCTCAAATAAATGTTCTCTCAATAACACACGATCGGAACATGTAATAGGCTACCTTATACGGTACGCGAAAATACTATTTTATAAGCTAAGGTGAATATGTATTTAATTATATTTCCTATCTTTATGATTGCATGACCATTTATTTCAATCGGATCAACTAAATGAGTTCTCGACCAATCAGGCGACAATGACGGTGTGCTTAATTTAGCAACACAAATGCAAGCACTGTCTTCACAGAGGTCTGCCTGCGGCTCTACCAATCAGAATAGAGGAAATTTTGATCCGACACAGCATTGGAGCTCCAATCATTTCGCCACATGCAACTGAATTACCTTCGGTACAGTGGTAACAGTCAACTTCGGGTTTGGATTTGAACGCAACCAACACTCGAAATGACAGAGGTAAAGTAATTATCACTATTAATTTAATATTATAACTATGATTTACTAGTAATTGCATCGGGTGTTCGAAGATGATGAGGTTTGATTTTAAGTCCTAGGGGTATTTTGTTGTCGTTGCAATATACTCGGCCTCTTATTATAGTTTACAAGCACAGCGTAAAAACCTGTTATTGTTAATTGCACAAGCTGAATACAGATCTTGTAGATCAACTTGATCTCTATTCTGTGGAGTACTGGAGTCTGCTTGCTACCTTCTCATCAAGTCTGTATTCAGCTTGTGCAACAATAACACGTTTTTACGCTGCGCTTAGTTATTATTATCTAACTAGTTATTATTATCTAAATATAATACGTGACCATGTTCCTGTGCACATGTATGCACTTTCCAGTTTACAAACTTGATCCATAATTTTAGCTTTATCTCCATACTGTAATCAATAATACAGCACAGTCTGTCTGTTTTTCCTTAGGTGTTTGATTGTGCCACAAAGATCGAGTTAAATCTATTTGTAAATTTGTTTTGGTTGAGAGGTTATTCCAAATTCAGTTTGCATTGCAAAACATTGTTGACATATATGCAAATTAATTATTTTCTACAACACTTCCACTAATATATACATTGTTATTTTTCAAAAACAAATTGACCTTGCATGTTTTGACTTTTGATGCGGGACCACAGACCAAAGATACTGGCAAACCCTGCCAATTTTCGGACTGTTTGAACTTTATTCGGGCATGAGTGGTCTTTTTAGCTTGAATTTATGATTGGCTCTTAGGTTAGTCACAGAATTGGCAGTTCATCACCTTTTCACACCAATTTATCTGCCTATGCAGCACTCAAACTTTTTGGATAACTATACCCCTATTGGCCCTATGGGTGACCCTAAATTGCATCTTGTTGGATGTGAGTGTGACCAAAAATTGGGTAATGGTGAGTCGGTGACCAGAATTTCACAACTAATTGGCAACTGGCAACTTAAATCATTAAACACACATGTGCAGTACTTAATATATTTCAGTTTATACTCTGCTTCAGACTAGTAGTAAAGAAGCCATCCAAAAACATAAAATTTGTAGAACTTATTTGATTTTGCAAGGAATTACATGTTTGGATATAATTCCTTTTTCTGAAATATTATATTTCAGTAAAATGAATTATTTTATATACCTGTAGTGTAAAATGCTATTATAGACAGTACCAAATACAAATATTGATAATTTTCCTCTTTTTTTAAAGGTTTCTTAGGACAAATGTTTCAAAGACATATAGCTGCTATCCTGATGTTAACAGAGTGATTGGGCCAAGTGGCCATTGAATCTAGAAGAGGCCGCCACGCAACAGACCGAGACGACTCAGATATTGCTGCCATGTTTGGTGAAAATTGACATTTGACACTATTTAATTTACTAATCTGCCTTTATTGCAAATTACTTTAATTAAGGTGGCTCGATACACTTTTCTTATAGGAAGTCTGGGTTCTAGAAAGTGATGCGATTGCGCGGGACATGCTTGCGTGGTTTTTGCGGGAATTTGCCTTCGCGCGCGTGTGTTTAAATGCCGGCCTGCGGGAAATTTAAAAAACAAACAAAATGAACCCTTTTTACGAATTTTACGTGCTCTTTCTGCGAGTATTAAATATAGTCCAAGCTTGTTGATACCTAGTTCTAAAAGAACAAAATGTTTATCACCTTTCCAGTCGCTTTTCAAAGATTCAGTGCGCCAAATATCTTCAGTAAACAACAACGGCGAAAATATATACGACGATATTTTCTCAATGTTTGGATTTCTAACAGTTCCTGTCTTAGCTTTGGCATTCACGAAGTTGAAAGCAGGAGAAAATGATGGGGATTATATTTCGAAAGATAGTTCACAAGAGAACTTATACAAACGGAACTAAAGCGGGAAGTTTAGTATGAGAAGCTTGGGGTCAAATGTAACGCTAATGGAGCGCGTACGATCAGCAAAAAGAAAGTTGGAGTTTTTGGACGAAACAGACGAAGAAAACAGTAGTGCTATAACCCATATGACACGGAAAAAAGCTGTGAGTAAAACAATATAGTTTGTATACCAAGAAAATATATACAAAAGCATTGAAAAAATGTAAAAATATAATAATGTATACATGTAAATATATACATTTTTATAATTATAGAAAGAAAAGTCTGAAAATGCTTGTAATACTCAATATGGTTGTCGTATTTTTGACCTGGAACTTCTACAAAAAGGTCTTTCAAACTGCAGTCACTGCCTAAAAGGTTTGTTACCAAAATTATATCAAATCTGTTCAAATGAAATTGCATTTTAATACTAGGGTTTTTTGAGTGGGACTTTAAAGTTAGATAGTATAGCTACTATTTTAGTGAACATTAATTTTTAAAGCTATCAATGCTTATATAGGCCCTTTGTCACTTAGCAACATTGTTCAGGAGAATACTGTTGGTCTTGCAAGTGTGTTCGAAATCAAGTGTCATATCTGTGGTACAATAAACCATCTTGAAACATCTCCAACCCATCGATCAGGCAAACGTGGAAAACCAACATTCAACATAAATTCCCAAGCAGCACTAGGTTGTCTTCATACTGGCATAGGTAATACGCACTTGAACAATCTCCTTTCAACCTTGAACATCCCAACCATGAACAATTCCACGTTCAAAGCACGGGAACGAGAAGTGGGAAATGGAGTTGAACATGTTGCTCAAGGAAGCTGCAAAGAAAACATGCAAATTGAAATGGATAATGCTATATTGGCCGGAGCAGTACCAGATGATCATGGACTTGTTGGTATACCAGTTTCTTATGACATGGGATGGCAAAAGAGGGGGAAGGGACATAACTCGCTTACAGGACAAGGCTTGGCTATGGGACTAGAAACTGGAAAGGTTTTAGCATACTCAACACGATGCAAGTATTGCCGAATATGTAAAAATGCCCAAAAATCTGGTAAAAGTGCACGGCAACATGACTGCCGAAAGAACCATAATGGCTCATCAAAAGCAATGGAATCAGATGTGGCATGTGAACTTTGGAATGCTGCACCAGAACAAAACTTGAAATATAGTACATATGTTGGAGATGACGACACCACAACACTCAGCCATTTACATCAGAATGTGCCATATGCGGTAGATAAATGGTCGGACATTGTGCATGCAAAGCGGTCGTTAACAACAAGATTATATAATCTATCTAGCCGGTGTAAATTTTCAAGTTCATCGACGTTGAGTCAAAAAGTAATTAATTACCTGGGAAAATGTTTTACATACTGTATAGCTCAAAATCGAGATGTCAAAAGTTTACAAAAGGGTCTAAAATGTATAGTTCCACATGCCTTTGGGGATCATCAAAACTGTGATGAATCATGGTGTGGTTTCAAAAAGGACCCATCAACATACAGACACAAGGATCTACCACATCATAAAGATTTACATGGTGAAGAGTTGAAAAGTGCACTTACTTCTTTACTTGATGAATATACAACTGATACTGTGATCAAAAAACTTGTACCCTTTGCAAATTCCCAAAGAAATGAATCTATCAATAGCATTGTAGGAAGCAAGAACCCAAAAATACGGTTTTACGGCGGAAGTGAAAGCAGTGACTTTCGGATTGCTTGTGCTGTGGCACAAAAGAACATCGGCTACGGGTATGTCAACAGCACACTAAGTCATCTTGGTATCGAGCCAGGACATTCCTGTATCTCGCACAACACTAAACTGGACAAAAAAAGAGAGAATGAAAACAAGCGCAAATCACAAAAATCATGCAAAGTAAGGCGGCACTTCCTTCAAAATGAACGCATTTCAAAAAATGCAAAACAAGAAAGTAAAGAAGGGAAAACATACGAAACTGGTATTGGCCTCAATCTCTCATCAGAACTTACATCAGGTCCTGCAACCCAATCAAGCACCAATGATGTTAAAATCCCCAAAATTACAAGAAAACAGTGTGAGGAAAATGAAAAGCTAATTCCACATTGTATGGAAAGGCCACAAATAACATACAAAATATACAGCCCAACAGAATCCTACCAGTTTGTACTTTTTGATTTAGAGACTTCTAACACAAGTTGCAAGGCAGAAATATGTCAACTATCAGCAATTACTCAAACTGGTGCAACATACTCTTCTTACATTATGCCTAAAAGCAATATTAGTTCTCGTGCATCAAGGGTCAATAAGCTCACCATTCAAAGTATAAAAGGAACAAGATCTTTATGTAAAAACTCACTTCCTGTCAAGGCAATGTCCCTTGAGAACGCCTTACCTTGCTTCAGCAAATATATACAACAACATTGTTGCCTGAATTCCAATGGTACCAAATCCATACCAGTCCTCATTGGCCACAATGCATCTGTCTTTGACGTTCCAATACTTTTACGTTGTGCCAGAAAATCATACGACGAGTATCTTAAACAGATGAATGTCCATTTTGGTGACAGTTTGCCACTGATAAAATCTTTACTGCAACGCCAACATGCCCCACTGAAGCTGTCAAACGGAGATTACTGCCGTGCAAACATAAGTAGTGTTTACCAGTGCTTGTTTAAAGATGATTTTGATGCCACAACGCTTTGGAGGACGTCAAAGCTCTAAGAAAGATTCTGTTCAGTCCTGAATTAGCAATCGACATCAAAACCATATTTAATGGCTGCCAGATAAGAACAGTTCATGATACGAGAGTTGACTTGGATTTTCTTGACAAAAGGCTCGAGATATTTCAATCATTTGTAGGAAATCTGTATTGTCCATATGCAGGAGAAAGTCCAATAACACACGGCATGGCTGTAAAAATTGCTGGTTCTGGCTTGTCGTACGAAGATCTTTGTTGTTTGTACCAAAAATTCGGCGATGCTGGCGTTGTTGGAATACTATCAAGCGTGCATTATTGTCAACAACAGCCGAAGTGTTTGTGATCTGGTGACAAGAAACCACGCGTAACAAACCATAAAAGGATCCTCGAAAACATTTTAATGCATTTTCAATCGAAGTATGGAGCAAAAGCTGCTGATCAATAAGAGAAATTCATCACAGGATCGATCTAAAACTCCCGATCATTTCGTTCAACGCTATTTACTGTAAATAAATTCCTCGTTCATGCATCTCATGCCGCGTGTTTATTTTCTCGCGTCACGTGAAAATTGCGCCTGCGAACACATGCACACGCATGTCAATTCATTGATCTTGCAGAATGCGAAAAACTCGCCGTGCCGATATGCGCCGATACAAGCTTCGAAACGAGTTCGGTAAGGTACCCTGAAAATTTGCATATAATTAGATATACATGCGCTAAGTGCAATAATAAGTTATCTCGAAAATCTGTCAAGGGAAATTTTATAGAAAGGCGTTTTTCGATTCCGAAAATTTGGCATGATAGATTTTTATTAAATTTGCACACAAGATTCCTTGAAGTAAAAATAAGCAATCGGCCCTTTAAAACATGGGGTTCACCGACCTCGTTTCTGAGATAAACTCTCCCATTCCCGTTATTTTGTGATGTTTTCATACGTATTGTCGCCATGGCAACCAAAAATAATCGAAAATTATTATTGATTTTTAATTAATTTGATGTTCTCTCCCGATTTACAGGCTTTAAAATCTTGTAATCAGCAGAAAAAGCAAAATTTCGCATCTCTAGACTTTTACTTAGAAAGTGTATCGAGCCACCTTAAACAATAACAGACAAAAATTACAATGGATCGATAGTTTAAAATCACAATACCAAATAGACATTACAGTAAATTTATACTTTGTTGACAAATTTGGGCTACAGTGTTGATTCCCGCAAATTGTTCGAAGCGAAGTATTTGACAACTGAAAATGATTTTTCAAATTAGTTTACAACAGACGTGTGTACGTACACACGTGCAAATTTAAACGAGCTTACGAGTGGCAATTTCGTAAAACTAAAAAATAAATGTCGCGATTAGGAAACATATTTTAGTATCAACGCCAAACATAATAAACTGATTATAAAGAAACAACTGGTCAATACGTACTTATATACAAAATATATCCAACTTCAAGCAAGCTTTCGAATGTAGTGAATCTGACACACAAACAGACGAAATTATAAAAGGCCTGAACATGAAAGTGTACGGTCAACAGTTATAATTTACAGCAAGTTAAGTACTTCATATTATAAAACAACCCAGATTTTAATTAACCATATTTGTATATATATAATATATATATATATTATTAACTGCCATTACACGGTGTTTCATGCTTTCACAATCTTCAGATGTCTGAAGAGCATTTCAATTTAGAGGAAATACAGTGCAGAAAAAATGAAATACAGAGCAAATTTTTTTGTGGCTTGAAAAATTTGTTTAAACAAAAAAACAGCTCTTTTCACAGGATTCTATTTTGTTATTGTTTTGATTGAATAAATTATATCACATGACTTGCATGTAAAAATCACTTCCTGTTAAATTTTTTCAATGTATATTATTAAAAACTTATTGACAGAGTGGGAGGTCTTTACAGCAAAATTATCCTGGCCGTGGTCTTTCAGTGCAGACCGAGCAATGAAGGAGCAAGGTGTGTGCGAAAAGACCAAGGGCAGGAACTCATAAATTAATTATAAGTAATACCATGACTTGAGGGAAATTAGCGATTAAATTGCCCGCCACCGAGGGAAGATTTGGGATTAAATTTACAAATCTTCCCGAGGCGAAGGGGCAATGTCATGGTATTAGTTTGTAATATTATGATCGGCGAGGATAACTTTGAGAACCTTATACAGCCCGTAGTTGGAGACAGAGTTTTTGTCTACTAAATTTTCCGTGCATTTGAATGAGGGAAAATTAGAAGACAAAGAAATGCTTTGTGTTCTACTAAATTTCCCTCATGCATATCATAGGAATTAGGGAAAATTTCTTATTTTTCCTCATTCCTATGATATGCATGAGGGAAATTTGTAATGCATTTGAAATTGCATAATGAAATTGGTATGCATGAGTAGTTTTCAAACAAATAAACGTGGGGAATTTAGCGATTAAATTTCCTGTATACTGTACAGTATACAATTATAGCTATCTAATCCATACAATTATCATACAGGGACAGGTCGTTTGAAGCTCGGATAGCTAATCCGGTGGATAAGTCCTATCGAGTTGATTCATTTTCTATCCATTCAATTCTTTTCTGAGAAAAAATAGCAGGTGAATATGTTGTTGAAAAATGGATAGCATGGTATGTGATTTTTCTCAGATGGCTATTGTAATTGTACAGTATCTGACAGGCTTTGAACAACCGACTCCAGTACTGTAAATAAATTACAACCTACTGGAATTTGTTAGCACTGAAACTTTCTTGGAATAGGACAAACCACAAGAACACGCTCTGCATCAACAACTTCATAAACTGGTATAAATTTGCAATAGATTCGCTGCACTGGGATAAAATTGCCACTTTTTCCAACTCAAACATCTTCCAACGCCTTATTTCTGTGGGAGCTCCTAATTTGTGATGAAGTGGATGTTCTGTAAACCATCGTACTGCTGCAATAATGCAAGTCACATAATGGCCATTCACTTCCACATTCTGTCTGATGTAATAGTCAACAATTCCTGGTCTCAAGTTAAGGCCAGATAAATCAATTCCGCCGAAACTACATCTTGCCATGATAAAACACGAGTGAAGGAATGAAGACAACTGTCACTTCATTTCCAGCATTTGAAGTGTCAGAGAAGACCTCACTTGAAAGGAATAAATCACCAACAGAGATGTCGGATGGGAATGTAAACATCCCAATAAGAAGCAAGTATAGAAGGATGCTTAAATATTCAAGGCACCTCAATGCTAGCAAAGAATTACATTGAATTCTTGAAAAATTGACTTGTTGAACTTCAGCCCAACGACATTGACTATTATGAAATCACAAAAACAATTAATGTAGATATAAATAACAATATTGAGTTAAAGCGCGAAACTACGAAGGCAGCCCCATCATCTTCTGTGCACAATTGCAAAGATATTAATAATAAGCATGACCGATTAATCCCAACTATTCGAGGCTTTAAAATAGCCTCTTTAAACATAGCAAGCCTACTAAAACATATTGATGAGCTAAGGATCAGCATGAACAACAACGAAATTGATGTTCTTGCGATCAATGAATCCCGAATGGATAATAGTGTGCCAATTCAATTAATAGCAATTCAAGGCTATAACTGGGTTTCTAAACATAGGCATATATTTGGTGGTGGTATCGGCTTCTTTATCAAAGATTCAATAAACTTTCGACTTCGACCAGATCTGAATGATATTGACATTGAAATTCTTACAATAGAAATTGTTAAAAAAATCTTAAACCATTTTTAATTACAACATGGTATCGACCACCAAGTGATCCAATTGACACCCTCTATAGATTTGAAAATTGTTTGCAATTAATCGATAATGACAATAAAGAAAGCATTATTTATGGTATGGGATTAGAAAATTCAAGGCCGTCAAGGAAAATGCCAAAATAATTGAATATCGTGACTACAAAAATTTCAATAAACGAACTTTCTTATACGATTTGCGGAACCCTAATATATCTTGGCAGATTTGGAAGAACAGATTTTTTAAAATCTGGGATAATCACGCTCCGCTAAAAAAACGGAAGGTTTCCAATAAGCGTTTACCTTGGTTAACAAGAGACTTAATCTACAAAAAACGTCATATCAAATTCCTAAACAGGAAAACCAGGACAATTAATACACCTGATAGCTGGTCTGCTTATAAAAGGGCAAAAAATCAATACAATAGACAGATAATCAACACAAAACGTTCGTATTATCAAGAGAAACTTCATAATAATTCTGGAGATTTGAAACAGACCTGCAAAACAATTAATGAATTAATGAATAAACCGTCGAATAAGAACAAAATTACAGAAATAAAAGGCGAAGATGGTGAAATAATTGATGAAATATTGATCCCTGATGCTTTCAATAAATATTTTGTTGAATTAGGAGAAAAACTTGCGAGCAATATTTCTCGATCGACTACATCACCTGCTAGCTTTCTTAATGATGTAAACTACCCAGTTAATGGACTTCTTTGTTTCCACGAAATTTCTGAATTGTTTCCACGAATTTGACTAGCCTTGGCATTTTCCATTTCCCAGGAGGTTGTAATCAATTCGTTTACCACCTTCTTTCCACGGTTTACAATAAATTCGGCTAAGTCGGTTTTCCCTTCAGCTTTTTGCTCGTGCGCTATAACCAAAAGGTCGCAAGATGTTTTAATGTTCCTTGCGATGATCAGTTTGTGAAACGTTTCAGGCGCTTGTTTGTCTTCTTGACCACACATTCCTCTTGACTTTCTCCATCTTCATCACTAGTCACTGATTGATTGCCCTTAGTATTCATGTGGTGCGTTTGACATAATTTCCTCTTCTTGTCAATCTTTGCTTTGTGGGCTTTACTGGTAGAGGGGCATCGCTGTTTCATAAATTAGGATGGTGGTCACTGTGTACGGCATCTTTGTGCTCTTTCGTAACATATCTCCAGGCGGTATAGTAGTTTGCATGGACATTTGAAAAGTGCACAGAGATGCCGTGGTGCTCGTTTAAATATTTCTTCGCAGGTAGCCACCTTTGACATTTACTCAATTTTACGGACATATGATAGTGCACCCCAGACGATTTATGCAACTCCTTGGAGCAACACCAATGTAATATATCAACCGATGGCGATCGGAATGACTGTTTTACAGCTTCAGCAAACGACTCCCTGGTTGGGAATCTCTTAGTGTTCGCTTGGCTGTTGGTAATAAGGTACACTTGTCTAACTTCGCGACGCCCGACTTCTTCAGTTTGTGAATTGCACGAAGAGTCACTGTCACTTCGATACGTGGCTATAGCATCCATATTCGAATCAAGATATAGAGTGTGACAGAGCATTAAAATGCTCCCCAGAGGTAATATGCAAGCGCAAAAAATGATTGGCCAATAGCATTGTCTGCAAATAAACATAGAAGAAACAAATCAAAACTTTTTTTTCATTAAAACGATACGCCAAAAACTCGTTCAGCACGCACGTTTGCCATCAAACGGGCGTGGCCAACTCGGACAATCGTTGCATAAATTAGTTGGGACAGCCGAAAAAACCTCTGTGAAGGTATCCTGTCAAGGTATCCTCTGTGGTATGAGTAAACGTACGGCAAGGGCTACATTGCCTTCCCCCTCCCCCCATTTCAATGTTGATGCTTGTTTGGGCTTGTGCGCCTCTTCACTTTGCCACAGTTAGCCCCAAGTGTTGATAACGGCAACATTGAACAGGGGGAGGGGGAGAGGGTATAACTGCACAGGTGTCCCAACAGCACCTAGCGACGTGCAGTTCAGCCTGCACAGTTGTATTGTCTAATGGTAGTCGTATTGAACAGCCGCCATGTAATTTACCTTTATATACTAGTCACAAGTCCGCAACGACAACTGTTGTACACTTGTACTGTAATTCTTGCGATTTAATGAGGAACCAGGATTTACAACAATTTTACGAATGTTATTTGTGATTTTTCAGGTGCTCTTGAAATTCTTTGAAAGGGCAATTATGTGGGAAAAAGAATGTCCCAGGTCCTTAACGTTATTAATAACGTGCAGTTATCTATTTTAACCTGTTATAAACCCGGCCTGTTGCTTTGTTTTAGACCAAGTAAAAAAATATAGTAGTTTATCGTCCTAACTTTGAAAAAAAAGGAGAATGCGGGCACTTTTCTTTTTTTTTTCAAGATGGCTTCTCCGAAATGGCAATCACCTACCAAAACCTATTTTTAACACATATTAAATATATTTAACGTGGTATTACAAGCACAAACAAGAATTGAATGGATTTCTCTACAACTGCTTCGATACAAGATTGCGGCGCCAAAACAAATTGTGGCGTGTAAAATCAGAAATGAACCGAAAAGTCCTGAAAGTTGCCGAAAGGTTGGGCAAAAGGCCCCCAAAACAAGACAGATTTTCGATGCAAATAAAATAAAAAATAAATAAAAATTTGATGCGGCCGGAAAAAAGGATGCGGGCGGGGACAATAAACTACTTAATTTTTTTACTTGGCCTTATAGAAAATTGACATTGACGAACTGGAAACAATCCTAATGAAAGTCCTCGCTTTGAATATCGAAGAGCTGTCGCATTATAATATCGCGTTGATTTTGAGTGATAATTATTCTCTGCAAAGAGCGAAACCAGGTCCTGGACATCGTCCAGAAAAAGGTGCACTACACCCAAATGGCATATTATGTCGACACGTCAACAAAAGCTCCAAAAGGTACATAGCAAAAAACACACTGTAACGCATCCAAGTTTTCTGTAAGGGACAGTCGCCGAGTTGACTGTTTGTTGCTCATAGAAAACAAGGACGTATTTGAAAGTGACTCGTTTCGATACTATCACTATAATAGACAGTACGTAGCTTAGTCAATCAGAATGCAGCATTTGTAATAGACCCCTCACCCCTGTAACTTTTCACGTTCAGTGACTATAACGTGGACAGTGCACATATAAGATTGGTGGGGCAGACAGTTAACAAAAGAGAGTGTATACTACATGTGCACTGAAACGTTAAATATCAAGTTTATAATGTACATACACTTAGAAAATGTACATACACTTACAATAAAACTTAATTTATTTTTAGGTCAATTGATGAGAAATAATGTGACACCCATAGTTGTTGGACAATGGTCAAACACGGGGGACTTGCAGCGCTGCGCCGACCAAGCCGAACCAAACTCGGGAAATGCGTTTGTTTTTCAGAGATTCACTAATGACAAACTTCCCGAGGAGTTGTTCTCAGCACTGTTTAAGAAATTTTCCTATCCCGAAGGATGGATATTAGCCAGAACAAATGGTAAATCAATCAATGTGTGTAGCATGCAAATTTAAATCTCGAAACTCAGGAGAACGTATTACCTCGTGACATTTATATTATTGCATGTGTGCATGTATATAGTTTATAAAATATGGTTCTGAAACAATCTTTAAATTATATAGGTTCTGCATTATTGGGAGCGCTCAAATCTACGAGAAATCGTTTAGAACTTGCGTCGTTTGACCATTTCAGAACAATTGGGAAAAACGTTAGTGCTCGAGTAAAACAAAAAGGTACGGAAATAAAAAAAATTGCCAAAAATAACAGAATGAACAATTTTAAAATTACATTACAATATAAAAGAAAGTATATTACAATATAAAAAGTATATATTTGGTCTGGTTTTCTTAGATGACAAACGCAGATTTCATAACTATCATAGATGAAGAGGAGAATCAGGAAGGGTTTAATTTCTCCCCAGTAGGCGAAAAATGGAGAACAAATGCGTGCAAAAAAGCTGGAAATTCCTTTGGTCGAAACTGAATCAGAGAGTGTGTCACGAAACTATGGCGCGACCTTGCATGTGACCAGAGAGCCGACGAAAACGGTGGAAGTGGCGGGGGACGGCAACTGCCTGTTTCGAGCAGTAAGTCACGCTGTAACGGATAGTCAAGATCACCATTAGCTGTTGCGACAGCTAGCCGTAAAGCACATGCCAAACATGGGGAAGATATTTCGGCAGTTTTGCGAAGTCAATATATCGCCCACTCAAAAATGGATGAAAATGGCATCTGGGGGACGGAAGTTGAACTATTTACATTGGCCAGTCTTTTGGACATCAGTATCTTTGTTTTTTTGAAAGTGGGTAAACAGTTCAAATGGACACCACATCATCCTAAACCTGCCCATTCAGACAAGCAGAACGAAAGTATATACTTGGTAAACCAACACCAACATTTCAATCTTGTTTTGGACATTTAAGTCTTAATACTGTATATTTAATATTTTAACGCCATTGTGAAGCCAGGATTGAAATCCGAAGGCATTTTTCTTTCAATTTCACTCGCCCACAATTTCTCCCACTCGCACCCCTTCAGCCCGCGCCCAAAAACGCCTGCGGAGAGGTAGCTTTTAGTCCATAAATACACACTTTTACGAAAGTGATGGGGAAAAACAGAAACAAATCCATGCAAGTAACAAAAATTTAAATAAAAGTGCAACATAAACGACATAGCTAACCATTTTCAAAAAATAGCAAAACTTATGTTAAATTACAACTTATGTTAATATAATGCCCCAGAAGCACCTGGATAAAGTGAATTGAAATTTAAAACGGAAATAGTTAAGTCTACTTATTAGGGACACTATTTAGATGTTAATATGATATGATAAAATTAAGTATCTAAGCGAGTATAAAAACAAATATATAAAATAACCTAAAATGACAATTTACACAAATGGTAATTGTAAAACTAAAAATTAATATACAATATACAATACATAATATACAATTAATATACAACAAATTTATGTATGTGTCGGGGTGCTGCACAGTATACAGTTCTGACAGTTTTCAGAAATAAGTGTTTCAATATCTTGTTTTCGAATTTTTTCTTTAAAAATTGGTAATGATACATTGCCGTTTATTTTACCATCTAATTTGCTCCACAACTTAGCACCTAAATATCTTAGGGAGTGCTTTCCATGAGTCACAGTATTAAATCTTGGGGTTTGAAAATCCGGATTTCTTAAATTAATAGTTATGTTTTTTCTCATAAACAAGTCAGATATATATTGTGGGCAGTGGAAAGAAATTTCGTTATGGCAGCATTGTTTAACAAGGGGTTGCCAAAGTTAATTGTTGACGCTCAAGAAAAGGATTTGATCTTCAGAGCTCCATTTAAACCAGCTTATTGCTGAATTGGATGTCCCTGAATAAAAATTGTTTATCATCATCATCAGTCATTGATCTTCAGCTGCTTAAACCACAAGATGATGCATGTCATCAAGCAACAAATGTGCTGCCCTCTGTATCAAAGATAAAGTTTCCCTAGCCACTAAGACCGACTATCAACAGAAGTAGCCATGTACATTGCAGACAACATCCTACAACTTCACTGGAACAGAGGATGAAGGTGAACTGTGCGTTGGCGTTGTGAAAGGACCACTTTTGCATTAAAAGAATGCACCACAACATGCAGCTGATTTGGAAATGCTCCAAGAACATTCTGAATGCAAATTTCGCTAAAAAGGAACAGGCCTTCCTAAAGAAATTGAGTGTATAAGAGTGGATAGTGGAAATGACGAAGCTCCTTGTTTTGAGGAAGTCCAATTCTGGTGGACCAAGAGACATTTTGAGAGACCTACTTGCATTCAACTTGTGACAAGCAGACATAGGAGGCAGCAACTTAAATCATGTTGAGCTTCAAAATGGTTGTGAAGTAAAAGCAAGGTCACATTTACTCCATCAACTTTGAATTGGCTAAAGCAAGGTCACATTTACTCCATCAACTTTGAATTGGCTAAATTTTGATGAAAGTGGAAAGATAGATCATTCAAAGCTGGAGAATGGGGAAACAAAAATTCAATTATTTTAGATGAGCAAACAGCCAAGACCACCAATTGCTAAATTGTTTAGTGAAGACTTTTCTAAGTGGGACCAAAGCCCATAAAAAGAAATTGGAACATCCAAACCAGTACCACCAGATCAAGCATCAAGCATATATGGAACATCAGAAACTCACATATAAGCAAGTCTGTCCCACAAATGTACATTTTCCAGCTTGTCTGTTGCTATAAGAGCGATTGTCCACACCTGCTTTGTTGACCACAAAATGAAACTCTGTGGTATTATGATGATCCATCTATATTGAGTTCATTCCTCTGCCTGTACCGGATCCAGAACGACCGTTTGGATCAGCGAAATGCTCGTCTTGCAATGGGGATTGTACAGGACATTATATACCTGCAGAAAAGGTTATCCAGCGTTTTAAAGAAAAGGACAAAGTTGGTGAGAAACGTCCACCATCTGAAGTCATCAAATCTGAATTTAGCTCCAAAGGAGAGCAGTTGCTAGAAGAAGAATCCTATTAAGCTTTGGCAAAACAAGTTTTACTAAAGCCAACAGAAGTATGAATGGGCACTTATTGCCCAAGCGTTCGTACTCTCGACGAGTACCTTGATGATGGACCACGAGCATTAACGAGCACATCGCAAGCGAGATAAATGGACACTTTTTTGCCCAAACGATTCGTTCTCCTGATGAGTACGTCCTACCTTGACCATGAGCATTAACGATTATATCATGATGAATGGGCACTTATTCCCTCAGCAGTTTGTTCTCTTGATGAGGACCACAAGCTTAGGACCGATGATTTAGTTAATAAACCATATCATGGTTTATTAACTAAATCAAGCGCGACATTGCCTAAACTGTTTCTACTCGCAGTGTGTGTGTACAGTATAGAGCCTAAAGCGAGCGTTCCAGCATATTGCAAGCCAGCAAGGAAGACACAAATGCATCTGTGGCGAGCTTGAAGTGTGGTAATGGGATCCATTCTGGGAGGTTACGTAGGAAGGAATTTGTGCCACCATTTTAGATTGAGTCGGCATGCATTGTTGAAGCAAGTGTATTTCCTTTGACGCTTAGCATCGCACAGTAGATTGAATAACCGCCGCCAAAACGTCCGACCAGGCTTGATAACTGGGCATGCAGGATTTAATTTGCCCAATAATTGTAACTCTGACTGTGCACCACGTTTTGCCAACCCATGTATGAATGAGACACTAATTCGTTGAGTTTCAAGGGAGGTAAGCATGCGCACATTTGCCCAGAGTCAAGTTCGATTCCAAGGAAGGTCAAACATTGAGATGCGCCTTCGTATTTCTCTGGCGCAAGTGGGATGCTGATCTCATTAGCCGCCGCATTGATTGTGTGCAGAGAATCTTCACAATCGTTCGTGTGAACCGATCGAGCGTAAAAAAGTCGTCCAAGTAATGTAACATATTGATCACACTAAAATTGTTGCAAAATCCACTGCAAACATGTCAGCTAGACTGTTAAAAATACAGGGGGCAGAACAAAGACCAAACGGAAGGGCCACATCAAATTTTCCACGTCATTACATACCCAATAAATATCTGTCGGAAGGATTTATGGGGACGATGCGATACACACTTTTGATGTCAACTTTCCACATTAAAGGGCCTTTACCTGCCTGAATTTCAGTTAAAAAATATTCGTTGATCACCTTTGGGGTGGTCGTTTGTGATGTGCAGTTCGTTTTGGCGGATTTAATCTCGATCGTGTTCGGATGAAAGCCAATATGGAAACTTGCGCGACAACGGTGATAAGGTAATTAACTTTGGCACAGTCCAGATGCCCTAATAAATGGCATTCAAGATTATCTGGTTTGATCGGTGAGTAGGATTAGGGTTTGCGTGCGAAGGTGTTGAAATAGAAGTACCATTAGAAGAACTGGAGGAATTTGTACACGAGGCTGGAAACACACGATCAGGTATACTCTCAGCGAAAGGCTCGATCGTAAAGTCGCATGCAGACCCGCCACCATAGCGCTTCTCAGTTCGCATGACAAGGACAATGTAAAAGAACAGATCGAGTGCTTGATGAGGAAAATACGCGGATACTACGGAAATATAACTGATAAACGCTTCGACGCATGTCATGATATCCGATATCTCCTAGACTTTCAGCGAGTTGGTTTTTGAGATAGGTATGATAGTGGAGCCCTCAATAGCAAACGAGTCAAAGAATGGGGTTATGGGTTTGAGTTCTTCCCAAGTTTTCAGGAACTAACCATATCAACAAACTTGTGGGAAATTATCTGCATAACTAATTTGCCAGAGATCAGAGCCCAACCAGGGCCCAGAATAAACGGTCAAGCTACGCTAAGGGAAGACTCGGCCTTGTCGTCAGAAGGACTTGCATCGTCAGAAGTGGGTACATATCAGAGTGATGAACTAATGAAGGTTCATTCGTTTTTTCAACATTTGGTCCCCGGAAATGAGGCCCTGTGCTTTGGTCCGCTGATGGGAGGGAACCACAGATTGCCGGTATAAAGGAGGGAGCATTTAATGCACCTGAGCCAACATTTCTGGAATCTTCTGAGTGGTGAGCCTTTTAGTCACATGGTCCAACATGCCCTTGACCGAGCTTTAAGCCAAACATAAGCCACGCATAAATAGAGGACTAAAGTCACATTTTTAAAAGAAATTTTTAGTGTTTGCCTAAATAGAAACATTAACACTGCAAGCAAGTTAAAATGTAGTTCTTTTTATTTTCTACTTTGTGGAAATATTTATCACCAGATATTCCGCACTATCCAGCTTGTTAATAATAATTTCACAGTCCGGTATCCTGCCATGTAATTTCAATTATTTGACTGGATACGGTACCAGAAAGTTTGTTTTCTGAAACATGTGTGACAAAATGCACATGAAATTGTTGTTTTCACACAAGCTTTCTACCCCACAGTTTAGTAAACAAACATGTTAATTAATATTCTCTTCCATTGCCAATAAACTTCCACAGCCAAAGAATGATATAAAGCTGAAATAGAACTGATCTAGTTCAAAATAATGAATAGCTTAGCCCGAATGCAGGATTGTATAAATAGTCAACTGGTTGATTTATACTAATAAATAATATATATATTTATAAATAAAATTTAATAAAGTAATGTAGCTACCACTTCCCTTGCAGCCACCATTACCAAGGCAATTTACAACTAAAAGACCTATGTAAACACCAAGAAATATACACAACAATGACCACACATACATATATTTTGACTGCCACTTGTAGCGAATTGCAAAGCACTGTTTTTTATTCTACCACTTGGTCCACTGCATGTACTCTGTTCTTTTGGTACGGTCACATCGTAGATCCTGTCTCCCCAGCTTCCTTGAGGATCGAATAATTTGCTGTTTACAACTCTGACACACCGTTTTCGACTGCCATTTTCGGCTACAAAGGATAATCCGGTTGCAGTAGGCCAGTTAGTTGGTAACTACTTAAAAGCAATGTCCCATCTTCCAACTCAATATCTAACTCAGTTTCCCCATACTTGACCACAACATAGACTATTAAAAATTGGAAAGTTATTGAAATTGATATTAACCTTTGTGGACAGTTCCGTTTAATATATTTCAGCTTATTAAAAACTAGAATCTGATCTTCGTTTCAGGCTTTCAGCTGTCATTTTTATAATATATTATGATAACAAATTTACATGCGAAATTTAATCGTGCATGAATGGTTACTAATGAGACAATATAAAACGCGTTTATATAACAATAAATCTCGTATTCCTCACCTTCAATTGCCGCCATTTTGGTCCGCAACAGTACTCGGTACTAGTCCTCTTCTGAAACGAAGCTCCAGCTAAAATGTACTAACCCCCTGATCGAGGCAAGGGAAAGGATCAAATCACCGTCTATGCCACATATCTCGCCGGGGTGGGGGTTTCCAGTGACAAGCGCATTATTTTAAGCCCTAGAGGTGGGAAGGCAGGCATATTGGTATTTGTCAATTCTTTCCAACTTGACCCTTGGGAAGTTAGTTATTCCTGTGGCCTACAGGTATGTTCGCTGTTGTATGAAAATATCTTAAAGGAATCAACAAAAGTCTATTTTCTAAGCTGTATTTATGCATAATTTCCATAATATTTGATGAAATTTGATGAAAATTGTTTGCACCTGAAATGGAGTTATTTCTTGACTTAAAAAAGCATTTGACACTGTTAATCACAATGTCTTAAAGGATGAGTGTCAAGCTTGCTCGCGTCGATTTTTTGGGCCACGAAATTGAACAAGTAAACCAATCCTTCGATATCTGAGCAATCCTTGCAGTAAATTGCTCAAATTGTGTTTTTCTTAAGAGCAGAGATAAATGTAGTAAGTTATTATTGATAGTATTTGATAACACTCGGTGGGCCGTGGAATTGTGTTTTGAGACAGGGTATCCGTCGCTCGTTGTTTGCCGTTTGATGCGTGAATTTCAAAGTTTCCTTCAAGATGTGCAGTTTCTTGGTAAAGCCAATAGTATAAGATCCTTATATTCCTTATATTCTACGAGTAGAGGAACAGATATTATGCTAGATTTAAAGAACGGTCACTGCTGTAAATCATTGCCATTGTAATCAAAGCCGTTGTGAATAGAACATGCTAATAGACGAAGAGTGCGGTTCACAATATTCGACAAACTCTGAGTCAGACGTCTAAACGACTTTTTTAAAAGCTTATGTCGTAAGAAAATAACCAAACAAGAAAACGTAATAAACCGAAGTAGTTAGCAGCCAGTTTCCCAAATAAAAACAATAACACAAGCATGCAAAGCATTAGCTGGACACTCATCGTTTAATTAAAAAAATTGTTCTTATATGGTATTAAAGGTGTGGCACTATCATGGTTCACTTCATACTTGAACAATCGAAAACAGACATGTAAAATGAAGCAATCAACTTCATCCCCCAGAATTATTCAGTGTGGAATTCCCCAAGGGTTGAACTTATAGCACACATCTTCGATGTATAAACGCTGCTCGACAGCATTTTTCGCCAACGTTCGTTCTTGATTAGTGCTTCAGGCGTTGCATAAACAACAGAGAAGTTCCCTTCTTCTATATCTCTTGTTTCTTCATCTTTGATGTTACTCAAACAAACTGAAGAAATTCCAACATCACGTAAATAAAGAACTTGCTCTTGCATGAGATTAATAAGTGGAGAAACAACCACAACAATGTGCCCCGACGCTTTGGAGATGGTATCCACAATTAAAGGTAATGCTTGGTAAATCATAGATTTACCAAACCCAGTTGGAAGATTAACGAACACAGTTTTTTCTCAAGTATATGAATAATCGCCTTTCGTTGACAATGATTGAGTGCCTTTATCTGAAACTTCTCGCATACTCTTTTGAACGCCAACTCGAGATCCGCCATCTTTTGTCGGGAAAATATATTCAAGAGCGGCCAAGGGCGAGCTTACTGATTTGGGAAGGTTAGCTTTGATTTGTTAAACTGTCGGAATGGAATGTATCGCTCGGTTGAGCAGACGTTAGTGGGGGGCGGGCATACACGGCCCACAAAGAACGTCTGCGAAGGAGGCTAAAGAATAGTGTGCTGCCTCCCTGCAAAAATATATACAGTATTCTTTCAACATGTTAATTCTGCTTAATATAAATACATAAAGTATATCTATTAATCACTACACTACAAAAGACACTCACCTAAGCGATGGTAGCCATCTGTATAACTTTTTCCCATGCAAACAACATTGGTCACTACGATAAGGCCATTGGCTGCTTACAGCATCTGGGCTATACAAATGCGAAGAGGTAGCTGAATCTTGCAGCTATAGATGCAAGACATTTTTCATCAGTTACAACTCCTTTGAGAACGCTATCCGAACTCAGGCTATTAAACTCAACACTTACTTTCCTCCTCAGGGCATCAGGTACATGTTCGATTATATTTTCGTGTTTGAAAATGTTTGCAACAGTTTTCCATTTTTTTAAAGCAATAGCTTTTAACAATGACTTTGTTATATTGTCAAATTCCTGTTTAATAACAATATCCTTATTGGGATACCCAATTAAAACACGAACTTCAGCCGTTTTCTTATCATTTGTAGGAAGCACTGGCTTATTTGTCATTAAACTTTCCTGGTTGATTGAGGAGGCACAAGCTTCGGATTCACGGCCAAAAATTAGCTGCTTTATGAATGGTTTTGCTGTTTGACCTGTGTTTTTAACGACGTTTCTTTTGGGATAACATCTTTCCGGTGTTACTGTGGTCGGTATACAGCGTTTTAGACGATTTAGCAACGAATTTGCTTGCTGAACAGAACAAAAACTGGACGAGTTCTCTTCATCCCATAGACATTCTCGAATGGTGGTGCAGTTGTCTACAGTATTGCGTATTTTTCTTCTGCAAGGGCGACAAATGTGAGAATGATGTGGAGTTAACAAATCTTAGTCCAATACGTTCACAGGCAGTAGCTAATATCAAACCTTTACTCTCCTTTCTGAGGCCTTAAAAAGATTTTCTGTTGAAACGCTTGTGGTAGTACCACACTGTACTTTGAGATTTTTGTACAGACTCTACAAAAATCGAGGTTTTGATCCTTTTTTGACAGATTTCTTCAGTGTTTCCTCAGTCACAGACATCAATCTTCTACTATAGACTAGTTATACAAATGCTAGAATTTATGCAGCTTGTGATGAAAATTAATTCACACATTTGATTGGATGAAGCAGTTAATTAATCGCATGTAATTGAAATGTAAATTGTGGTCCAAAGCAACACGATCTCTTCCTTAAATTAACCATTATCCTTAATTCTCAAATCGCTCTAAATTAAGGATAATGGTTAATTTAGTGTTGATTGTGACAGTCGTGCATGCGTATATTAGTCAAATACTATCCCACATGCTTAGTATCTCACTAGTTTATAAGTTTAGTACGCCAAGTAGGGGAGTGCATGGGTGGGGGGCTAAGGATGGGGAGAATTTTGCCGGGGGGTTACGGTTAGGATCTTTGTTGTGGTGGGGTTGGGTTCTAACATTAGATTAACCATTATCCTTAATTCAGAGCGATTTGTAAATTTAGGATAATAGTTAATTTAAGGAGACCGGGTTTGTACTTCTATTACGTATTCCATATAAGGAAGTGGCCTACGAGCAAATACATTGCCCTGGTACCAGCCCACTGGATGTGGGATTACTGAGTGCATGCGTCTAACAGTCAATTTCTAACCCCACAAGCTTAGTCTGTCTCACTATTCTACTAGTCTAGCTCTCCAAATAGGGAAGTGGATGTGGTGGCTGTTAGCGATGGTCTGAAAATACAGCTGGGAGTTAGGACCTTCGTTGTTTTGGGGTCGGTTACAATCCAATGAACTTGCAGGCTAGTACGAAAGTGCAACGTGTCAGCTATTTGCGCGTAATTCACTCTATTCGCTTGTCAGTGCCTTCTATTTGTGCATCCTTATAAGGAATACGTACTAGATACCCCTATCTTGCTGCCAAGCTCGCCTTCCCCTCCATTCGCCCCAGTCCCCTTTCCTCTGCTATATCGCCCCAACCCCAAGAGCTACGAAATGGTTAAAAGAACAGCGGCCAGATGGGCACTGTGACGATATCAACCAATGGCCAGTGTAACAGAAATGTTACAATAACTTAAAATGGTTAACAAAAAGGGTGAAGCCCACCTTATACAAAATTAGATATACATGATCATTCTTGTTCCAATTTCTACCTCTACAACATCACAGACTGTCCTTTTATCCTAGAACTATTACCAATGGAACAATCTCCCCAGATGTTATTAGCCTTTCTTCAGATCCAGTTCCGAAAAAATGTCTCCATAATCACTAATCTACAGTTGTTTTAGATTGTTATTTTATTGTTAATTATGATTGAAAATTTGTAATTGTGAATTTTGGTAACTTGTAACTGCTGACAACTCCCAGTATGATGGGTTGCTGTAAAGGTAAATAATAAGCCTGTCCAGTTGGGTATTTTTTGCTTGACATTATTGATACTGGCTTGGCATTTGGCAATGATCCACATGTTATCAGTTACATGGAACGTCGTTCTTCTTCATACATATTGCACTGAATATGGCTCTGGTTCTCAGTATTCTGCCTCTAATATATGGGGCTTTTTCAATATTGTTTTTTGTGCTGCACGTGTAGGAATAATTATGGAGGTTGATACAGAACTCTTGACGACTGTATAACAACGTCATCGGTGCAATGAAAACTAAGGCCTAAAGGTTGGATGAGGGCAGTGTAATACTTTCTGTATCCTTCTACTTTTATGATATCTTCTGGTCTACATCTAACGCAAGTACATCGTATCAATGTATCATGTGTCAATCCAGTACAATTCATTGATAAGTAACTCAATACTATGACATCCCCTTTCCGTGGGGATTCAGTAACAACGGAATTAATGTTTATCTCGTAACCTAACGCATGTCACTACTCAATGTTTCAGAATGTTCCTATGCTATGAATATGAATTTATTATACAACAATCTTTCTTTTTTTTTCTTTATACATAGTGGTTTGGTGGCTTTACGAGTCTACCGCTACGGGTCATCGTCATTCCTGGCGGGCAGATTTTTCTGACTGCAGTCTGCTCTTCAGCATCTTGTTGCGCATCATCGGTTGTGCTGTTGATATGTTGTGATGGGTCTGTGCTTCCCTGATATGAACTCTGTTGCGACGTAGCTCTATCCCCGTTGGAGTGGTGACTCGATACGATCTTGGTACATCATCGAGCTTTTCTTTGAGGACTGCTGGTTTCCATCTGTGCGTTGCTGGGTCTTGGATGGATATCTTCTGGCCAGGTTGAAGGACAGGTAATGATTTGGTGTTGCGATCGTGGTAGTATTTTTGTAGTTCTTGTCTTTGCATTAGTCCGTTGGTGACTTCATCGTTGTCACTGCTTCTCGGGATAGAACGGGTAAATTGTCTTGTACTTTTCTGCCAAGTAAAAGTTCTGCAGGTGATGGGAGTTTGCAATCGATTGGTGTGGCACGTAGACATAGGAGGTCTAAGTCCGGGTCTGTGTTAGTCTTCTTCGCCTTCTCGAGTAGTGTCTTTACCGTCTTCACCCGTCTCTCAATAAACCCGTTGCTGCGTGGGCATATTGGAGAACTGGTGACATATTGAAAGCCGTATGCCTCTGCGAACGCCTTGTAATCGTTGCTGAAGTAGTGTGAACCATTGTCGGACCTTACTACTTTTGGGATGCCGTGTTCGCTGAATATTTGTTTCGCCATTCCGATTATGCTGTTGCTTTGCCCTTTGGGTATCTTTCTCACGAAGGGGAACTTGGAGTAGTAATCAGTTACCAATAGATATTCTGAGCCATCCAGGTGGAAAATGTCGGTGCTGCTTGTGTGTCAAGGTCTCGGTGGTATTTCCGTCTGTATGAGTGGTTCCTTGGCCTGGCTCGCCTGGAATTCTTGGCAGGTAGGACACGATTTCGTGATCTGATCCATGTCGTTATTGAGATTCTTCCAATACACGGAGGATCGCGCCCTGAGCTTGGTTTTTGCGCTTTTCTGCGCCTTGATGTGATGCGTGGAGCTTGGTTAGTATTTCTCCTTGCAGGGTGGGCGGGTATGATTATTCGGTGGCCCTTCATCATTATTCCATCTGTACGACGAGTATGGCTTGACTGCGTTGGGAACTTTTTTGATGGTGGTTGGCCAGCCTTCATACACGATTCGTTTGAGCTTGATTTTCTGTAGGATTGCGCTACTGAACTGTGGGCACACCTCGTGTATCTGGACGTTCATGTCCGCGATGTGTGACTTCTCCTCCGGCGATAGCCTGGATAGTGCGTCTGCCAGCAACATTTCTTTCCCAGGAACATACTTTATGCGGAGGTCGTAGGGTTGTAGTTTGAGTAGCATCCTCTGCAGATGAGGTGGGGCTGCGGTAAGGTGTTTCAAGTGGATGCTCTCGAGTGGTTTGTGGTCGCTTAGGACGGTGAAGGGGCGTCCGAACAGATATGTATGGAATTTTTCGCATGCATACACTAGTGCCAGGAGCTCTCTTTCGATATTCGCGTATCTCGTCTCGACATCTGTAAGAGCTTTGCTGGCGAAGGCTACGGGCTTGCCTTCTTGGGTGAGAGAGCTGCTCCGAGGCCTTTTGTTGAGGCGTCTACTTGCAGGGTAACTCCCTTGCTGTCGTTGAAATAGGTTAGCGTGGTTTCTTTGCTGATAGAAGCTTTGATCTTGTCGAATGCCTCTTGGTAATCTGCGTTCCATATGAATTTGGCGGTTCCCTTCAGGAGTTATCGTAGGGGTGATGTGAGGGCGCTCAAGCTCTGGATGAATGGTACCATGTATATCACAAGACCGAGGAAGGTTTGTAGTTCGCGGCGGTCGATTGGTTTCGCCATCTGCTGTATTGCGGATACCTTTGCCGGGTCAGGTTGTATTCCGCTTTCACCACAGATGATTCCATAGAACTAGATCTTGGGTTGTTTGATGTGGCATTTGTCGGGATTAAGCTTTAGACCGGTTTCCTCGCATCTCTTTATCATGCCTCGTAGGTGGCAGTCGTGTTCTTCTTCTGTACAACCGTACACAACGATATCATCTGTGATACCCACAATGCCTTTGCAGCCCTCGAATGTCTGGTCAATCTTCGACTGGAAGATGTCTTGCGACATTCTCAACCCGATTGGCATGCGCTTGAATCGGTATCTGCCGAATGGTGAGTTGAATGGTGAGTTGAATGTTGTTAAGTAACTGGATTGTTGGTCGAGGACTACGTTCCAGTACCCGCTTTTCGCGTCGACGATGGTGAAAAACTTGGCTCCACTGAGTTTGGGCAAGATTTCTTCTGGGGTCGGTATCACCTCTCCACTGCATAAGCATATGAAATCCATGCACGCAACAGAATATGGCGAGGCACAAGAAAAGGCGCTACGTGAAGAGGGAGCGGATACAGGACCGTCTACAAAGCAGAGGAAGCTAACCGCTATGAATCAAATGACCCTTGAAGAAAGTTTCAGCCAAAAAAAGTATTGGGACATCAACGATCACTGTTCTGTAGCCATTCACCAAAAGGTTATGAACATGATAGCCATTGACAATCAGCCGTTCTCCATCGCCGAAGACCAAGGCTTCATTGAGTTACTAGCCCATATTCAACCAAAATATATGATCCCAAGTCGAAGATACTTCTTGGATGTTATGCTTCCCAATACTTACAAGGAGATAAAAGCAAGTCTCTTAGCTGAACTGCATGAAACTCATGCCCCACATGTTTCGTTTACGTCTGACATTTGGACCAGTCAGCATTCTATCGAATCGTTTATCTTCTATCGAATCGTTTATCTTGCTAACAGCGCACTGGGTCGATGAGGAATTCAGACGGTGCAGTGGTGCTCTCAGCGCTCAGCATTTTCCAGGTTCTCCCACTGGGGAAAATATTGATCATATGATCAATAAAATGATGAGAGAGTGGGAGATTTCTGAGGAGAGGCAGCACATCCTTGTACGTGACGGGGCATCCAATATGGTTTTGGGACTTCGTTTGGCAAATGTAGCAAGTGTACACTGTTTCCTTCATATTCTTGATCTCGATTATCGATCTTTGTGCATATGTCCATCGTATTGCTACTCATTTTAATCATTCTTGCCTGGCTCGCAATGAACTGAAGAATCTTCAAGCTGAACAAGGTATTAAACTACCATTGTTCCCGGTTCAAGATGTTTCTACATGCTGGAACAGCACATACCTCATGCTTGAACGAGCAT
Organism: Chrysogorgia sp. JL179-B06; assembly: GCA_035772405.1. Taxonomy (NCBI): domain Eukaryota; kingdom Metazoa; phylum Cnidaria; class Anthozoa; order Scleralcyonacea; family Chrysogorgiidae; genus Chrysogorgia; species Chrysogorgia sp. JL179-B06. The sequence continues at coordinate 234,832 of JAYKKM010000239.1, forward strand.
TAACTCTCAAGCGACCACTTCAGATTTACACTGCTAACCACGATGTCCGAATACTAAGCTCAAACGAATGGAATCTGTGCGAGAAAATTATGAGCATACTTCAACCATTCTTTGAAATTACCAAGCAAGTTAGCTCTGAGCAGTCGACACTGGGTGATGTTATTCCTCATGTCGTTGCCCGATCGATATTTGTCGATATTTGTCGAAGCCTGGTCATGATAGTGAAGTGCAAACTACTAAAACTGAAATACGTAACGCCCTCCGACAATGGCTTCTTTCTTGTTTACCTAACAAATTAAATGTCAAGGAAGACAATAATTATGTCCTCACAACAGTGGTTGATCCACGTTACAAGTTTAAGTTCCTGAACAAGAAGTGGCTTCTAGAAGAGATGCAGACCGCAGTTATGCCAGTTAATAGCGATGCCGATACACATGCAACAGATAAAGATTGCAATACCCACAAGGCCGCTGGAAAAAAACAACCGAAGGAGAAAAGGCTGCGAAACAACGTACAGATACAAACACACCCAAATCGCTAAAAGAGGAAATCCATTTTGATTTTCTGAAGTGCTATGACGAAGTCAGTTCTACTGAAGAGCTTTCTGATGAAGAAAGTTCTGATGATGAAGAAAGTTCTGAAAGAGATCAAACAGAAGTTTCGAGGATGCGTCGGAAAAGGCCAAAAGGACCTAGTCTATCTGAGTTGGCAAGTGAAGTAGACAGATACGCTGTTACTCCCACTGTTGAAAGGTGCAAGGACCCTTTAAGTTTCTGGAAAGAAGAGAAATCAACATATCCAACCATTGCCAAAGTAGTGCGTCGCTATCCATCCTGTCCAGCATCGTCCGTTTATTCCGAACGCCTCTTTTCCGAAGCTGGGAACGTCTTTGAGGAGCATCATGCACGCCTTTACCACGAAATGGTGAACACTTACTATTCCTGCACCATAATCTTCCTCGATTCCCAATTAATCCCAAACTCTAAGCAGTTGGGACACTAAAGACGTTGTTAACACTTTTTATCAGTAACATTAACTGACTAACTGTGATAAGTTCTTTATATGTTTGCATGGCGATTACAGTATATATAAATGTCTTGTGGAACACACCACGAATGTTTAAATAAGCAAGTGCTTTCTGTCCGTGTAAGCCCGGATCATCATCAGTGCATTTAAAACACAATCAGACAGACTGAAATCTTTGGTTAATAAAACATTTGTGGTGTGTTCCACAAGATATTTATATATAACATTAATTGTGTCTGTTACACGTTTTAGCTTTTCGCTGCTTCTTGGTTCATTTGTTTATGATTTAAGTAACTGCATTCACTGGATGCACTTCACAGTTCTTGAAATGTGATCTGTATCATCTGTTCAGTCTGTTTGATCGATGTTATTTAATAAATAAACTTGATATTCAATCTCTCTGAAAACGACAGAGTTCCGGCCATGCTTTTTCAGAGTTCCGGTGCACCTCTATATGCTGTGACAGGCAACAACTAAAATGTGCTCATTAGTATTGTGTTTGTAAATATTTGTAAAAAATAATTGTAAAATTTAACATGATCCAATGATGAAATAGCAATCAGATCAGCTTTCGTCATCCATTTCAAATCCTGTGTAGTCCTCGTCCTTATTCAATGGAAACTCCTTTCTTATCGCAGTATAGGCACAGGCGGGCCATGGGATTCGCTTTGTTCCAATTTATGACACACTTCGTAAAAAACTACCAAAAAGACATAATAGCTTGTTAACACTTGGGAAAGGTATAATCTGTAGGTCAATCTGGATATGCTAGATGGCATATGACTGTTTCTGTTGTTTTGGGACAGTGGTGATAACCTCATGTTATCCACAAAACTAGGTGACCATATGTATATACTTGTGTGCAAACATAACCCTATTCCCAATGAAATCTTCAACCTAGCCTTGCCTGAAACCCCTAATGCTAATCAGGAAATCACAAGCCTGACGCAGGGGCGGATCTAGGATTTTTTTTACCTCAGTCAAATTTATGTGAAGTGAAATTGTAAGGGGGTACGGGGGCATTTCCTCTCTGAAATGGCATTTCCTGCATTCTGAGAGCACTTTGGAGCAAAATCTAAAGGTCTTAAATAGCTATTTTTTAATTTAGAAAAACATTTGGTCCAAATGTGGACTAGTTTCATTTTGCATGTAATTTTTCTTTACGTTAGCAAAAATAAGATTATTTTGATACGAGTAATGAAAAGAAAAAAACATTATGTCATGTGAACAGTGGCAGGGAAAAACAAAAGCTACTGTATAGAACAATTGACCTGGCTGTTTTGCTCTATATCAGAGCTCGTTAGTATGCCAAGGAAACACAAACCATAACACTTGTGTTTTAGTCAGTGAACCAACATGGATGGCCTGGTCCATTGGTAGAACTTTACCTATGTGGTGGAATGCCGTATGTGGCTATTGAGCCCCACTGACCCAAAGCTATCTGGTTTTAAGGTGTCAGAAACCCACCTTTCACACCTGGTTAGAAGAGGGAGACCATATGGGATTGGGATATTTAATGCATGTGAAGTTACTCAGTTTTCGACACCATCCTGGTCTTTCTAACCATTTTACCTAACTACCACATATTAAACCATATACCAAACTGGAATTCATTAATCAATATTTATTGCATGAAAAGTTTGCATTAGGAAAAGTTCAATAGATGTCAGTACCTACCAATACCAATGAAACCGAGATGTATAAACAGTTTCCAGTAGCTTCAGACCTATACTAGACATACGTTTCGCAATAACCCCCGCCCTCCTATTCTCAATCTCGTACACAGAGCCAACCTAGAGTTTCATCCACCCCCTGCGGGATTTTCCCCATCACTGGTCCCCAGACCTCGCACGCCGTGTATTTGTGTATTTCACTGTTGAAGCACGGTGCATAGATTTTGAAGGTTATCTCGGCCAGTATTTAACCGATTTCAATTCTGAAAACAGATTTTGAATTACCGAGTCTAAATACATAACATACGTGTGTATTATATTACGAGAACGTGTATACACTTCGTAAAAACCTGTTTATGTAACTTCGTCGTATATTATTTTGAACGTTATCTCGGTCAATATTTCACCGTTTTCAATTCTGAAAACAGATTTGGAATTACCGAGTCTAAATACATAACATTCGTGCCTATTATATTACACAAACGTGTACGCCCTACGTAAAAACCTGCTTATGTTATCATAGGACATATCAGGACAGATGTTATCATAGGATTATGACATTGAAGAACTCATATTTCATATCGACTATACGGTCTCACTCTGAGACTACTGACTCAAATTTAAAGGCGCAATCCAGTTCAAATATCAATAAAATCTAACGGGACTTGACCAAAGGCCGTGAGCATTTGAAATTCATAACATTTGCCATGCAAAATGGCCGGCCTGGCAAGCGCGACATATGCTAATGTTGAGTCTTTGACATTCATGAATACTATAGCAGACAGCAAGATGCTACTGATAACATAGGCTAAGTTTTGACAGCTATTAAAGAAGAGTTTGTAAACTTGGAAGCCTCTGCGGAGGAGAGAGGACTTACCTTACAGCAACACAAGACTTACCGGTTTCTTTACACTTGCATGCTGTGGAATATGAAGATCTCGACCCCTAAATTTCTGCTCAAGAAGCTCGAAGTACTTCGAATTTCATTCAAATGCTCCTCCAAAGAAACCAGTTTATGACTGCTTAATCTAAATGACATCGCTGCTCTGAAAATCAGATGCTACGCATTCGAAAACGCTTAGAAAACGCATGACCGATACACAGCTAGTGTCCAAAGTGAGTGATCAAGTGACCGACCTAGCTTCGTAGAATAAATTAAATCCTCAGCATATCAGGCAGAATAATTAATATCAACACAGGAGCCAATCAGATGGCTTATATTCCAGAGGCATTTCAGTCAGATCAGTCAAAATGACATAACACTGAGTTGCGTCCAATCAAATTGCTCTGCAGATCAGTCAAAATGGAGGGCAAATCAGTCTTAACGCGACGCGGGCTCTGGGAACGAGATGGAACAGTCCGGCCGCACATTTCCGGTTGACCTACTTCCGACTAACAAAATACGCTGTTGGGATACAGATTGCGAAATCTTTACTGCGCCTGAAGGTAGGGTCGGATTTTTTCACGCTCGCAAATTTTTAAGTCAGTCGCGTGACTGATTTGACTTACGCTAAATCCGCCCCTGCACATGAGTTTTTGCATGTGTTAAAATACCTTCATTGCAGCCTGTTTGGCAGGCAGAGCATGTGTGGACATAATTTGTACAAAATTATTGGAAGTTTTGGGAAATAATAATAGGATGCATATGCTTCACATAGAGGTATGTATGTTAAAAAGCAGTGGTGATTTCACAGGGTGGGTAGGGTGGCCAAACCCAACGGGACCCCAAACAAAATGGAATTATTTAGGGCCCCCAAAGCATTTGATGATGTCCCTTACGAAATTGTAACATATTTAAAACATATTTAAATATGTTTAAAATATGTTTCAATACTCGTAGTTAAATTGGAAACATGTTTAAAACATGTTGCTCTATTTTTGTCAAAAGTTGGATATGTTTTAAACATGTTCCGCAGATAGTATGTTTTAAACATGTCACTATGAGATATGTTTTAAACGTATTGCGTCACTAAGATTTGGTCTTGCATTATTGAGTTCTATATAGCTTTCAATACTGTTTTAATTAAATAAATGTTTCGCATAAATTGGTAGATATATCATTAAAATGTTGAAATCCAAATACATAGTCCCTCCAATTACAGTAGTGCAACAACCTTGCGCATTAACCAAAAAATAAGCTGATAAGTTTATAATGGTATTAATAGAACTGCATTCATTAATATATTAATGTTTTTCTTCTCGTCTTTATCTAAGTCTTTTATTCACTGCCCGCAAAGGATTGTAGGAAAATCGACAAGTCGCCAGCTTTTAGCAATGAAAAACAACTGAATAGCTGATTTCACTAATATCATCAAAGAAATTGAATGCATCATTGTCTTTATATATGCAGGTTGTCTACACACCAAATCTGTCCAACATTACACCAATATCCTCTTCTAAAATAATAGCTCTGAACATGCTATGAAAATGCCGACCGGACTTTATTCCCTAACATAGCACGTGATCAGAGTGACACGTGATGTTATGGCGCGCAATATTTCGTATTTGTACTCGCTTCGCGATTTTACATGTTCTGCGTCCGAAGAGAAGCTCGCATATCTTTATAACTTTATTTGACGTATGAAACCTATCTAGAAGCGAGATGAAATACGTATTGATCCACTAGACTTCTACCAACTAGACGACTATCCTTACTGATAATTTTGTTCGCGATTATGCTCGTTATTCCGAAGAAAGAAGGCATGGAATATTTGATCACTGTTGTTTTGGCAAAGCAGTGGTCAAACGGACAAATTACCGCCTAAAGGTGACTGTAAAGCGTATCTGGGGCGCGTAATTGCTGCGACTGGTGAGTTGTATATAATTTGTTCATGACTTTGGCGATAATCTACTTCTCTCTTAATGTTTAATAATACTTATATTTGTATTTCATAATTGCGAATCGCCATAAATTTTGGACGCCATTGATATATTCGTCGAGTGAGTACTGAGTCGCTGTTCGTATGAACCGGGATGAAACATTTATATTGATCAGCTTTCGTCAATTGCTCATAAGACTTTTGTAAGTTTGCTGAAAAAGGTCTTATGAGCCAGTTAAGCCCATGAAGGCTGAAGGAAAATGCACCAATATTTATAGCTGTTTATAATATATTAAATATTGCTCTTCGTGAAAGCAATTTATAAACTGATTTAATTCTAAGAGAAACTGGTTGCTGGTTGGAACTTAGTTATGACAATGTTGAAGCTATAGCTAGTGAAGGAAAACTTTAAGTGTGAAGATCCAACTGAGATGGGTAATTGTGAAAAATATAAATTCAAGGCAAGGCAACAAGTTCAGTATTATATGATGGTGGTGGTATGCCATTATGAAGTGAATGGATATTTTACTGAGAATATTTGGCATTTATACTATATTAATTGGATGACATATTAAAGTTATAGTGAAGGAAAATTGTAAGTGTGATAAATCGACTGGAACCAGTTGCGAAAAATGCAACTACAAGACTAGCCTGTGTCACACCCCTGACTCCTCTCGGTAAGAGTAAGTATGAGTACTTACAAGAGTAAGTACGAGTACTTACTAACTAGGCTTCCTTAAGTACTTTAGTCTAATATAGTTATGCATTTATGTTTAAAACCATCAGGAGCCACCTTAATTGAGTGCCAAATATTCTCAGTGATAAACCCATTCACTTAATTGGCATTTCCACCATGGTCGTGCAGGTATGTACTGAACTTGTAGCCAAGCTCCCATAGCTCAGTCGGTTAGTGTGCTGGTGTACTGTATATTGCCAGGGTCGCACGGTTCAATTCCCAGTATTATCTACAGTGTTTGAATTAGTTGGGGAAATATTTGTATTTCCCCCTGTACCATAATTTAGAGAGTGAGATTTTACATTATACAGTATCTGTCAAGTTTTTGCATGGCATATTGAATATGTAGTTTCTTGTGACCGATACAATGTGCTATTTGCACATAGAAATCTATTACTGTAATTCATGATGACTTATTGTCAGCCTTATTTGGAAATATATTCTGGCCCAGTCATCAGTCACAGGGAAAAGCAAGGAAGGCCATACTGCTATGGACCATGTGAAGGTCAAACTAATAATAGGTCAGAAATTGGTTATAATTAAAAAATTGAAATTGGTTATAATTACATTACTTTTAAATTATGTTGCTAACATCAGCAAAAGATTGAAAATTGATTCACTAAGCAGAAAATGCAATCAGATTATAATAAATATTAGTGCCCATGCACCACAAAACATGGGTAAAAGCCATATAGTGTACAGTATGACAAAATTTCATCAAAGTGATTCTCAAGTAACGCTCAGAGTGCCGATAGCTTACTTTAGGACTTTCCTTGGAAAAAATATGTGTTGTTATGTGTTTAAATTTTAACAATAAGAGACCTATTATTCCTCTCTCAAAAAGTCCCCTCAAGTCTTTAATAATACCAGATTTTTGTTGAAATCTAAATTTAGAGTGTACGTACTATAACACCAAAGCCATTGGATAATTATCATTCAATGGCATCAAGACAACCAACTTAAACTAGTGGTCGAGTATCACCAATGCTGATTGTAATTGGCTATGCTACTATAGGTCTATTTGTAATAGACCACAAAAAGTGATAAGCACCGGTTTTGAAAATCAAAACAATGCAGAAACTTTGTGGTTTGTCTTTATTTTCATATTTTAAGTTTGACTGACTAGTTTGTTGATACTAAAACAATTAACTTGTGATGAGCGTTAGATAACTTTGCTTGCATAGAACACTTGTGCCTAATTGTTGTCTAATTGTTAAATTGACTACTATGTTTATCTGCCTAATGTATCACTATGGATCTGGACTATAGGTCAATGTTATAGGTCAAGCGAGGGGTTGATTATGCATTCTCATCTCTAAACTTCTCTTTCATTATTTCCTTTCAAATGAAAAAGTAATTAATAAAAGCAAGTATTTATAGGGCTACAATACTGTACCTCTTCACTTGAATTTTTTACAAATAGCTCTAGAAATATCTCTTTTATAGGACTACCGTATATCCCTCTTATTAATATTTTAAAATTTATATATTTCTTTATTTTCAGCTCATGTCCTGAAGCACTTCTCTAACATGTTATTGAAACAAAACATTGAAAATATTACTGTAAATTTCGTGTTTTTGCGTTGATTGCATTTTTAGTGAAAATTGATAGAAACACCACGTTTAGTTATTTCTTGCAAAACTCTTAGTCTTTGACACTGACTCATGCCTTCATTAGACCTATAATTCCTCTGATGAATTAGGACAGAGTAACTAGGTCCACAGCTTAGCAGGATATAAATAAACATAGTGTTTCAACCAAATATTGTTACTTAGTTTTAAATGGGCTTTTAGTGAAATATGTGTGAGTTACTAAAACAAGATGTTAACCTGGGCCAGTTGTTTAAAATACCCATTAATTGGGCATGATAATATCATGTTTACCTTGATTAGGACCTATAATATACTATTGAGAAATATTTTTTATGTAGATTTCAAAACCTACCAGTATGTTGTTGACATATTTAGTTAATAAATTATTGAACTTCTATTTTACACAATCTCTATTTTTGTTTCTGTGTATATGCATGTATCATTCAAGAATCATTCAGAGAACATTGTTAATTTGCACAACTTGTCAAAGAGTAGAATGTACCTCATAAAGGGTAGCAATGACTCTTTAAAGGAGTAGAAATGACTCAAAAATGAAATGACCCACTTTTTGATTATATAAACAGACATTTACTAAACCAACATCATTGCAGTCAGCTAGCAAACATATATTGCACTTGAAGAATTGTCTACAAATATAAATGTTACTTTCTAATTCTCTTTTAGACCTTTTTCTTGAATAGTTTTTATACACTTAGTTTCTATTAAGAATATTAATTTTGCAATTTATTATAGTATTTAGATTATAATAAGTAAAATTATGTGCTTATTGTAATTGTATATATTTTACAACAGCGATATATGTTTAAAATATGTAAATGAGAATATGTTTAAAACATGTTAAAATTTGTATTAAAAACATGTTTAATGTTCGAATTTTAGTGTTTTTTTATGTTTTAAACATAGATAAAATATATATTTTAAATATGTTTAAAACATATTTTAAATATATATTGCTAAACATGTTTTAGATATGTTTAATTTTGACAAGGGGTATTATTTATTTATTTATTTATTTACAAATATTTTGACACGGTAACCTATCAACCAGAACCTACGATTAATTAATGTAAAAAATGTCAATATAAAAAAGATGGTTGATTTTCAGAGGGCCGTGTTTTAAAAATTAGAATTAAGTATATTACAGTAGGAAATTATTAAAAATTATTAAAAATTATTCTAAAACAGTAAGAAGAGAAACTATACATAAAATTTACATATAGAGTTATTTACAATTGTCATAGGTTATTCCAAACCACAGCACCTTTGTAACTAAAACTTCGTTTTAAAGCATTAGTATTCGGTTTTTCTAGACAAAGTACTCTATTGTTACTTCTCAAATTGTGAGATGTATTACAAGAAATTTTAAACAGGTCTCCTAGGTTATTGATTGAGTTACCATTAATTATTTTATTCATCAACAGAGACATTTGGTTATCTCTCCTTGATTGTAATGTTTCCCAATTCAATTTAGCTCTGACTGCTTCAGATGGTGTCTCATAGCTATCACCTGTTAAGATTCTAGCCGCTTTGTTTTGAAGTTTTTGTAATTTATTCTGCAGTGATTTAGAACAATTTTCCCATACTAAGGCACAATAATCAAAATGTGGCAAGATGAGAGCATCATAGATAATTTTTAAGGTATTTCCGTTGATCAAATTTTTGGATCTTCGTAACAAGCCAATTCCTTTAGATGCTTTCTTTACCACTTGGTCAATCTGGTCTTTCCAGGTTAAGCATTCATCCACAATGACTCCTAGAGTCTTAGTGGAAGAGACACGCCCAATGCTTTCAGAGCCAATAGTCAAAACTGGGTCGTCAATAACCTGAGATAATTTTTGTCTTGAACCAATTATCATGTACTCAGTTTTGTTCACATTTAGGGTTAATTTATTTGCTAATAGCCAGTTGTGAACATTACACAAATCTTTTTCTAGTTTTGACTCAATATCGTAAGAAGTAGAACCACTTACGGTGAGATTTGTATCATCAGCAAAAAGAGCTGAGGCGGCGGTATCAAGACAGTTTGGGAGGTCATTTATGTAAAGTAGAAACAGCAGTGGACCAAGATTCGACCCCTGATGTACACCCGTTGTAATTATTTCACTTTTCGAAACCGATCTCCCTATTTTGCAGACCTGTTTTCTATTACTCAAATATGAAGTAAACCAACGAAGGGCAGTATTTTTTATACCATATGATTTTAACTTCATTAAGAGTATATCATGGTCGACTGTGTCGAAAGCCTTTTTAAGATCTAGAAAAACGACTCCATTTAAAAGACCTTTATCCTTGTTAATTAGCCAATCATTAGTAGTTTTTAATAAGGAAGAACAAGTGGAATGACCCTTTCTGAAACCAGACTGACATGGAGTTATTATTCGATTTATTTCAAGGTAATTATTAATTTGTTCAAACACAAGTTTTTCGAATATTTTTGAGATGATTGATAATACAGAAATTGGTCTGTAGTTGCCACAATCATCATGTTCACCAGTTTTATAAATAGGTGAAACTCTTGCTATTTTCCAGTCAGCAGGGAATATCCCTATTGACAAGGATTTGTTGAAGATTGATTTCAAAAAGGGTGCAATAATTACCGCAGAATCCTTTATTAATTTTGCGGGAATTTGATCAAGACCTGAAGATTTACTACTTTTAATTTTCGTTAATTTATTAATCACATTTAGATCAGTGATCACAGTAAACTGAAATTCGCAGTCCACAGATGTCAAATAATGAGAAAAATCGGGAGTAATATCTTCAGTTTGATCTGATAATCGTGCACCAATCTCAGTAAAGTATTTGTTGAATTGATTGGCAATTAATTTCTCATGATAGATAATCTGGTCATTGTCATCTTTTATTGTGGTAATGATCGTTGTCTTTGAACAACGACCCTTGCCACTTATAACCTGATTTATGTTTTTCCACATTTCCTTTGGGTTATTTTTGTTAAAATCAATACTTTTTTTACAGTACTGGGTCTTAGCAGACTTAATTAATTTGTTAACTTGGTTTCGTTTTATTTTGTATGCTTCATTGAAACATTCAGATCTGTTCTTAACTGCTTTCTTCTTCAAATAATCTCGCTGGTTCATCATACGTCTGATTTCGGTTGTTAACCAAGGTGCGTAAGTGCTTCTTACTTTACGTATCTTAGTTGGTGCGTAGATATCTGAAACCGAGTTAAATATATTCTTAAACTGAGCCCATAATAATCGTCTATATCCCAACTAACTTTGTTTAATTCAGACTCAAGGTGGTTACAAAATTGACCATTATTATAGTTTTTGTAGTTTCTGGTCTCAATAATTTTCGGTCTGTCTTTAGGTACAGATATTTTGAGACAAGTATAAACAAGGCTGTGATCACTAATACCCAGATGGATCACGCCAGATCCCAACACTTTATCAGGACGATTTGTTGCTATAATGTCTAATAAAGACTGTTTTTCACGCATGATACGTGTAGGTTCTGTAATGAGCTGATTTAATTGAAATAGCATGAATATGTCCTTTAATCTTCTGGAATGGGGTTTTAGAGGAAGCGAAGAAAAGTCGCAGTTCAAATCCCCAGTGACGATTAGTTCTTTATCTTGCTCATCTAATAAATTGATATAATTTTCTAGCACATCCATATAGTCCGCTGTGGAATTTGGAGGGCGATAGACAGAGGTTAATAAAATAGGTTTAGTTTTAGCTTTTATAATTTCGATACAAATCGCCTCTAAAGTATCGGGGACGTACTCTGATCCATCTTCAACTTTAAGAATATCCCGAGTGTATATCGCCACACCACCTCCGAATCTATTTCTATCTTTACGAAAGAGATTATATCCAGGGATATTAATCTCCTCGTTTGTGACAGATTCATCCAGCCTTGTTTCGTTGATACTTAAGATATCTATAGGCTTTTTAATCAAGTAAATTATCAATTCATCGATATGTTTAGGAATTGAGGCGATGTTTAAATGGGCTATACGGAATCCTTTTAGTTTTTCTAATGATTTTTTAAATAATGACTCATTAGCAATAATTAGGTTATCAGAATAATCAGGTACTGTCTCAGGGGTCGTATATATATCTCGTTGAGTTGTACTGTAATTTAAGTTTTGACTTAAGCTATTTATTGTGCTGTAGTTTGGATTATTTCCCAGACTAATAATCGAGGAGTTAAGAGATGAGTTCAGTTCATCTACTAAATTACTATTTATATTGTCGTTATGTATTATTTCATCAGAGTGATTCACTGTCACTGACCTGATGGGCACATCGGAGTATTCTTCGTTTAGGCCGTTCTCGTCATTTCGTGGATGTAGCGGAGATATCTCATCCAGCTGGACACGTTTGTTACTCGACATATTTCTGAGGTTTGGGATGGAGCATGGTTCGTATATCTCATCTGAAAATTTACTTGATTTCCAGGGTTGATGGTATTTTGTCTGATTGTTTTGAGATATGAACACAGATTTTGTCCGAGGATTTTATCTCCATCTCTATTCAAGTGAAGTTTGGATCCGTTTAGGTAGCGTTCCCGTATATTACTGTTATCAATATAATGCGCATTTGATTTAATGCACAGTTCATTAATCAGTTTGTTTGTTGTGTCTATTTTTTCCTTTGACACTTTGCCATCTTTCCTTTGTATAATAGCAGAGATTGCAATGGTATTTGTATAAGGCTTGACCTCTTTGATAAGACGATCTAGGTTGTTTACGACGGTGGTAGCATCATCTTTTACCAGGTCGTTGGTACCCACGTGGAGTACTATTGTATTGTAGTCGTTGTTGTACAGTTAATTATCTTTGAGTTTTTGGTTCAACTCTTTCACCGTTGCTCCACCATAGGAATGACGGGTAGCTTTTGCACCAAATGCCCTTTCGATTTTTCTTTCATCGATATGCTTAATCATCGAGTCTCCCACAATCAGTACTCGGTTTTGGATATCATCTTTATATTTATGCGTAGTATTTTGCGACTTAGGTGATTCAGCGTTTTGTTTATGATGATTTCGTTTAGTTGTTTTACGGTACTGGGACTTGTGTGCAGCTCTGTAATCGATAATCTGGTCTTCAAATATATGAGATGAGTTAATAAGTACGCTTTCTGATTTATCATCAGATATTGTTTGTAACAATTCAAATCGATTTTTGTGAGTCGGTATTTTATCGTCTTGGATGACGATCAAGGGGGTACAGGTTCGTTTTGGTTTTGACCAAGAGAGTTGATCATGGCTATGTTTTATTCGGTGATTTTCTCTGTACTCTGCTAGTTGTATCTCCAACGATGCAGAGTTAGAGCACGCTTCTGTTAGAACACCATCCTGGCGTGAATTTGATACGGGAGAGTATGATTTAGACTCAGGTCCTTTATTAGCGATGAGATCTTTTGTGTTGGTGGCTTTATTGTGACAGCGCTTTATTTCCCTTGGGATGACATCTGCTGCATTTGAATATTCAAATGATGGTAGGTTCAATAGCTTGTACCTTGGCATGCATGAGGTCAGCCACGATGCAAGACAAAATTGCATTTTCGTCTCTCAATTCATCGTTCTCCCTTTTCAAACTCTGAATTTTTTGTTTAAGGTCTAAGATAATGTTTTCCTCAATATTAAGTATTGAGGAACCGATGCCGACATCGGAGAAACCAGGGCAGGTAGGCTCCGGAACCAAGGCCGCTTGCGTGCCAACCTCTCGTTTTACCACAGCCGTTTTCGTCATTGACTCACAATATTTATTCAGTGTAACTCGTAAAATTTCGATGTCAAGTTTAACTTCGGCCATTTCTATCGACAGGCGTCTACACTCCGTACATTTACAGACCGTTGTTTGCAGTACTGGCAATGGCTCGTTCGAGGAAAGAGATGGAGATTCTTCAGAGTCGACATTGCAATCGTTCGAGGAAAATGAAGGAGACCCTTCAAAGTCAACATTGCAGCCGTCGTCTAACACAATGCTTTCAGTTGCATTCAGGTTCAGGATCTGTGCTTTCATCGTATTACCCATTTGGCCTTGGAATAATATTGTTTTGCTGTTAACATACCAAGTCATAGTAATTTGGCCGTTTCGAAACGCTTTTGAACTTCCCCCAGGTGAGCTCCATTTGCTGTCTTCTCCGAATATATCAGATACAAGTTTCTTTAATTCTTGCAAGTTGCCCAACCATTTGACTTTTCCGTTATTGCTATTCTCTAGATACTCTTTGTATTTCGGTAAAACGTTGGAGGCATGAGTAATTTGCTGAACATTTTCCGGGGTCAAGGAGCTAGAAAAAACACGTCTGTTTGCCATGCCGGTATGATCGTTTGTATGATGTATTATTAAGCTGCAGGAGGGTTTGGGTACCCAAGTCATTATAGCCCACGGGCCCCTTGATGGTTAGTTTGTGCCGTTGTTAAAAAGTTATTGGTAAGATGTAGCGGAAAATATCACATTATTTTGTAACAGTCAATGGAAAAGTTTGAATGGATGTGAATTATACTGGCAATGCGCACCTGTTTCACGTGTTTTTGATTTGCCTGTATACATTTGAAGAAAGTCTTGGTACTCTTTTAATAGTATCTGGCACTTGCATCTTTGACGCTGAATACATGTTCATGGTCGAGAAGAAGGAACAAGTTCGCAAGGATATCCCCAAATTTATCCCATGTGCAAGGAGGTAGGAAAATTGTTTTGCATTCTTGTCCAGAAACTTTTAATTTTTCTTCAACATCGTCCATAATGTTTTGCAAGAACTGATGGAAGGTGCTGTTGCAACGTCCTTAGGGAAAAGAGATAATAATGTAGAGATAAAGAGGCTCTGGCTTCTCCTTTTTGTCGTTTAATTTGGCCAACGCAATTGAGGTTTCAGTTTACCGACCAAGGATTTTCAAAATGTGATGTGGCTTTTGTTCATTATTTGAATCCTATTCATCTGGTCGGAAAATATAATGAAATGGATGTGTACGCCTATCATGCTTGTCAGTGGCGCTCATAACATTTGTATCTCAAATACATACTTGCTAGTGACACATCAATACTTTGGCGATACGCACACCATTATCGTTTGGGGAATTTGCGAATGATGTCATACAAAATATCGAAGGCTTCACTATTAAAAAGTGTGTAAACGCTGTGCAAATGATGTAAATAATAAATTTGAAAGTGGTGATTTGCCAAATTTACCAATAATGAAAATGATTTTGAATAATTAAAAATTCTCGGTGGATGGTAAACTGAAACCTCAATTACATTGCGCTTTACATAAATGAAAAAAATAAGCATGTTACATATACAGCATGTTACATATACAGGCTCGGTATGCAAAGATTTAAAAACGTCCAGATTTAAAACGGCATGGCCCACAGAGAATAAGAAATTTGACATATTCTCAAGATCCCGAGGTGGGGGAGTTTGACTAGGTCGCGCAAGAGCCTGGAACTTAGATTTTATCTATTCTTTTCCCAATCTCGTCCCCAGACCCATTACGCCCGAGCGTGCCGCTGTTTATATTAAAAAATCATTCACAAGGAGCTGTTTTTAAATATTTCGGAATTTTAAGACCTTTAATCGGTATTTTCTTGGAGAAATGCCCTTGTACAAAGCTTGGGATAGACGGAAAAGAAAGGCTGTGGCAGCGAGTGAATACAACGAATTTGTTATTGGAGGTGGACATATCAAGATCGCGGTCACTCCCATCTTCTTTTTATAGAAGCTGTCTGTGCAGTTCCTGTAAGATCGCTAAACAACGTGTCCGATGATGAGTTAAAGAGGCAGTATAGAGAGTTCTTAAAACGATTGTAAGAATCAACTGTACAGTATCCTATCGATCACCTATACAACAGATCCAAAGGATATTCTGAAGCTTTTTTTCGATCCAGAAAATATTCTTTTCAATGAAATTGAAATGGGCATGCAAGCCATCAGTGTTTGCTGCGTTAAGGTCTCTTGCGAATCAGTACTGGTGTCGATCTTCGAGAACCATTACGATGTCAGGAGGAGCATGAACGAAGGAAGAATGTACAGCAGAAGAATTCATGATTGCTGTCAATGGCCCAAACCTAGCCCATGCTGATGCTGTCATCAAAGAAGCAATGACTTCATATTGGAATTCCAAAGGAAGTGACACAGATACATGGCACTTCTTTAGAACGACAGTTTTGGAGCAGTTAAAGGACCATGCAGGTGGCTCCAAAGTTTTACAAAGAATGCTGAAACAGCCAAGCAAACGTCCTTTCATGGACATATAATTATAGTTTAAGTTTCTTATTGGCATATATAATATATAAATATAATATTGTAATAAAATATAAATACTTGATTGCTGCCTGCCACCTGGAATGCTGGATCGAAAAATTGCAAATTTTACTTGCCTTTGGCTTTGGCATTCACTGGTTTAAAGGCGGTTTTAGTGTTTCACCATCTCATAGCATCTAATTTTATGTTTAAACGTTACACATATAAGAGATATTTTTAATGCTTAACACAATGTATGATAGGCAGAAACACGATTTTGTTATTTTGCCAGTTTGCCTCTTGGAATTTTTGTAGAAATTTTTTAGTCCTAAACCCAGGATCCCAGAAAGAAAAAAACTTTTTCCACCTGTGCCCATCAGCCTCAGTGTATATTGTGATAGTTTCCTCATCACCAATCCCAAGTTTTCTTTTAGCTTTATAAATAACGAGAAAACATAAGGTACATGGTCACAATATTGTTTTACTATAAAATGAAAATATGCCTTACTCCTTTAAAAAAGAAATATTGCAGGGGCCTAGCCAGACATTTTCATAAGGTACACCACAGCATTGTTTTCTTTGTCACCATATTTTCTGTACTTTTAATGGCTTTAATATAAATTTTTGGCTGGGATGCTATGATGTACAGGTAGCTAAGCCCCTGTACTGGAAGCCAGTGGCAAGAAAATATTCAATGGAGACAGAACAAGATCCATCGTCCAAGCTTTGTTCCCATTATGGGCTATAAACTGTCGCTGTGCCCAACTAAGGTCAAATCAGCTTTGACACTTTTTCATATAAATTAGACTGGCATTTCAATAAAATTAAGCTTGATAAAATTAAGGTTTTGCAATTGAAGACCAACATTTGCAACACAGGTGTGAAAAACCTTTGATCAATACAGACTATAGTTAAGTATGACCTCAATAAAATGCTATTTTAAATTAATAGATAATGCTATTTTAAATGAATATTAAAGACGATAAACAGTAACTAATATGAAGTTCAGCACCAACTCTTTAATATTTTCCCGCCTAAAATCCCTATGGCTACACGTGTGTGAAAAGAAATTACCCAAATTGTGAACTTTTTTCGCCACAAATCATGAGTGGCTACTATTAAATACTTATGATAGAAGATTAATTAAATCTGTTCCAGATTGCATAAAAAATATGTATAAATAAACTCTTAATATTTTATCAATAATTCATGAGAGTAGAAAGCATGCAAATATCAGATCAAACCACTCACCATCCGGTCCTTTCAATCTGCAGGCAATGTCTGGCAAATTTAGAACCGTTCTATAACCAATTTCAGTGACTGCTTCAGCATCAAACACTTCATCTTTCAGGCCTGAATACAATATTGAAATGAGCATTGATAATCTCTCTTCGAATTGTTTCTCTGCGTTTACATTCTGGGCAATTGACGCTTGTCTCCTCATGTTACGCGTACGGCTCAATAAACCAGCAGCAACAACATGATTCTGTTCCACAACAGGAATGTTTCTAATCTTACCCTTGGTCTGCAGAGACTCTTTGTCAGCATGAAAAAGCGGGAAAAGGCATTTTACTTTGGCCTTCTCTTCGACAAACTTTTCACAGTTTCCGTGATTGCAAAGACACTTCGCCATCTTGTCTAACACACCGACTTCTTTCATGAAAATCTCAAAGCGTTTGTGTGGCAGAACATTGACAATCTGTGCTACGTTCACTATCTTTCCAAATTGCGCAGCCAGCTAGTGTTAATAGTAACCGTACATTCAGCAATTTCCCTACACATTGCTTTGCTTCACTAGCCTTTTCTTTCAATTTCCCATCTGACGGATTTTGACATGAAAGTAGAATTTTTCTTCTAGACATGTTACGATAGCCGGCAGGTCATGATGAATATTGATGTAAACCTGACTACGGCTGTTTGCGAACCTTGTTTTTGAAAACTTGACTAATTATTTTAAATGCAGCTTCCAAAGCACTGAGGCTTCCACCTTTTCATGATTCTGGCCCCAATTAATGGCGGAAGGTTGTGAATTCTTTAGCTCTGCAAGTGATGTCGCTTTAACGCTGCAAAGTGAAACATCCATAAACAAGAACATATCTTTGATATGTGTAACCAACAACCAACCAGATAAACCTTCGAAAGAAGTCAGTGAAAGCTACACAGACCGAGATTCAGCATGTGAAGGTGAAAAACATCTCACTCAGCTGGTGGAGGAGATAAGAAAATCCGATTCTGAAGTGGTTTTTCTTAATGGAAAGGACTTGTCTTCATATAAATCCGAAGAACTGAAAGCTGTCTTAAGAAAAGTGGAAATAAATCTACACTATTGGAAAGACTTAGAGCCGCCATTGACAATTCCGAAGGCAATTCTAAGAAAATTGAAGACGAATTAAATACCATTAATATTGAAGTAGAGGAACCAAAAGGGGACCAGACGTGTAGCTGTGAAAACCAGACTAACCGAGATATGTATTCTTATATCGAAAACAAAATTAAAGAAGTATGCCACAGCGAAATGGAAAGATTTAAGACTGAAATCTCCAAAAGCCTCGAGATCTACCACATGATGAGTTATCTTCGCTTCAGAATGAAAACAAGCGGCTTACAATGAGGCTTGAAGAATTGGAATCATGTTATTGTAATCTAAAGCAAGACTAGAGGCTAGAATGATCAACGATGAAAAAAATAGTGTAGTAACTGCTCTACGACTATTAAACAATGAACTGCTGAAAGAAAATGAAAGCCACAGCACAAGAAATTATGCAAACAACCAAAGAAGCAAAGGAAAATCAGCTGCAAAAGATGGCTTTAAACAAAGAGCAAGCAAAACTTGATGAAAACAAAGATGATCAAGTAAAACCTGGAACCCAGCAGCATAAGCATAAGTCTAAAGAAAAAAATAAGATGAAATTCCAACAACAAATAGCAACAAAAAGCAAGCCTGGCCAAACTTCTGCTGAATCTACTCCTGTACCAACAACTGTTATCATCGGCGATTCGATTATTAAGAGGGTTCAAGGCTGGAACATTGGGAAGAGAGTTAAACATAAAGTTGTGGTCAAGTCATTTTCTGGTGCAAATACATCTGACATGAAACACTACATCCCTTACAGAAAAAGTCTATAGGCGCCTATAGGCAATGTTCCAATTTCCTATAGAAGCCTATAGACATGCCTATAGACATGCCTATAGGCAAGCCTATAGACTTTTTTTGTTAGGGATTAAACCCACAATAGATAAAGCACCAGAACGAGTGGTTCTCCATATTGGAACAAATGACCTGCGAAACTCAGAACCGGCTAAGGTTGCTGACAACATTGTGGATCTAGCAAGAGAAATTGAAAATAAGACAAATACAAGTGTGATAATCTCAGAGCTGGTTACAAGGTCTGACAAAGACAGCCTAAATGAGGCAGTGAAAGATATCAACAAGCGGCTAAAGAAATTCTGTAACCAGAATTGTTGGCAGTTGAATACAAGAACATTGACAGGAACAATCTAAATAATAGTGGTCTACAGCTAAACGAAACAGGTAACAATACCATTTGTAATAACTTTGTTAAATGTTTAGATAACTTTGCTTGATCTCATGTTAACCTCGACAGGGAGGGAAATTACACTAACCTAGATCATCCAATGATTCCTGAAACTCTCAACCCTAATATGTATGAATCTCATCATACGGCATCACCGACCTTTGGTATTCCTAATACTAGGGGTTTTAAGATAGCCTCCATTAACCTGGTTAGTCTGTATAAGCATATTGATCAACTTAGAATATATATGCTTTCCAAATCTATTGATATTCTAGCTGTAAACGAGACACGTCTTGACCATACTATTTCAAATGGTGAAATTAATATTCCAGGATATGATTTCGAGAGAAAAGATCGTAACAGATCTGGTGGTGGTGTAGGACTCTACATTAGAAATTCAATTAATTACAAACATTTAACAAATCTCCAAGAAGAAAATCTTGAGGTGATTTTCATTCAGGTAACAAAACCGAAAACCAAGCCCTTTGTTGTAGGAACTTGGTATAGACCACCTGGGTCAAAAATTGAAACGATAAATAATTTTGAAGTGTTTCTGGAAAAATTGGAAACCTATAATATGGAAGTAAATATTATTGGAGATTTGAACTGTAATGTGGGAGCCTCACCACCGGACCATAAAACTAAAAAGTTATTGGATATCTGCAATATGTATCAATATAGTCAAGTAATTGAACAGCCTACACGTATAACAAGGGACACATCTTCCACAATTGATTTTTTTTTAACAAATGACCCTCTAAAATGTTCTCATACTGGTGTTTCTGATGTTGGTTTGTGTAACGAGAACACTTAGTAACCAAGGGACAATTAGGATAAGTTGGGTACAACAGGTGTTCCTAATTGTGTGTTTGTGGGGGGCCCAGCTGGGGGCTTCGTTGTTGTGTTTACGGAGTTCGAACTTTAGAGCTTCGAGGTTCATTGTAGATTATATTAAAAGCAATAACGCGTTACATGGTGTCAGAAGTGAAAAAAGGAATTACTACATACAACACGTGTTGGAACCCAAACTCCACGCTAAGACGATTAAAACCACGGAAAAAACAATAACAAGCAGCGCAACACGTCAAGTTTATTTAACGAGAATCAAATACGGCCATGACAGATGAAACAGCTTCGACCTCGGTTGCAGCAAGGGACAACACCGCTATTTACGTCGAATCTACTGGTACCACAAAAGCTAGAGACCAGGGGAAACTTGGAAAAAAACTGGAAACGCTGGGCACAAACCTGGAATTCGTACGAAACAGTCACAGGACTTAACGTCAAAGATGACCAATTTCGAGTCGCAGTATTCATTGTTTGTTGTTTGTTTGTTTAATGAATATTTAAACAGCAACATCTAATTTAGCTAAATACAGCTAGTTTAAATAGAGTCCTGTCTACTAGAAATACAAGTTTATAGAACATAATTAATATCAATATCAAAGAAAGCTATTAATAAATGTTAATACATAGTTCATATAGAGTAAATAATTACACTAAATAGCCTATAATTTAAAGTGACTTAAAGTGACGTTTTACTCTGTTTTTGAACGCCTGAAATTCATCTATCATTCGGATACTTAAAGGTAGATTATTGAAGGTACATGCTCCATTGTATCTAAAGCTAGCCTGATACTTAGTTGTTTTAGCTAAGGGTAACGGCAAGAGATCACAGTGTCTGGTATTGTAAGTGTGAACTTGATGGGCATACTTAAAATCATTTAGCAAATAAACTGGGGGAAATCCGTGTAATGATTTATAGAAAAGAATGCACTTGAGATAATCTCGTCGTGCTTGGAGGTTAGGCCAGCTAAATACAGTAAGTAATTCGTCCATCCCGACAGGTCGGCCCTCAAGTATACATGCTGCCTGTCGATTTAGCTTATTTAAGTAGTCTTTAATTGCTACCGACCCCACAACTATCCCAAACAGGTGCGCAGTAGTCAAAGAGAGGAAGTATCATCGCATTATATAAAGTATACAAGTATGCTATGGTAGTACTTTACGTGCTCGGCTTAAAATACCTAATCTAGAGAAAATCTTTTTGCCTAAGGAACTAACATGATCTTTCCAGGACAAGGTTTGATCTAAAGTAATGCCAAGGTACTTAAAGGTATCTATTGATGTTAGGCTGATGTTATTAGCCACAACTGTAAAATTATCTACTGTCGAGAGCCTCTGGTGTGTACCAATAAGCATAGTTGTTAAGTATTAGACCATTTGAATGAAACCATCTAAACAAATTGCCCAAGTCAGACGTGAGCTTCGATTCAATATCTCTTACAGATTTACTTGCAAAAAAGATAAGTGTATCATCAGCATAAAGCTCTACACTACATGAACTGCAAGTGGAAGGTCGTTAATGTACATAATAAATAGTAACGGCCCCAGAACACTACCTTGGGGGACCCCATACTGAACTGATAAAGTTCAGAGGTAATTCCATTAACGTAAATACTTTGTGTACGATGGGTTAAGTAGGAAGAAAACCACTGCACAGCGGAATGATTAAAACCAAAATTAGATAACTTATCAAGTAGTATTTGGTGGTCTAAAGTATCAAACGCTTTGCTTAGGTCTAAGAAGATTAGTCCAGTAAGATATCCTTTTTCTATGTTATGGAGTAAAATATTCGTTACATGTGTAAGACAGGAAATTGTTGAGTGTAAAGGACGGAACCCAGATTGATGAGAGGAAAGCAGATTATGTTATTGTAGGTACTTATACATCGTCCCATGGACAGCACAGCACGTTCAAGAATCTTCGAGAAGATGGGTAGTACAGATATAGGCCTGAAGTTCGAAGGATCCATCTTAGTTCCAGCTTTGTGAACAGGAGTAACTGCTGCATGTTTCCAATCAGTTGGTAAAGTTCCCTCGCTTATGGTTCTATTCATAAGAAGCGTAAGAGGTTCCGCCAGTTCTGGGGCTCCATCATGTATCAAACGGGACGGTATACCTGGCATACAAGATGATTTCCTTGTATTAATTGCGCATAATTGGGTATAAACAAACTCCACAGTGATAGAACTCATTTCAAAATGTGCATTTAGATCTAAATTTCCCATTAGTTGTATAGGAGAGACATGGGAGATCAACGGAAGAGTCTGTCTTAGTTTAGCGGCTATAGAGCTAAAAAATAAGCCAAACCTCGATGATATTTACACAGGGTCTGTGATGTCGTCACCATCTATTACAAGGGACTTGACTTGGTTGTTGCAAATATTGGTTGAGATCACTTTTTATGATTTTCCAAAGCTTACTAGAGTTTTGCTTATTTTCTTCAATAAGATTTGAAAAATGGTTTTTCTTAGCAGATCTAATACGAGATATCACCAGATTCCTTAAATGTTGTAAGCTTTCCAATCATCACTCAAGCCAGAGGTTTTCGCCTTTTTGTGATATAATTTTTTGTGCATAATTAGTGTTTTGATATCAGTATTCATCCATGGTAATGTATCAACACGAACTCTCTTCGTACGCAATGGGGCATGTTTATCAATCAATGTAGTTAAAGTCTCTTTAAATGAGACCCATGCCTCATCAACCGTAAGAGATGTATCAATAAAATGCCAAGAGGCGTTATGTAAATCTGAAATAAAATGTTCAGCTGAGTAAGTTTTAAAACTTCTATAGCTGATGCTTTTAATTGGTCCCCTAGGAATTTTCGCACGCCTGACAAGGTAAACAAGTGAATGATCACTGATGGAACAATCCATAACACCAAAGTCAATAATGTTTGTCGAATCGGTTGTATTTTGCCAAAAGGGTTGAAGAGTGCTCAGCTATTCTTGTGAAATCTTGTATTAATTGTTTAAATTGATAGATATTAAACAGTTTGCATAGCTCCTTGGTTTCAGGAGGGTTTTTTAGCCACTAGGTCACAGTTTAAATCTCCCAAAACAAGAATCTCTTTGTCGTCACTGCAAACGTTGTCAAACAGATTTTCGAGCGTTGTGTTAAAATCATTTATGTCAACATTCGGTGATCGATACAGCGATGAAATAAGTAACTTATGCTTGTTTGGTAGTGTAATCTCCAGCCAGGTCGTTTCAATTTCATTCGGACATAAGTCATCCCTTTGGCGTGCAATGAAGTTAGATTTATAATATATCGCAGTGCCACCACCTATCCGGTCATCTTTCCGATCATTTCTAACAAAACTATATCCGTCAATAGTAAACTCAGCATCCCGATAGGAACTGTTTAAACACGTTTCATTTAAGCAGAGCACATCAAATGGGTTTTCTTGTAGCAAGATCTTTAGTTCATCAAGATGTTTTTGGCAGGCTGCGAACATTTAGAAGACCAATCTTAAGACCAGGTTTTGGAAGCCCCTTGGGTCATACTAGCCATGGTTCGTTTCGACATCACCAGATAAAAATATCATTAGCAAAGCAATGGAGATTCATTGAACGATCTTGAGAAACTTTATGAGCTTATTTGAATACAAGATATCAGTACTATGCAAAGGCCGTCTCAAAGGCGCCCGGTATAACATCAATTCTTGTGGTAGTTGAGGTACAGATAATTCTTTACCAAGATAGAAATTTCTTGCATCAACATAATTACTTATATTTCTAGGCAAAGTTCCAGCGAAGATTATGAAGAAAAATACTTGAATCAGGAGTTTTTGGTAAAAATATTGCAGAGCAAGAAAATGTGCAGCCATATTTGATAAATATGTAAATTAATCTCGAAAGTTAGATATAAAACTTAGATGTAAGTTAGATATAAAACTTTGACAAACTATAGCTGATCTGATCTACTGATCACCAGTTAAGGTTCGTTCCCACGGCCACGTTCCGCTGTTTCTCTAGTTATACATGTAATCATGCATCTAAACCAGAAATCGGCCCGATTAATCGTAGTGTATTAACGTAATCTTATCCCTAGTTAGACATAAACTCTTAAAAGTGATAAAGATTTAAACTGTGTGGAAGTGGAAATGGGTTTATACTCTAGACTCTAGCAGCACAAAGCTGCTTACCTTCCATTCAATCGATATTTTGGTTGTTGTGTGGCGCTAGAGTGTAACTCCCCTTGTGAGTTACATGCGTGACGCACGTCTCTCCACACTCACAGGCAACGCGACGCACGCCGGCAGCACGGCACTGTCGGCAGACATCTTTTTTTTTCTACCAAGACTTACATTAAGTAAAGCCTTTGGGGACAGCACACATTCTTTTTGGGTAGGCATAGCAAATTCTAGTGTAGGCCCAGCAAATTCTAGGGTAGGCACTGGCCTACCCTGGACTACCCGTGGCGCCGCGTCTGATGTAGTGCCAAAACGAGGGTTATTTTTAAATAAGTGCTACAGAATGGGTTTCTACAGTTAAAGTCAGCATTTGCAGTGGCATGTCCTGGTGTAATCTATAGTGCTTCACACGCACGAAGGAAGCTGCTCCAGATGCCCCTTACAAGCCTTGGGAATCAAAGCAGAGGTAACTATTCGATCTTTTTAGTGGAAAAGCAAGATCGTGTGAAGTACTCAATAATGCAATCACTCTTAAACCAATGGATTGAGTCTCAAACTGCAGAGCCATCGTTGTTACTTTCAAAAGAAACTATTAACGGACTTCTCAAACTTTCCGAGTCTGATGCAGAAAGGAAACGCCTACGGTTTGCTGTTGTTAGTGCAACCGGTATATCTAAAACAAAGGCGAAAGCAAAGCATGGGTTCAATGATATTGGAACAACTTTATCTGAAGTGGAGCAAGTACTCGACGAAGTGACAGCAATACGTGAAGCGATTGAAATGATTGCAGAAGTAAAAGATAATGTGTTGCTGAGATCGCTAGGTGTTCCACTTCCAACACAGTGTGAAAGTGCTGATGAAAGTGATGATACAAGTTTGCTACACAGGACATAACTAACACTCAAGTTGATGGGATACATGACGAGTTCCAATTATTGGACGAACAGTGCAAAAACAATGTGACTGAAACTGAAGAGCACTGGAGTACCCACCAACTCCTTGATATTCTTCGCAAATGCAATTTAAACTATCTTACAATGACAAACGTCGGAGAACACGATCTCGAACAGCTACTACTTGATTTTGCAGGTCAGTTGCCATTCCTAAACCTCAATGAACACGAAGAGCATGTGATAGGACAGTCCAGACAGGTGTACCTTATGGAGAGAAGACGCCAAGAAAGAGAGAACGAAGTAGATGATGGTATGATAGTGTCAGATTCCGAATCGGATTGCGCAGAAGAATGGCTACAGGTACGTGATCCTGTTGATGAAGTTGGAAAGAAGATTATCAGGAAGAAGAGGGCAGCGATCCACAGAAAAGCAACTAGGGAAGTAAAAAAGCGTATTGAAGAAAAGCGTTATTTAAAGAGAAAGAAAAGTAAGCGGGTGGGGAGAATACAGAGAGAACACCCTCATATTGGCCACACAATTAAGCAGTTTGTTCGAAACTGTGAGGTTGAGGCTGATGCTTGGCGAAGAACAGGCGTATTGACGTTTGATGGCAACAGGTCTGCATGGAAAAAGGTGACGTTTAAGAGGATTCAAGGACATCTCCAAGCCAAGTACAAATGTTCGTTTTCACGAAATCGACGTCGAAAGTCTTCTTCTCGATACAAAGGGTTGGCACAGGACGTGCAAGAAAGGGATTCACGCTAAAATACAATCCTGATGCTCATTGAAGCTCTTCGTTTTATGCAGGCTTGAATAAGCTGCAATACACGGATGGAATAACATTGTGAACTTAGGTCACGATGACCAGGCAGGCTTTAGATTAGATTCCATGACTACCCACAAGCAGCATGGTAAGCTGTGTTTGAGAAAAGAAGTTCCCCTGACTACTCGAACAGACTATGTGAATCGCTATCCTTCAGTCTTGCAGACAACGTCCTACAACTTTCCTACGACAGACACAACGGGAGAAATATAAGCTGGGGTTGTTAAGGACAAGCCGCTCTTTTGCAAAAATCTTTCCCAGCACTATGCGGACCTCCTAATGATCGAAGACCAACCAGAAGTAAAGCCTGCCATGCAGAATCACCAAACAGGGAAACAGAAGGAAATTGAATGTGTCAGAGTTGACGGCGGTCCGGATGAAGGTCCTATGCACCAAGAAGTCCAGTATTGGGACCAAGAGACACCTGGAAAAAGGAAACAAGGCAACACTAATCTCAACCAGAAATAGCAGGGCAAGTTACAGGAACCGAGTCGAATTGCAGAATGGTTGCCTGGCATTGGGTCATGCCAATCTGTTCATTCCGTCGACTTTGAATGGTTCCTGCATTGAAAATGGGACAATCGACAACGAAATCCTATGCAAGAATTTAAGTTCTTTGATTGATATTTGCATCAGCCGAGTCGACCAGAGCCCGTGTGCAGGAACGGTCATACATTTGTAGAAGGGCGCTGAGAGCACGGCTCTACAAAAGGAACGAGCTGCTGCAGTGCTTACTACTTAAAGTGCCCATGACCCCAAATACGATATTACTGATATAGATGCTACATGAAGTGAAAAGTTGAATGCTAAAATATTTTATGATTTGAGCTTTGCGTTGATGTGCTATAAAGGTTTGTTTGTCAGAAATGCTAATGAGTGTGACGTCATTTACGGATCACTTCGGATACAATATTCTACTGTTAATCTAACTCAAACGTTGATGATGTACTTGACCACTATAGTAAAGATTTTATCAACTTTTTCACTCAAATCCTCAACCAGTCTATCACATGGAAAGCAGAAAAGAAAGCCAAATGCCGTAAATTATGTCACACTCATTAGCATTTCTGACAAACAAATCTTTATAGCACATCAACGCAAAGCTCAAATCATAAAATATTTTGGCATTCAACTTATCACATGTAGCATCTATATCCAAAAAATATCGTATTTGGGGTCATGGGCACTTTAAAGAAGAAAAACCCGAGCTGTATAAGAACATACATGAAATATGGGAGCTGAGGAGCAGGCATATGGTACCAAATCTGCCAACCCAGCACATATGGGTTTGACTGATACATTAATATATATTTATTATTTGTATGTATTTCAAAATGTGGGTTGACAATGGTGAGAAAACTAACATTTAATCAAAATAATTTCATTATCCTTGACTAATTGAATATACCACAATGCATTGTTATACACACATAGCCTTTATCCATTCTTTTGAACATTTAATTTTACCAGCGTTTAATAACTTAATGAATTAAGGCTATGCATGTACAGTACAGGTATGTATTACTGTATATAACAATTGTTTCTACTTTATTTGCACAAGTTCTTACATTTTGAATAGTATTTTTCAGCGACTGTTTTCTACTCTTTGATCCCCTCGCCCGGCGGAAAGCGCCGGCCCCTCTTATGCGAATGCATGCAAATCTATTTGTACATTTATATGCATCAACCGCCGTCCTTTTTATATGTTGTTGCCTTGGTAACAAAGGGAAATTACAGTGAATGAAGATTTGTGTTCAAAAAGTTCATAAAATGCAGTGTTCAAAAGATACCATTGGAAAACCCTTGAACAACCACAATTGTGGTGTAAATAAGAAGCGATGAGGCAATTTGTGAAACTTTGAAAACACAAGTGAAATTAAACCTTAATTATATTCATAAATAACTTAGCTATGCACGTCAACAACATGAGAAAGCCAACTAAATGTCAAAACCAAGCATGAAAAACAACAATCCACTGAAAGTAAACGGTAGATTACAACCAACTTTATAGAGTTAAACATCGACTAAGAACAGGGGAGCTTGGATTTGCAAGTAAAACAACATAATAACTTAAGTGTTTCCCGCTTGCGTCTCAACCAATCAGGTACAAGTAATTTTGCCCTGAATTTAGGAAAAATGCTCTCATTAGCCAATTATATTCGAGTAATTTTGCCCTCTATATGATTATCCTATATACTGTAGCGTGCTGGTAGTTTAGGGTGTAAAAACATGCGGACTATAGCTGTGTTTGACCTGGACCTGGACTACAATTTTGTAGTATAAACAAGCATTACTGTATACTGGTACGATGTTCTAGCAGTTCTTGATGAAAAAAAACAATCACGTAAAATATTATAAAACAATGGACTTATATTTAATATATCGTCGCTGACGTGAAAAATTGCGTGAGTCGAATTTTGGCGATTTGGGATTTTTATCCTATATAGGCAAAAAGACCCTCCGGATCCGATGGTGACATCAGTTTTTTGTCAGCTGTCTAACTAAGCTAATAAAAGGTTCAATGAAAATGGCGTAAGTCTATCATTGCAAAAATTTCATAGAAAACGGCAATGTCCGAAATCACAAGTTGCATAACTTTTTTGAAGCTGTAAAGAAGTTGTAAAATTGTGTAACTCATAGGAAGTCATCCAGAGTTTTTTGTTCAGATGTGCAAAGTTGGGGCAGCCATGTATTCCACGGCGATTCACCACACCATTGTCAAAAATTTATTTCGAAATCCCCGAAAATGTTCAGAAATGTTGATGGGAACCGATGCAGATTTAGCAGCATTTAAAGACGAACCAACAGGAAAAGGCCTTAAAAAATTCCTTAATGCCACCTGTCCACCAACAAATCGTCATCAGCCTGCACGCCGTCCAAAAGGAAACTGCTGGCAGAACTACTGTCTTCAGACAACGAGGCGAAACCACCTTTACCACCAGCAGCCGTGGAAACCAAATCGAAAGTGGAGCATAAATCCAAGAATAACAAAAATCTACTAACGAGTAGATGTTAACATTTAAATAAAAAAAATTTTAAACCAAAAATATTTGTTGTTGTAACAGTATACATGAAGAATTTTCCAAATTTCGGAATGGTCGTTTCAACCATGCAGTTATTGCCAGTTGCGAGAAAAACCGAAACGTTAAAAAAACGAAGTAGAGAGCAATCGTAGAAACTAGTTCATGTATCCTTTCACCTCTGCCCTGCATGTCTGCTGTTTTTAAAAACTTTAATACATTAAAATAATAATTCTGACGTTATCATGGAGGGAAATAATAGACAGAAAGGGCCCAATGCAATTCTGACATTAAGAACGCATGTTTCGCTATATTAATTGGCATGTTTCGCTAGACTCATCTCAAAGTACAGTTATTTGCCCTTCATGTCCATTATTTCTTGCTACGTTTGTTGCATAGATTAAATACTGTGTATGTAGTTGTGTATTCAATATTCTGTTAAATTCGTAGTTGCAACTTCATGTCCGGAAAGTTTTAAAGTTGGCAACCGGCTAGTAAAATGCAGAAAATAACTTTTCACTCGAGTTACTACGAAATTTAATGAAATTAAGGAGGATGTTCCTCAAAGCAGCTGTTAAATGTTATTTTTAATATAAAATTTTAAGTTTAAAAAATTTAAAAATAAACCAAAAAATTGTTTAGAGGGCATGATGGAATTATCAAATGAAGAAGTTAACATATTTCGGGATGGATACTCATTTAAACATGCAGTTATTGCGAGTTGCGAGATTCGAAACACACCTAAGTATAGAACGAGAGCAAACAGACAAGTTCATAGGTGATTTCGCCGCTTGATTGCCCACTATTTGGCAATATATATGGCATATTCCAAAAAAGATTGTAAAAATATTAAAACAATTATTATTCATTATGCAGGGAAATAGTAGCCAGAAAGGGCACAATGCAATTCCAACATAACAATCTAACTGTGATCTGTTCGTCTGGTTTATGAAACATTACACTGTAAATTGGATCAAACCGACGCACAGTTTCGTGCTCTGCTGTTGCTTCTATTAGGCGATAAAGATTATGAGAAAGTCTCGGATGTGGTGGCGAAGGTAGAGAAACGTGCGACTCGTGTGAATAACTGCGTATTACCAAATCAAACTGAGCCACGGCGATGGTCACCATATCCTTCCAATGTGGGCAGATGCTTCTTTTGTGGAAGATCCGGTCATTTTCAAGCAAACTATAGGTTGCGAAGGCGAGGTCGACCCTTACCTGGAGGGGGCCCTCTGCTTAGGGGACCAGGACAACAACCACCAGAACAGGGACCGTCGAGTTAAATATTCAATGTATATGAGTGTGCATTATTATTAGTGAGATCCTTTAGCATGTGGACCATGTATTCTCGATTGATGTATGTGTGGGGACATTGTAGTAGTACCAATGTTGTTTAGAATATATGTAACGTCATGTGCGTTCTTCACACAATTATGTGTATGTAGAGCAAAAAGATTAATATGATGATTATAATGCTACCTCTGTTTTATTGTTTTTGCATCCTTCGTGTGTGCTTCTTTGCCATCAAATCACCTCATGGAGAGTGACAATCCTGAAAACGGAAGTTCCTTCATTCAGCTTCCCCCGGTTGATTTACTGGGTCAGGACGGTCACCCCTCTATTGACGGTGGTTTGCTTGTTCTCCTCGTTTAGGCCTGCGTTCGAAATTTACCATGGGCATGGGAGTACGATTTAGAGTTTGATGCTCAAATTGGGGAAGCAGCTCAACCATGTCCACAGACGGCTCAATGGGTCAATTAAGGGGAACGCTGCTGCCGTGGGGGAGGGGATGGCCGTCATCCCAAATATAGCAGAGTTAAATCGAGTCGTTCGTGGCGATCAGTTGGGTGACCCAGCTACTTTATTATTCCAGGATCCTCACTCCTTTCCTGCGGGGGAGCTACATAAATATTATGAACAATGGGAAATGATTGTGGGCGCGCAACCGACCCCACAACAGGAACAGGTGTTAAAGTGGATACGAGAGGTGTCGATTTTCCCACATTTCCAACACTTTGCTGGAAGGTTTAAGGGTCAAACATATGATTCCCACCAACCACCACCAAAACTGTTCCGGAACAATCGTTCATGTAGCCCTTTCGCGGCGTTCGTTAGGCGCACTCTTCTCGATCGTTTGCGCACTGGGGCAATTTCGTTGATTGGTAGATTGGGCTGTGTCCCGATGCCTCACCTCTTTTGCCTCTCACGATTGAACCGAATAAACCTCGGTTATGTCATGATGCCCGGTTTCTCAACTTATGGATAGTTGATCATCCGTTCAAACTGGATCGCTTGTCAGATCTACCTCGCTATGTCCATCGTGATTCGTACCAGACACTTTTGGATGATAAATCAGGCTATGATCACATTTTGTTGACTGCTGATAATCGTACATTTTTCGGTATACAGTGGGGAGGATGGTTTTTTACATACAATACGTTACCTTTTGGATGGAAATCGTCACCCTATGTTTATCATACGACTGGTTTAGTCGTCTCCCATTTTTTTCGGTCAAGGCAAATCCCATGTTCGTTGTATATTGATGATAGACATGTAGGACAGTTGTAAGTTTCCTTGTCAAGTGGCGCATATATTGCCTTAGAAAATGATGATTCACATAATCTTGCCGCCGCGAAATCGGCTATTTTTCTCGTCGCATGTTATTTAGTAAAGCTGGGCTATTTTCTCAGCCTAGCTAAGTCCATCCTTATTCCCAGGAAAGTGGTCCCATTCCTTGGGAGTCAGCTCGCAGTTCTCGAAAGAACCTTTCTGATTGGTTAAACTCTTTTACGTCATAATCTTTAAACTGTTTTAGTATGTCAATCTACGTTTTTATTAAAACATTGCAGAACCCTTTTTGTTATGCTAATCCACGTTTTCAAGCTTGTTCAACTGAAAGTACATGCATGTTGTTGCAAAAAGCTGTGCACGTTATTTTGTCAAGACCAGTGATATAAAGGCGTATCGCAGCGACTTTCTTGTATAACGTGGATTCGTTAAAATTCTAACAGATTTTGGCTGCTACATCTGAGTTCGTGTATCCAGCGTATAGAAGCCTCACATTAAGCTGTTAGCATTGTGAACTAATTTGGCTAGCGTAGTCAGGGGCGGATTAACCTATGGGCAACTGGGGCACGTGCCCCGAGCTCCTGAGGGCCCCAAGCTTTTGAGGGCCTAGCTCAAATTTGAAACGCAGGAAAAAAACAGACCACAAAAGCAAAAATGATTTAAAAAATTAAAAATCTTAAAATATTTTACAGAATCATCATATAGATCAGTAACACATGCAGTGTACCTACGGATTTAACTTCACAAAATAAAGAACAAAATTATTTTGTTAAAATAAACCCCAGACTCAGCAGTCAATCTTTATATTAGTAACTAATAAGCGATAACTGTTCCCATGCACCGCAGCCCCAGAGACCATGGTGCAACCTGATAACTAGTTTCAGATGTTTGGGGGCCCACAATCTAAATTTTCCCCATGGCCCCAAGGGTCCTTAATCCGCCCCTGAATCGCAGTGGTTGCAACAGTTGCAGCGGTTGCAGCAGTCGCAGTGGTTGCAGCAGTCGCAGTGGTTGCAGCAGTCGCAGTGGTTGCAACAGTCGCAGTGGTTGCAGTGGTTGCAGCAGTCGCAGTTGTTGCAACAGTAGCAGTGGTTGCATTTTGATAAAAAGATAGGTGGTGGGACCATCGTGTCCCAAACACCGATTGTGACCCAAACACCCATCCTGGCCCTCTTCCTTCCACATCTGCGACAATTACCACCCCTATTCCTTCCAATGACACCAACTCTGACTCATCCTCAATGAATAGTAGCAGACCTAGGTATGTCAGACCAAGACAGCGAGGAAAGCAGCTAGATATAAAACGTAAAAAAATTAGTTTACTTGTTTTTGTGATTTTTCGAGTCTAATAGTACTTGCTATCTTACATGGAATCGTGTACAACCAACATGTAAATCGCATGCCAGTAAGAGTTTTAAAATTTTTAGCATATAAATTTTTTCCATTTTAATTAGTACATGTTGTTTACAAGACTCATATTGTTTATGCTATGTATATGTTGCTATAGAAATGTTGCAATCCAGAAATATCTACAGATCTGCCTTATCCACTCTGGACTATTTCAGCAATGACGCGGATAGTTTAATTTGTACCACTGATCTTGATGATTCTGGAATGGCTAGTGACCATCTCAACAGCGCCAAAGAGACAGAAGAGGAAGACCCGTGCGAGAAAGTTGTCAAATTGGACAAGGAAACTGCCGAGCTAAGGTGCCAAATGCAGAGTGCCTCACTGGTGAACTCAAAGGTTATCACAGGCAAAAACGTAGTGTAGAGTTAATGAATGTTTGGATAATTTTCCGCGTTATATAATGTCTTATAAATGTTTTACCCCAACAGGGCCACCTCCAAGTCATTGAATACTTCAAGAAGTGTATTCAGCAACCAGATGGTGCCGATGTATTGATCAGTTGAAACAAGCCTTCGCGATTCGACGACATCCTATATGGTCAAGGCGAATTTTAAGCCAGCTGAGGTAAGCAATCGGCAACCTAAATGCCGTTTTCCAGTGAGTGATATTTCTTTCGCGCGAACGAAATTTAGGCTCGCATGCAGCGAACTTGCGAGTGTGTAGCAGTACATAGTTGAAAATATTGAACTATCACTCGCAGCGAGTGGAGCTTTGCAATGAGTGGAAAAGAAGCTAACTCGTAAGACTAAATAAAAAATTCGTTCACGCGAAATAAATCGCCTGGTGTATTAAAAACAGCCTTTTAACGCATCCACAGTTGCAAGGATATATGCACGCAGGCTAATTTAATATCTGTATTTCCATTCGCATCGTAAGAATTTGATTATTTTTGGCATATTATATCTACGTTAGCTTGATCGCTTGAATAATGCATTGTGTCATTACTTTCAAGCATGCATATGTGATATGAAGCAAGTGTGATGAAATAATTGTGTACGGTTTGCAGCGCGCTCAAACATATATGGAAATAATCAGTTTGCCTGTTCTGATACACACATTATATTTGTATTTTATTTTGTATCCGCATTTCTAGGGTGAAGTGCCCCTGCTAAAGGACCACGACGTATTTGTCCCTGACACAAATTGCGGCAAATCATCATCGAGGCTCGTCTTAAAGGCCCCCTTCACCTTTTTCAAAAACTTGTTCCCCTGGTGTTTATGACAGAAGAACTTCATGCGGCCAAGGGTTAAACCAGTCAAAGATGGAACTACAAGTAAATTCAGCACAGAGAATGGCTTTAGATCCTATAAAGACACAAGTGTTGAAAGGTAGCCATGAGTCGTTTTCACATCCATCAATGTGATGCCACTACAGAATGAGCTTTTGGCCTGCATGTATTAAAAAACGCATTGACACTAAAAACCTCGCATTGACATACCTCTCTTGAATAATTTATAGTGAGTCATTTCTTTTGCTTTTTCCAGCTTATTTCTTATCTTTCTGCATACGTTAACAACACGCTATAGAGTCGATCAATTTTTTTACTGTACACTAATGCAAGTTCAAAATAACTTTAGGTTTCTTAAATCTACATCAGGAGCTGTTTTTGATACGAAATTAAATGTTTATAAGTTTGGTTAAAGTTGCATTTACTATATATCTATGACACGACAGCACGTGTTAATCGACACAGTAAGTATGTATACACGGTGGTCGGTTGCTATGCAATTTGCTCCCGCTTAGCTCATATGACATGACTAGTGCTTAGTTCCCTTCCTCGCGTTTTTGATGTGGCTCAAGATACTCAACTTCAGTGGCGTATATTTTTGATAATTACTGGCCTAATCTTTCATGTTGTTGCACAAATGTGCGTACATGACACCTATTGAGGCCCTAAAAAACATCGTAACATTCACATACATTGAGAAAAACGTACCTAAGTAGACTTCTGTCAGCTACTTTGCTGGTTTACACGTGAACACAGAAGACCAAATATAACTTCTAAGGGCTCCCTGGGTAGGATAAATGTCCGATAAACAAACCCCCCCTCGAAATCCCCGCTTCTTTTTACCTCGTCGGAAGAAATCGACAAAGAAAGCCCAAATTTTCACGATTTTCGCGGATTTCGACCAAAATTAGTAGTTAAAAGCTAAACTACATTCAAAATTCTCAAGGGGAATTCAAAGTTTCATCTGTTATTTCAATACGTAGTTCAAAAGAAAGGCAAGAAAGTGCCAACCTCGTACCCAGGGTCTTCTCAGTGCCCAGGATGGAGGGGAGTGGAACGAGGGGAGAGAAGACCCTGGTAAAGGCTGGTCACGTGACTCCAAGGATATTGGATTATTTTGTAACCTGGCTTATTCTCGCTTATATCATCCGGGGGGCCGGATCGCTGTGAAAACATACCACAAACTTTTATAATTGAAAGTACAGTATAAGGATAATTTTAAAATATTACAATTTTATGTTGGAAAGACAGTACGGACTGCAGACAGAAGTTGAAAGATGGTGGATTACTTCCAAAAAATACGTTGATTTACTGGACCTTTGTTCCTGTCAGTGTCATATTAAAGATAAACGATGATCAACGCCAGCACAGTTCGAATTTACAGTCTGACTATGAGACTATTATTTTTTAAATATTAAAAGCATTTATAGGGATTTCAGATTTCTGGTGTGGTTTCGGTCTCGACGTTTTATATTCAAACTGCATATTTCCAGATCTGCTACAAGTACTTTAATTCGAACAGTATATTGACAATCGGAGATGTTATTTTTGTAATTATTTATAGTCAAATACAAAATAAAACTGTTGTTTAATAGTGTTTTGAGTTACCTTATCGAACATATTACTTATATAAATAGCGCTTTATAAATCAAATCATTCTTATTTATGTTTTAAATGTTTTATTAAATTGTTAAATAACCCTGTGGGTATTATATGCAAATGTACTGATGTGCATGTATAAGTAGTATAGGGAAGAGGGGTTGTGCGGCCGGTGGATCACGGTGGATCATTTTGACTCAGTTATGCATACGTCATCATTCTCAGGCTCCTTTGGGACCCTCTAACTCCTAGCTGTTACTCAACCCCCTGGTTTCAATACGTCATACTGAGTAATTATTTATGTAAGCGTCACCAGGCTCTTCGTCTTCCTGGAGGAGCCTTAACCCTAATTATGTATTCATTTTATAACGCCTTATTAGTTATGCGTACGTCACTCAGCTCCAGTCTTCACTAACCTTAGTGTTCTCCCACCGCCCTCAAATTCCGACTCCTTCGGAACTTGATTTCCGAAGGCATTTCGTCATTATCAAAAGGTAACTCTTATTTCTTTTAATAATATAATAAACGCCTCTGTATTTATACACTTCGCCTCCCTACCACAATGTGAATGTGGGACAGTAGGCAGCCCGAGAGCAGCGGATGCGCCATGGATATGATATGGGATGAACCAAAGAGAGTAATGAAGAAGCATCTCATACCTTCAAAATAACTGGTGTCACGATCAACAGATATTTATACGATGGCCTTTACGATCAATTTAGATCTTCAACAATTCTATGAAGATATGAACCCAAACCATTTCGGCTATTTGCGATATTCGCCTATATGCATATAACATTTGAGGAAAGTTTCTAGCGGGGAATTCAACACAAAGAGATAAACCATAATAATTTTAGCCGTATTATAGCTTACTGTATCTCGCTTTAGTGTACAAAATTCCTATGATGAAGAAAGCCTTCGGGGAAACAGTGCGAAGAACTGTTCAAGATCTAAAACATACTGATTTGGAAAATAGCATTACGTTTACAGCGTTGATGTGCCAAATGCTTATACTGTTGATAAACATTTTGACCGAATTCTCGCTTATTTAACACTAGTATCGAAAGTCAGCGATTCTTGTGTCTCCGAAACAGTGGAGAAGCTGTGACAAGAACTGTTGAAGTTTTTAGACGCGTGGACTTGGCGAAATATAAACCGGTGAATAAACTGTCGCGGTTTAAACAACTTACTTGGCTGGTAATAACGACGCTGTGCTACGGCCTGATTTGAATATTGGTTGGCTTTGAATAAGAGGAAGACATTAAAAAGTCATTTGTCTGCTGTGCTTCAACAACTTTGTGCCTGATTTGAATATTAGTTAATTAGGTTTGAATGAGAAAAAGTCATTAAAAGGTCATTAGATAAAGACGAATGTGTGGGTTTGGGTTCGAATTCGCTTCATCTAACGATTATAAGGCTGCGTTTTTGGTTGTCACTAGCAATCAGAGAGATTTTTACAACTTCAATTAACTTTGTGCACAAGAGACCGATACTGCTGAAGCTTCAAATGAAATTTACGTCTATTTGAATGAGATTTTTCAAGATATGTGTGTATATATGAAAGTGTTCACAGATAGTAATGGTGTGAAATTGTTAATGTCAAGTAGAGGGATTACCGTAAACGAATCAGTGTTTGAGAAAATGTTGGAACTTATAATTCCAATGCTTGTGAAGATTGTTTAGGAGAATAATTGGGAGAAGAAATGGGCCTGGTTTGACTGATCTTTATGCCAGCGATTTTGACGCAAAACACGCTTTAATATCAGCGTTGTCTTATCTTTATCCTTATACTTATCCTTTATTTAGTCCTAAACATAAAAATATTGGAGTTAATCATCTAAATACATATGGAGTTCATCTAAATAGGCTAGGGACAGCAACCTTGGCCAAGAACATTCTTTTATATTTGAACAATGATAGAAAACATAATTCAAATTATCTCGCTCCTGAGAATTGGCAAATCATAAGTGAAACAAGTGATAGTGCTAGATGTGCTGAATCCGGGTCACAGTCATAACTGTAAGTTTGATATAATATGTTTAAGTGAAACAATGTTAGATGACACAGTACAAGATTATGAAGTAAATCTTAATGGTATGAAATTATTCGTAAAGATAGAAATCGTAATGGCAGGGGTGTTGTGATCTACATTAGAAATTGTATAAGCTATAAATTACGGCCAGACTTGGATCATGCTAATTTGGAATCAATCACAGTTGAAATCTTCAAGCCAAAAGCGAAGTCGTTTTTAATCAATACGTGGTATAGACCACCGGGTACAAGTCTCGATTTGTTTAGCGATTATGAGGAGTGTATTACAAAAATAGATTCTGAAAACAAGGAAGTTATCACAATTGGAGATTTCAACTGTGACTGGATAATCTTAGAGAAAGTACGATTTCACCTCAGACAAAAAGAATTGTTGATCTTGCTCAAACATTTGAATATGAACAATTAATTAACGAATCAACGAGAATAACTGAAACTTCAAGTACGTTAATTGACTTGGCATTTAGTAACAAGCCAGAGTTGATTATTGATTCGGGCGTGGAACACATAGGAATAAGCGATCACAGTATGATTTATGTGTGCCGAAAAGTCTCAATTCCTCGAAAAGAGCCAAAAATTGTCAACATAAGACAGTATAAATATTTAGAAATTAATGCATTTAGATCAGATTTAAATGAAATCTTCCAAATCCAAATATTATTTGGGAGGAATGGAAATTAAAATTTTTGGTGGTTGCTGATTTACATGCGCCACCAATTACAAGGAAAGTTAGAAGTGAGTACAGTAGCGAAGTTGGTCATGCTATGCAAATTTTGAAACGATTTACATATTCAGATCTTTAGAAATGTATTGTTTTCAAAATATGCAGATGTTTATAAATTAGCATAGCATGACCAGTTTCTATGGCCAGCTTCGCCACTGAGTGAGTATGCTCCTTGGATTACAGATAATATTAAGAAAAGTATGCAAAATAGAGATTATCTTAAGAAAAAGGATGTAAAATCGATAGGTACTTATAGTACGTATTCCATATAAGGTCATATCGGACGGAACTGGGAAGAGCACATACGTTGCCCTGACGAGCAAATACATTGCCCTCGTACCAGCCTCCAAGTTAATTGGATTGTAACTGACCCCAAAACAACAAAGGTCCTAACCCTCCCACAAAGCTATAGAATATATTATTTTAAAGTTAAATTATCTATTATACATACATACAGCTTATCCTGGTAGCTAATTTAGTTCTCTTTGAAAGCGGATAATCGAACATGCCCAAAAATATAATTTTCGTATTACGGATACCATAATTGTAAACGAACTTTCGGCTGTCTTCGACGAACGTTTTCTTGAGAAATAATCGACACCCAAAGCTACAATATATACTAAAACAAAGGTAAATTATCTGTTTACAATATGCGTACAGCTTATCCGGCTGGCGAACGTAGTTTTCTTAAAAGGAGCGGATAATCGAACATATCGAACGTGTTAACTATCCGCATCCAGTGGGCTGGTACGAGGGCAATGTATTTGCTCGTCAGGGCAACGTATATGCTCTTCCCAGTCCCGTCCGATATGACCTTATATATGGAATACGTACTATAAGTCCATATGGTAAAATCGGGCTCAAACAATATGTATGAAGCATATAAAAGAGCAAGAAATGAAGTAAATAAGCTCGTTAAAAACACGAAAACTAAATATTATACGAGTGCCTTAAAGTGCCACTACGATGAAAATTCACCTCAGTCTTTTAGATTTTCTTTAGCATAGAATAGTATTTCAGGGTCGAAAGTGATCATCGATGTAAAAAAAAACAAAAAATTGGTATTTTGAAGTAAGTATTTTGAGGTCTGAAATCACTTATTTAGGCCACCATTACTAAAAATAGGTACGCAATGCGTACATGCGTCTACGTTTGGGATGGGGCGTAATTACTCTCGTGGTACAAATATACAATAGTAAAGCATAGTGTCCCAATCGTAGACTTCATTATAGGGCTATGTAGAAATACCTTTGACACCATCGTAAAGTACCCTGATCATCGTCTGAACAGTTTAATACCGTTTAGTGGACCCTCACGTTATGCTTTGAGACGGAACAGGCACTTCAATGCACCCAAATGCAAGACAGATCGTTATAGGAACAGTTTCGTAATTAGATCTTGTATTGATAATAATTATATGTAGATTAATCTTTTTACCATATTTTATACCTTTTTTATAATTATAGTACTTAGTTTATAATATACTTTATTAATGGCATTACTGTAAATACATAATTCAGCTTTCGAGCTGCAAAGTATTTGGAAATTAAACTATCCATCTATCTATTGCAATTAATATTGGTATTTACATTCGTTGGAAGTGATTGCTATTATTGCAGATGAAAGAAAAACATTACTTTACACATGGCTTGGTGGAATGGTGCAGATATATTAACCATTAAAAACTTAAACATATTTCTTGTGGGGAAACTATACACACAGTACTGGTATAGCCCATTGTTTATCTGATGCGTTGAGTGCAAACATGGGCATGGTGCTACACTACCGATGGGCATTGTAGTTTTTTAGCACTTGGTCTTGGGTTATTAGACTACTTGCATTTTGGGTAAGAAATACAGGAACATGTTTTATTGAACAATGTCAATCATAAACTTTAATGTTATTTTGCCGTATATGGTAAAGTGCAGTTATTATACCTATTAAACAGTTCTAATTCATTAGTGCTAAATAGCAGAAAATAAACAATCAAGAAAATAAAGCATTTTGCACTGGATAGTAATATTTAGTATTTACTGTTGCACACTATTAGTGTCTACACTGTATTGTGTACTACCAGTGGCGTAGCTAGGATCAAGATTTTGGGGGAGCAATGGAGAGTTTCAGGGTGCAGTTAAATTAGAATTATCAAGCGTTATGGTGTATAGTCGTGGCTTGATCCACGACCAATATAGGTGGGTATGGGGGCATCCCCCAGAAAAAAAAGCGCTGTGAGGTCATTTCCCCTGATTTATAAGACAAATTTTCCCCAAAAAATAACCTGCACAGGTCGGTTGAATTTTTTTTAAATAAAATTGATAACAAGACTAATTTGTATACACCTGAAGTCCAACCTGTTAAAGTCTGACAACAAGATAAATAACCATGGATCACAATATTTGCATCCAATGCAGCAGAGCCTTTGGTAGTTTTGACAGGCATCGAGGATGGTAAAAAGAACCGAAGGCTTTTGGAAGCATAATTCCATGCAGTTTAAACTTCTTGTGAGTGTTACTGTGAACACTGATTCCACTGGTAAGCCTATCAGCATCACTGAAGGATTCCAATGCAGTTGAGAAAACATGGAACCCTGGTCTATGGATTGCCAAAATAGACTACTATTATTCATACCCCAGTTTTCATGCACCACAAAAACATCAACAATATCAAATGCCATGCGAGAAAACAATAACAACTTTATGCATATATAATTGCTGGTACAATTTTTTTTAAACCAGTTTAATTTTCCAAACAGTTTCTTATAAACCAGTTCAATTATAAATACTGTATAGTATTGAGTAAATATTAATTTTAATTTTAAAGTTTAAAATTGTCTACGGTTAGTATTGAAGTTAGCATTAGGGTTGTACGTTGGTATTTGGATTAGTTTTAGCATCCAATGTTATTTATCCTTGTGTGTGAATATACCATGCATACAGTATGTACTATGTAGTTACATTGCAATTTTGTTTGAGTGAGAATGAGTGTGTTAAAATATTTTAAATGTTATTGTAAATAATAAACTTTATCATCAAATTATTGAAATACATTCTGGCACGTCAGTTAAAATGGTTAATATTTCCAACACATAATATCGTACAGGTATTTAAAAATTGTGAATCGCAAGTTGTAATATCTTTTACTTGAGTATATATTATTGCAGTCAGTGAAATAGCTACACATTGTTTACCAGCATTTCGTCCAAATTGTCTGACTAAAATCTGCACAAATTGTATCACTGATAAATTATATACATACACTGACACACTTGGACAAATCATACACGGTATAAATAATATCAATATTGGCATTGTATTCCAAATGATACCTTAGTTCGAGATGAGCTCTGTATATCTGCTCAATCGTTACTCCCATTTCAAATGATTCGTGTTTATACAGCAGCTGTGTAGTTGTGGATTGCCTGCCTCAACGGGCGAGTATCACAAGTAAAGTGCTGCCTTTTACTTCCACAAAATGTTCACACGAGAACTGATCAACAAATTGATGTTAACACTCATAACTTGTTGCTTTACCTTGATAAAATTTCGAAAATCAAACGCTACAACTGTTTCTAAAAGTTCGCTAGGTCACGTGATCCAGGTTGTTACGTCAGTGTCTAAACACAGCCATATATATATATAGTCCGGCGCCGATAGCATAGCGTTTACGTTGCTAAGCAACGTAGCCACAAAAATGTGTTCCAAGTGAGCCCGCAATTTCAAAAGGTAACATTGTTTGTGACGCAAAATTCTCAATGCTACGCCTGAATTTCAGTCGAGGTTACTTGTTTTCTTCGAGAAGTAGATGAAATGTTCAGCCTTTCAGATGAAGAATTTGAATAAACGACTTTGATTTACTTGAAGAATTAGCGATGTGGAGTCTTCGCGTTGAGAATTTGACGTCACTTCGTTACGCTGGTCAAGAACATGAACAATTAATGGCGGACATAACTCCAGAGTCAGAAAAATAATACTTGCCATCGTCTAATCGCAAAACGGTTTCGACCGAGTAATATTTAGCAGCTCTGTTTTATAAATGCGTAAAAATATCGATAGGTAAAAATTTGATCGTAGTGGCACTTTAAGTGAAAATAATCAACGCCCTAAAACAATGTGGAACACAATTAAGACATTGACAAACAAAAATTCCAAAACTACTAACATTACCGAGATTCATGTTGAGAGTGACCTCTCTGTTACTGAGCCTAAACAAAAAGCTGATGCCTTTAATACATTTTTCAATAATATCGGTCCTCAATTGGCTGATGGTTTACCTGTAACTAACATAAGTCCCGAATCATTTGTCACCCCTGTGAATTCCTCTTTTGAAATTCAGACCGTTTCAATCGAGGAAGTATTTAATTTACTTTCCACTATTAAAAGTTTCTAAGGCAACAGGATACGATAAAATATCACCGAAATTGCTGAAAGACTCTGCAGATATCATAGCTCCATCCTTGGTTAATATTTTTAACCAATCTATTAGAACTGGTATCTTTCCTGATGATATGAAAACTGCAGTGATCTCACCTATATTTAAGTTGGGAGACAAGACTGAGTGCACTAATTATAGACCTATTTCAATATTCTCGGCAATCTCCAAAATCTTTGAGAAACTTATTTCAGTGCAGTTGTCTGAATATCTGGAATCCAATGAGATACTCACAAGTGCACAGCAGGTTTCCGAAAGAATCACTCAACACAATCATCGCTCCTTCAAGCTACCAACAAATGGTTAATTAATATGGACAATGGGTGCTTGAATGGTGTAATATTTTTGGACTTGAAGAAAGCTTTTGATTGTGTTGATCATGATATACTTCTCAGTAAATTACACCTGTACGGGTCTAGCCCAAGTACCATAAAATGATTTAAGTCGTATTTGTCCAATAGAATGTTGAAAATAGTATGGTAATCACAATAGTCACAGTTCACTTCGAATCGGTCTCAACACTCTCGATATAATTCCCACGCTTCTCTCTTCCTTTTGTTTACATTATAAATTTATATTAAACTATGTAGGGATGTCACGTGATGGCATCATAAATAATGCAATTTCCGACACACTCCCCTGTTTGACTATAAATTCAGTACTGTAGTCAAACACTTTAAATTGAACAATATCAAACAAATCTAATATAGTATAAGTTTAACGGTTCAAACTTAAGAGTTTTGTTCCTCTTCAATAATTTGATGTATCCGTTGTTTCGCAGCGATTGCAGCACTTCTCTTGGGTCTGAATGTTGCTGCTTCAGGATTCAACCTCTCTGGTTCAGGTTTTGGGAGTTCTTTATCACAGTGGCGTTCGAGCGGATACAGAAACTGTACTGGGCGTTCAATGTCTGACTTTCCAGTGCGTAATTTTGCACAAAGATCACACCATCTCTCCCCGTAATAAGATCTTGTACGATACCGAGAGACCATTTCCCCCGGTTTCTTTCTTCTGATTTAACGATGACAACGTCGCCGATCTGCGGTATGCCACGTCCACCTTTGTTCTTGTTGATGTGCCTCTCCCGAAGACTGCGAAGATATTCAGTCGTCCACCTCTTCCACAAGGCTTCCTTGCATCGCATCAAATACTTGTATCGTTTGCGCAAATCGCGATCTTCAACCAAATGGGCGGCAGGCTCCAGTAGGTAGTTGGGTCTTAAGAACAGTAAGGAGTTGGGAGTGATCACTGGACACTGGAC
This sequence comes from Chrysogorgia sp. JL179-B06, assembly GCA_035772405.1. Taxonomy (NCBI): domain Eukaryota; kingdom Metazoa; phylum Cnidaria; class Anthozoa; order Scleralcyonacea; family Chrysogorgiidae; genus Chrysogorgia; species Chrysogorgia sp. JL179-B06. The sequence goes on from JAYKKM010000239.1 coordinate 279,435, forward strand.
ATCTTCTTCCATATAACCAAGGGGTCTTTCGTTCAGAGTGATTTCAATGCTTAAGAGGACTTTTTGAAGCTCTTTCCAATTCAATTGACCGTGTCCGATTACCTTGTAAAGGGCAGCTTTTACCAAACCAATTAACCGTTCAAATTGTCCGCCCCACCAAGGGGCGCGACTCAAATTGAACTGCCATTTTATACAATTCTTTGCTAGGAAACCATGTAGTTGCTCGTGACGCATCACCTTCCGTAACCAGTTGGCTGTTCCAACAAATGTAGCTCCATTGTCCGAGTATATGCGTTCAGCGTCCACGCCTGGCTATGAAACGTTGAAGGCTATCCAGGCACTCTGACATCTCTAAACTTGGTAGTAGATCAAGGTATATACCTCGAGTAAAGCTGCATGCATATAATAGGACATACGACTTCCCTTCTTTTCCTTTCGACTTCCGATATCGCAGAGGCCCCGCGTAATCAACTCCGATCACTTGAAAAGCATTCGTTCCTTCTGTGCGCGTGGTTGGTAGGTTTCCTGAAGGCGGGGTAGCATATGCTACAGCTTGATATCTCTTACAGCCTTGACATTGCTTGATGACTTTCTTCACTAATCTCCTTAGGCGGGGAATCCAATGTCTTTCTCTGACTTTCACCATAGTAAGTCCTACACCACCATGAAGCGTAGCTTTATGGGCATGTTGAACCAACTTCTCTGCTAGGGTCGACGAATCAGGAATGTAGATAGGATAGAAACCTTGTATTCGTCCTCGGCACTCTAACAATCCGTCCTGATTCTTCTGTAAGTTCAATTGTAGACGATCTCTTTCAAAGGTTTCCACTGCTTGGTTTTGTGTTCGCAGGATCCAAAACTGCTCTTGTCTTTCCATTTCTTCTGTTGTGAGAGGTCCATTGGTTCTGGAAATCTTTGGACTCCTGGCGTTACGCGCGAATCTTGTTACCCAAGCAAACACTCGAAGGGTTCGCCAATAACCAAGTTTGGAAAGCAATATGTCTAATTCATCGTTCTCTTTTACAGCTAAAGCAAACAGTTGCTTGATTGCTTTAGTCTCTGCGTTGGACTCATCGCTGGCAGCTGTCACGATATCCAGTGGCCATTCTTCAGGTTTACTCAACCATGTAGGGCCATTCCACCATAATTGATTTCCTTGATCTACTGGGCCACCTCTGCTGGCGAGATCTGCTGGGTTCTCCTCAGTAGGGACGTGTCTCCATGTGACATTGCTACAAACTGTTTATAGTTTCCATCACCACGTAACCAATGGAGGGCCACGCTACTGTCAAGCCAACAGTGTAGTGACGTAACTGGAAATCCTTGTAAAGATTCCTGGACATTGTTCAGCAGGTTTACAGCCATGTTTCCGGACACCAATTCCAGGCGAGGAATAGTAAGCACCTTTTTGGCAAGTCTTGCCTTCGCTGTGACAAGACCCTGGCTCACTTTTGTACTTTGTGTGACGACTGCATAAACAGCAGTAGCGACGCCTTTGATGCTTGCATCTCCAAAGCCATGAAGCGCGATACTTTGGATGGGTTCCCGGGCATGAGCCAATGATCTTGGCATCTTCACTTGTTGTGGAAGATTGGTCTCCCACTTCTGCCAACGTTTCGCTAATTCTGGTGACAATGGTGCATCCCAGTTGCACTTTTCTTCACATGCTTCTCTGTATAACAGCTTTCCTTGTAGGGTAGTTGGTGCGACTTGGCCAAGGGGGTCATAAATTCTTGCAATCTTCCCCAGAATCCCTCTTTTAGTTGGACTGGCTTTGTCAGTTGGAATGGTGACCTCTACTGTGTCAGATTCTTTGTCCCACTTTAATCCAAGGAGGTGGCATTCTCTTGACTGGGCACCCAACTGCTGTTTGGCATAACTCAGTTCATCGTTTTCCTCAGGTGTATCTTCTTGCTCTAATTCCTTCTCGTTTGAGTTCCATTTGTGCAATTGGAATGATGCTTGGTTGAATATCTCGATAACGGCTCTTTTCTTCTGGTCCACTTGTTGTACGGTTGTCCCTCCAGTCAGCAGATCATCCACATAGAACTCTTGCTCGAGTTCTGACACACATTTCGGATATTTCTCTCGGCAGGTATCTAAATGATGCTTAAGTACACCACCAAGCAAGAATGGAGAGGGTCCCAAACCGAAGAGTACTCTGGTGAACCTTAATGTGCAGATGCGTTGAGGGTCCTTTTCTTGCAACCAATGAAATCTCAGGACGTCTCGGTCTTCAGGACGAACTCGGACTTGTAAAAACGCTTTACGAATGTCACCTGCAAGAGCCACTGGGTGGAATCGTCCTCGTACAAGTACCTTGAAAAGTTGGTTTTGCAACGGTGGACCAATCTCCAAGCAGTCATTCAGGGAAGGTTGAGAGCCTTGGCAGATGCGTCATAGACGATTTTGGTTGACTCGCTGATTCTCGCACAACTGCTCGGTGAGGTAGGTAAAACTCTTTCCCGGTTGCTGGCATCTCTGCATCTTCGACGATCCCTGTCTTCAATTGCTCTTGAATGATAGAATCATATTCTTCTAACTTCTCAGTTTTCTTTAATCGTTGCACCAGACTTACCAAACGTTTGAGGCTGTTGGTTTTGTTTGATGGCAAAGGAGGATGGTCTCCCTTCCAGGGGAGACCCGTCTCATACCATCCTTTTGGGCTGCGTCTAAGTTGTTCCAAAAACTCTGAATGTACCACCTGCTGATCTCCTGTGGGCGTATCTTGAAGGCCGAGAATGTCCAATCGGCAAAGCTCTTCATAATCTCCTTGTGAAGTTTGGGCAAGAAACATCTTGTCAAGATGGGCGTCTTTACCTGGTGAAATGATGGTCCATCCAAACAGTGTTAGTTCTGCAACGGGTTGGCCAACGGATCCGGTTCTTTGGGGTTTGCTCGTTTTAATCTTGGCATATTCGCCAACCCCCAGGATAAGTTGGACTGGAAGAAGGGACTTGGTATCTGTATCCTCCATGCATACTCCTTTAAAATGTGGATGGTGGCTGATTAGTTGTGGGTAATTTGGGTTTTCCACAGACAACAATTCTCCACGGTCTACCTTTGTTACATTCACAGGGATGCTGGTCTTCTCTTTGGTGTCACTTACTTGTAGGTTGTAGATTTCAACTTGCTTCGTGGTAATTCCAGTAATAGTTTGTATTTGACGTGTTACTGTCTGTGATGGTTTAATCTTTAGCAATTCAAGTAGGTATGCTGGCCCCGGTATCCAACAATGCCCTGCAGATAATTCCATTTGCTTTGACGAGGACAATGGGATGACACACTTTCTCCCCTTCCTGGGTTGCGGTATATGCCTTTTCCACATTTGTATGCGAAGTAGAATTGGTAGGTGGTTGGTCTGCATTTTCACAAATCGATGAGTGGTGTTTTTTCTTGTAATGGAAGCAGGTTACTCGACTTCGGCACTGAGCAGCATGGTGTTTGCTACCTGTACAATTGAAACACAATTTCTTGGCTTGTAATTTCTGTTTGCGTTCCGCTGGGGTCACGACCCTTTTACACTCAAAGGATTTGTGATGTTCATCGTCACAATAAACACAACTTCGCGTGGGGGGTGAATGATCTTTGGAGAAGGACGATTTGTTGCGTGGAGGTTTCTCGTTGGTTGGGTTTTCGTCTGGATGAATTTCCTTCCAGGTCTGTAATGCTTGTATCAGCTCTGCGAATTCCCAATCTTGCCATCCCACCTTGTTGCTTACTAATTCGGCTTTGATCGCTGGCAATTTGTCAAGAATCCCACGCACCATAGACAAACATTGTGACAGTTTGCCCAAAGTCTCCAATGACTGCACGTTGTAACTTAGTGTTTTATAAAAGTTGTGAATCTTACTTGGTTGTGTACCAGTTATAGTTGGTAGATCTTGAATGTTCCTGGTATAAGCTCTCACAATCTCGCTCACATTTCCGTGGTTTGTCTTCAGCATATTTTTGGCTCTCGTATATCCCTCGATGGTGAAAGGAAGGCCATCTATTTCTTCGCAAACCTGAGTCTCTAACAGTTCCTTTAAATAGGAGAATTTAGTTACGGCTGGCAGGTCTGCAGAATCAATTTCGGCTTCGAATTTGTTCCAAAAGGAGAGCCACTTCTCTGGCGTCCCGTCATATTTTGTAATTTCTAATTTATGCATTTTTACGGCGTTGCTTTTCGGTTGACTTGTTTGATGCGGCAATATTTGCGGTTAATTGCACGCTCGCGCTCTGATCCAACTTCATTTTTTCGAATTTGAGTTCTTCCTCGCGTTGTTGGTCGAGTATCATTTTCGCTTTCTCACGTTTGTCTCTTTCAGCCTTCGTCGCAGCTTCTTGAAGGCAGCGTCCCAAGTACGTTATTTCCATGTCGATTTCATCGACGATTTCTTCTACTTTACCTCCCCATTTCTCTACGTTTTCGATAGTTTCGCCATCTTCGAGTTTGGATTTCTCTTCTTGTAGTTTGAGCTCTTCTACCGAACGGACAATGTTACCCAAGGTTTCTTTATGGCGAAGTATTTTTTCCAGGTTGCCTTTCGCGACAATGTTCTTTGTTTTGCTACGCGTGAGCTCTAACAGTTGTAGCTCTGTTTTTAACTTTCCGCTTATAGCCTCCATCGTTGAGTTTTCTAGATTCTTAATTTCACTTATCCCGTCGGAGGTGCCAGGTGTTGAAAATAGTATGGAAATCACAATAGTCACAGTTCACTTCGAATCGGTCTCAACACTCTCGATATAATTCCCACGCTTCTCTCTTCCTTTTGTTTACATTATAAATTTATATTAAACTATGTAGGGATGTCACGTGATCGCATAATAAATAATGCAATTTCCGACAAGAACACAAATATGTAAAATAGAACGAACCATGTCAAGTAAACATACTATAAGATGCCGGGTGCCTCATGGAACAAATTTGTTGTTTCTAGTTTACATAAATGATCTCCCGAGGTGCCTCTCGCATTCGACTACTAGTATGTTTGCTGATGACACAAATTTAACGACAAGTGGTAGTTCAAGTGATGAAGTCATAACTAAATTAAATGTAGACTTAGAGTTCATCATTGGTTGCTGGCCAACAGGTTAACTCTTAATAAAGAAAAAACAGAATTCATGATAATAGGGTCTAGACAAAGACTAGCCAAAATTGATAACGATCAAGAATTAAAACTTGGGGAAAACAATACTAACAGGGTAAAGTGTACAAAAACCCTAGGTGCAATTGTTGACGAACAATTATCGTAGAAAAACCATATCGAAAGCATAGTTAATAAGGATTCAAAAGGTATCGGAATGCTACGTCAGTAATTACAACCTAATTTTGTTATTTGCTTGTAAATAGTTTTTGTAGCGTGTTAGGATAGTCGAATGCCTTTTTATATAGTTTTTTATTGTATTTCTGTAACGGCCCCTTGGAAATCAGATGTTATTAGATCTGAAGGGTTACCGTTCTCAAATAAGATTAAATAATAAATAATAATAATAATAATAATAATAAAGTAGCAATGCTATGGAACTTGATGCTGCACAGAAGTGTTTTGGTTACCTAAAGCAAGCCGGGCTATTTTTGTCAGTGATCGCCACAAGAGCATTGCTAAATGGATAAGAACATCAGAAAAAGAAACTAAACACTACAATGATATATGGCATCTGAACAAAAGCATCAACAAGAAATTGCGACAAGTTAGCAAGGAGAAAGGTTGTGAAATTTTAAAGGATTGGTTGAAAGGTGTGCGCGACCACTTGTACTGGAGTGCACAAACTACTCAGCTTGGATTTGGTGAACTTATTACTGCAAAATGGAAATCGACAGTGAGACACATTGCAAACAAACATAATGATCACCCAGATGAACTCTTCCCTGAATGTGCACATGATGAAGAACTAGAGGCCAGAGATTGGATTAAAATGGGTAAATACAGTTATTACAGTACTATTTAATATTATCAAGTAGTTTCATATTTTTGGCATTGTCTCACTGAATGTAGTTTTGAGGTGACAAATACAACTGTATATTTACCAATTTTTCCAATGAAGTAAAAAGTTTATTTTAGTGGTCTAAATCATTTTTACGGTGTCCCCCTGCCAAACTATACTCATAAGTATTGTTAATATCTTTGTAGGAATAATAATAATAATAATAATAATAATTTAATAACTTATATTGCGCAAATTACATGATTATGATCAAATGCGCATTACAATCAATGTTGTATCCAATTAAAATACAATAATCTATAATACAATTTGAAGGTAAAACAAAACAGAATACAGTGTGACTAAAAATGGTATTAATATTATGAAGTATATGCTAACCTAAAAAAGTGTGTTTCAAGATGACTTTTAAAATTGGTCACGGAACCCATTAATCTTAGTTCCACTGGCAAGGCATTCCATAGCTTAGGAGCAGCAACAAGAAAAGCCCTGTCACCTAAAGTTTTAAGCGTCTTACAGTTCGGATAACAAAGCAATAATCCATTTCATTTGAAGACCTCAAATTATAGCCAGAAGTTTTCACGGATAGTAAACTAGTTATGTAAGATGGAGCAAGGCCATGAAGCGCCTTGAACGTAATTAACAAGATCTTATAATTAACACGATATCTTACAGGTAGCCAATGCAATTCTGAGAGTAATGGCGTAATGTGGTAGAATCTAGTAGCTTTACAAATAAGTCTAGCTGCGGCATTTTGGACTCGTTGAAGCTTATTTAGTTGACAATTTGGCAAACCGTATAGTAGGCTGTTACAATAGTCAACACGACTTGATATAAAGGCATGCACTAGGATTTCCGTGGTTTTGCGGGACAAATATTTCCTGATACGTCGTATATTGTGCAGATGGTAAAACGCTGAGCTGGATAACTTAGTAATATGGGTAGACATAGACAATTCAGAATCAAACCAAGACCCAAGGTTTCTGACTGAAGTGACGGGAGTCACTTCAGAAGTGCCAACAACAATATGATCTATATCAACTTTGGCCAGTTGTTGACGAGTACCTAGTAAGATAAATTCAGTTTTGTTGTCATTAAGTATCAGCTTGTCAGTGATCATCCAGTTTCTTATCTCCCTGATACACCTAGTCATCGACTCAACAGCAAATTCAGAGTTTGTAGACACTTTTGGGCTGAATGAAAGGTAGAGTTGAGAGTCGTCAGCGTAACAATGGACTTGCGGTAAGTGTGCCTCAACTATGTCAAACAGCTTATTAGTATAAATTGTGAACAACAAAGGCCCAAGGCAAGATCCTTGTGGAACACCATAGGAGAGATTAAACTTTTTTGACAATCCACCATTTACAGATACTCGCTGCGAACGATTAGTTAAGTAGGAACTGAACCATGTCAATGCATCATCGTTTAGCCCAAGTTTGGAACGTAAGCGATCAACCAGGAACAACAGCATATGACAGGTTAAGTCTAATTCTTTTAAACAAAAGGACAATCAAGGATGTACCAATGTGTTCTCCAGAGGCACAAACAAGTTGCCTAGGTTTCATTCCACTTAAAACCACTGGCACCCCAAGATGACCCACTTTTCTTGGCTTGGGACTTACTGCAGATGTGTGCATATGCATTGACATTGTGAAAAATATTTTAAAATATATACAGGTATCTAAATTGAAATTTATATTTTTACTGTAGACATGTCATTACAATTATTCAATTTAATGAGAATTTGCAATGCAAGACCAAAACCGCCAGGGATTGGAAACCATATTATAAAGTGATGTATCCCAAGTTCAAGTATGGAGAGGAGATTGTTAGGGAAATCCCTGTCCCTTCCACATATGGTAGATGTCATTAACTGTTTTATTGTAATTCAAGTGAATACTGGTGCCTTCAACACACTACTGTACATACAATGACATTGCCATTTTTTTATAGATAATGTCAGTGCAACATTGGATACCTTGTTTACAAGTTCAGTGGATGCTTTAACAGCAACACTAAACAAGTATAAAGAAAAAACACCAGATCCACTGAACTGTCAATTTCCCCAAAGGCCGGATAAAGAGGCAGCGGTATCATGAGAGACAACAAATTACAACCCAGCTAGTTCCAAATGGTAAATACACCATAATATATACCATTGTTTAATAATATCCTAGTGGAATAATCATGTTACACTAATAAAACTTCAGTTACACAGCAAAGTAATTTTCTCTCCATTTTAACTTGTTAGTACAAAAACAGATTCAACAGCAACAAGAGCTTGCAACTGTTGCTCCAACTGCAATAACCCAATGAAAGGACACGCACGTGGCAGATGCACGGATATCCCAACAGAATGAATAATATTGCATTTTCACTCTAACTTATGATAATAAGGATTATTTGTGTGTAGAAATTTTCTAAGATCCACCCGAGAGCAGTTGCGAAAAATGCAACTCTAAGGCCTTTGGTAGAACACTGCACTAGAAATGCAGGGTCATTAGTTCCTTTCTTACAGAAGGCCTTGGAGTTGCAGTTTTTGCAACTGGTCTCGGTTGGCAAATAATCCTCACCATTGATTTCCTTCACATATGTATATATTACACTGGTTTGTTGACAAAACAATCCTGGTTATGCTCGTCTTTGAGCTGAAACATAACCTCTTGTTCTTGTGCTGGATATTGTGTTCGTATCTTATGGTAAATACATGCAGGTAAAGGCCTAGAGTTCTCCCAATCAAGTATACCACAGCTCTCAAAAAAACTAAAAGGGAAGGAGAACAATTTACTTCAACCTAGCTTATTTTGTGACAAGACATACCAACATATATGGTCTAGGCGCTACAGTATTATTATTGGAAGACACCATATTACATCAATGTAAAACAAGCCTAACTTGGTTATATATATATATATATATATAATATATATAATATATATAATATATATAATATATATATAATATATATATAATATATATAATATATATAATATATATATATATATATATATAATATATATATAATATATATAATATATATATAATATATATATAATATATAATAATATATATATAATATATATATAATATATATATAATATATATATAATATATATATAATATATATAATATATATATAATATATATAATATATATATATAATATATATATAATATATATATAAATAATATATATAATATATATATAATATATATATAATATATATAATATATATATAATATATATAATATATATAATATATATATAATATATATAATATATATATAATATATATATAATATATATAATATATATGTATATATAACAATTATACCATGAGCTCGAGTCGTATATGAGCTCATAGCCAATGAGGCGCGCAGTGCCGAGTTGGCTATTAATTCATACATGACGAGAGCGAATGGTATAATTGTTTTATAATATAGCAAAACGTTTTAAGATAATAATCGGAAAAACTATTGATATGTCGCGGTGAATAAATTGTTTAATTGAAATCAACGAACTTCCGCCACATCTACTTCCGTCATGCGTAATGTTGTCACGTATGAAAGGTTTCTCGCTGAGTTGAAAACAGCTTCAGAATTTTGTCTGAGAGCCAAAAATTCGTTGAGATGGTTCAATAAAGAAAAAAGATCCTTTGAAAAGCCAAAAGGTGGGTCAATTTTTAGTTATTGTATCACGGTTGTGAATATTTGGGCTTTTAAGAGGGCGTGAAAGCTAAAAAAACAGCGAAAATCTCGCTTTGTTGTTTTTCGATGTGTATCACCTAAAAATAACAAAAGTTTTCATTCATAATGCTTTATTACTTCAAAAATTATCTTTACTGAATAATAATCATAATATTTGTAATAAATATGTGTTGCAAGCTAACTTTTATCCTTTTTATTTTGTCTGACAAAACAATTCACAATTCAGTCGGGTTTTTCAAAGCCTTAAGACAATTTTTAAGTGGATTTTGCATCATAACTTCGTAAATTTTGCACTTGGTTAATGTATTTTCTGTTGAACATTAGCCTTACTCCTCTTAGTTCAGGTTTTTCGCTCTTGTGCGTTAAAGAAACAACCAGTTTCATCTGCAGTAGGTTGAGAAAATCACACCACCATTTTGATTTTTCATTACTAGTGATATATGAGCTGATAGCTTGCTAGTATGAGGACCAATCAGATTGCAGAACAGCTCATATACGGTGGATGGCTATATTATAAATATATATATAAGCCCTATTTATTTTATTTCATCTCTTACTCTGATGAAGGGCTGTGCTCGAAACGTCAGTATTTCGTCACTAAAAATCTTGGCAGTTTACCACCTTTTCACTTTGCTATTTTTCTAAAACATTGTCTACGCAGCACTCTACTTTTTTTATAACAAACCTTCAGATTTTGTCATACATCATGATTTTGCTCGTGTAATTAAGGATTTGAAAATATCACTCGTAGTGTAAATCCTTAATTACACTCGATATCATATGATTACTTATTATGTTTGTGGAATTCTGAATTATACTTACAATGCTTCTTACTACTTTTAAATTCGTTGTTCATTTCATCTCTTAAGAAAAACAATAAACCAAAGATTTAATGAAAAAATATAAAACATTTGTTTCATGATCAGTTAATTGTTCCAAGTTGTTCGGACTAAAAATTTACTTTGGCAAAGTATAAAAGTCAAGAAGTGAAACGAATCATTTACCTAATCACTTTCCTCCGTTTATTAACAGGCTCTTCATTATTTGGAATCTCATCAGTAACTTCCTCAATCCCTATCATGGAAAATTTGTCATAAACGCCCTTGACAATATGTTATATATGTTAACCTCGTACTTTTGTAATTAACCTCGTATGCATCGATTAATTTACATATATTGTATTAGTTTATTTAAATTCCCGATACGTTTAGCATAAAGCTGACAAACTTGTAAGGCACCTCGTCTTCTTTCCGCTTCTGTAAGTTCATATCAAAACTATTGGCGTACTACGAAACGGAGGGATTGCTCTTCAAATAATTTTTTTGTATAAAATGCGCGCACATTTGGCGGGAAATTTCGCGCAATTATTTTGAGCATTATCGCCATGAAATGTTTTAGCAAAATTCATATGTTGAACTATTTTTATGATAAATAGTTTTTGAATTTGCAATAATTTTTTGTGAAGTACGATATGGGACAAGACATGTTACATAACCTGCCTATTCTTAACATTGAATGCACACACAAAATTAAGTCATTGAGGGCGAAATGGCATGAGTATTAATTTGACATATCAAAAGCCAGAAAGCTCGTCGTATCTGAAAGCTCGTTGAAACTAAAGTAGTCATTCATACGATCAATTTTGTCTTCGTGTTGCTGTCCTGTCTTGAATTAGGGAGTATGAACTGTTTCTGTTTAATTTCTTCAAAAATATACACATACAATTTTCCTCAGTTTCATCTTTAATCCTTGAGAATATTTCCTGTTCATTTAATAATATATTTCCGTACTATTGATAATTTTCTGCTCTTTTTGGGCAAAAATACGTTTGCCCCCCCCCCAAAAAAAAAGAATTGGACTGCTACACCTCATGTATACTCAAAACTGTAAACGTGCACTGTAAGTAAGAATAAGTATAGCTGAAATTTGTGAGACATGCCTTTACCTTCTATTGCAAAGGAAGTGAAGTATGTGTTCCGACTAGAAATGATATTGAGATGGGCAAGTTCAGAAAAAACACAAATACGGCCAAGAAAACAACTAGGTCCCAAGGACAGTGCAAAGTTTTATATAATTATGTATCATATTAAATAAAACAGTAGCATAATGCATGCCACAAGTTTAATGCTGTGCAGGATTTTAGATTGCTTGGTTATAAAGCTACATTATTATTAATAGTTAATATACTGTTTGTTAGAAAAACAATTCTTGATCTTTATTATTGTACATTATGGCAATTACTATGTTTATGGATAACATTTCACTGGCTAATGCCCTGTGATTAACGGGAACAAACACAAAATCCTAATAAGAGAATTATTGGCTCAAAACGATGAAAATAAATTAAATAAACGATGATGAACAATAAACATTATAAAAGTAAATTTTAGTATCCAGACAAGAAAGAAACAATAGAAAATAATGTTAGTCCGGTGTTTTGACACTGATGACAAAATCTGACTGTTGCAAATTTGTTAAGTGTATTATTGAAGGGGGGTACGGGGGCATTATCCCCGGTAAAATTTTGAAATCTAGAACCTCTCAAACGCGATTTCCCGCAATATGAGCGCACATTTACAGCTAATTTTGCATCTAGAACGGTTCGAATTTTCCGCAAAAACAAAGAATCAAATATAATTTAGAGTAACATTTCATGTTATCTTATATTTATGAAAAAAACACTAAACACTGTCAACAATATCAAACTATTTGTGCAAAGCATTACAATAGTACTGTATCGATTGACCAACTTACCCGCCCTTACTGTACTTTTATACCTGCTCTTCCACGTCACACAAAAAATTTATACAAGGTAGATGCTGAATAATTTTTTTCTGTACAAAACAGTTATACTAATTTACTATGCAGCAACCCCACTAAGACATATGCTTTTAAAGAAATGATGGTTGTACAGAAGCACAAAATTTAGGAGCTTTCATATTTAGTTCAAAATCATCTTGATACAGCAGCAGAATGACAGTTAGGAAAGTTATTTGATTGAAAATCATCTTGATACAGCAGCAGAATAGCAGTTATATACAACAGCCAAATAGTGGTCAGAAAGCAAAAGCAGTTCAAAATCTTCTTAAGACAGTGGTCAGGAGAAAAACCCAGTTCAAAGTCATTAATATAGTACAGCAGTCAAATACACTATAGTGATCAGGAGGGAAAGCAATTCAAAATCATCAGCAATTCAAAATCATGAGACAGCTGCTCAGCCAAAAACTGGTTGGGCAGAAAAAGCAGCTCAAAATCATCTTAGTACAGCAGCCAAATAATGGTAAGGAACATGTTCATTTGAATAAAAATTAACAATATATAATGTAGCTTAATAGAAACATAGCATAGCCAACAACATTCTTTCTCAAGACTACAACAACCTGGACAATCAACTTCACACATCTAAGGAAGTTTAATGGAACTTGATAGTGACATGAGACATAGAAATGAGGAAAATTGGCAGAAGCATTATTGTGAGCTTCCGCAACAATAGCCTTTATTGGATCTTCTTTTGTCAAATGTTTGAGTGCATTATTTGACAAATACATAGACAAATACATAGCAAATGCATTTCCTTTGTGATGAAACAATTATAATAATAACAACATGCAGCTATATTTTGACTGGTTAATACTTGGTCATTGAGCTAGTTAATAAAAACATTGCTGCTATCAATCAAGGACCTGCCTATAAATACACCTTTATTGTGCTGCTGCTCAACCAAATGGGTGTAAGGAATATATAATAGAGAGCATTCAGGTAAATATGACATAGACCTCTTTCATAATGGCACCCAAATTAAATATTATTTTATATTCATTTAAATTAGCCTTTAAGACCTTGTTCGTGTGTCTGTAACATACAGTATAAAAGAACAGGCAAGTATAAAAGAACAGTGCAATAGAACAGGCATTGGACAGACAATTGCCATCTCCCGCAGTTCTAGAGGTGGTTTAAAGAGATTGATATACCTGTAAGCACATTAGGCCTTCTGGTCAACTTGTATTAATTTATAGCAATGGAATAGTGAACACACAAGGCCGGTCCCTTACGAAAATATTCTATAGAATCCAATAGAATATTCTGTTGGAAATCTAAATCCAATGGAATATTCCATTGGATTTTTTTTCCAACAGAATATTCTGTTGGATATTCTGTATGACACTAAAATGTCAATAGAATATTCTATTGGATTTTCTATGGCATATTGGTTTTTCTTCCAACAGAATATTATCTTAGATTTTCTATATGACACTTAGGGTGCCAATAGAATATTCTATAGAATATTCTATTCGATTTTTTATTCATCTCTAAGTTATATACATTGGGCTTCAATTGCTTTTCCAAGTTGATAATTTGTCATATTTTGGTTTTTCTTGCAACAGAGTATTATATAATATTAGATTTTCTGACACTAGAATATTCTATGGAATATTCTATAGAATGTTCTATGAATATTCTATAGAATATTCTATAGCATTTCAATAGAATACGCAATAGAATATATATAGAATATTCAATAGAATATTCACTAGAATATTCATTAGAATATATATATATTCTAAGGATTTATGTGCTCTGACTACTGAGCTACGTAGGCCGTTGCTGAGAGCCTAGTCACGAGTTCTAGATTCTGGGTTTATTACAAGTAATATTTTGCATTTCACTCAATTAAAACTACATTAAACTACTTCGAGTGTTGGAATACATACATATTAAGACCAAACCAGGACCAGAACTTAAAATTAATAAACTTAGTTTAATCAAGTGAAATTCTAAATATTAGAGTGAAACATTTGAGTAAAACATTGTAAAGAACAGTAATAGAATATGATATATTTTTTGTAAAAACCTACTAACATAATTATGTACAATTTATTGACACAAAATATGAAAACTTGTCCTAATTAGTGCATGTATTTACATGTATATACATAATATTAATATATCTGACTAAACTAGAACCTGGTCACTATATTATAGGAGTGTAATGATCAAATTTTCAATTGTTTGTAATTGTCATTCTTAGATTCAAGTTTCATCTGTGACATGCACAGAATCTGATTTTTGAATAGCCTAACTTGAACACACTAGTGTTATTCTAGATTGCTTTTTAATTATAGTTTTCGTATAATTTTTATCTTAATAAAATCGAAAGGTCTGTAAATCATTACACAACTACATATATTAGTCACCATATATCCGATATGGCAAAGGACAAACATATTTCTTATTTCCTAAACATAAAAGAATACATTTACGTAAAATTTGATCGGGAAACAAAGCAAGAACAACTTCCCTATCAAACACCTCAAGGAGAAAACTACTTGATAAATTAAAATCTGCATCCTTGTACAAAATAGTATTACACACACCCATTGGTTTCAAAAGAACAACAGAATATTGCTGGCAGTTACAATATTGCACATTATTATTATTACAATTGCAATGGGGTTTCACTTCTAGCAAACCTAGTAGAGTTCCATATGAAACCCTAGCTTCATCTTTAAACATTACAGTACAGTTACTGTGCCTTTTTGCTCTGGTGTAGTGGACACTGGAGTAAATTTGGTGATCATGGACAAAACGTTCATACAAAAGGCCTGATCTGTTCGTTACATCCAGGTTGAGGAGGTTCTGAATGGCAATTGTTTGAGATGCAGTGATGTTGATCCGTGTTGCTTTACCTTTTGAGACGGTTGCACATGTGTTATCATGTGCAAACTTTGCATTGTCATTCAGCTTCTTCAGGAGGTTAATTATAGAAATGCAAGTGTTACCATCAATACATGACCTTGCCATGGAATCAGTTGCTCTTTTTAACAAAAATTTGTCTGTTATCTGCTCAGGAACACACTGGGTACCATGGAACATTTTTAACAAGCAATGGTTATGTGACTCAAACATAAATGCTGATGTGGACCATAAAGGCCCACAGTCCTTCACACAGTGAGGAAGATGAGTGAGGCAGTGGACATTAAATGAGCAATATTGAAGCCCATATAATTGTTCAACTTGTAAAACAAATTTGTTTAATGCTGCTTCAGCACAAGCAATTGATGTCTGTGTGATGCAGTCACCAAGCAGTATGTAAACACCATAAACATACAGGAAGAAGTGATTCAGGTACCTTGCTGGAAGGATTCCCTTGAGTACCACAAGGCTATAAAACAGAAATGCCCTCCACTCTGATGCTTTCCAGTGGCGTCGTTCTGAGAGAGGTCTTGGAGCTCAGTGTATTTCGGTTGGTGGGCTGATAGCTTGCAACCTCTTGTTTATTACATCAACCTTGCGATAATCTTCATTATGGTGCTTACTATCCACCCACAAATCTACCATCTTTCTTGTTACTCGAGGCAAACAGAATGCATATAGTCGGCAGCAACTCCACGGACTGTTTAAAATGTTGGCAGCAAATCTACCACCGCGACTCCCTTCACCCCTTTCACTGGCTTTGCAGGTGTGGCTTGAAGTGCATACCGTGCCTGCTTACGACCACTTCGCATGGTAACTGGTGTCCGATATGGATAGTATCGAGTTGGTGGGCCATCACCAGTCTGGGCTTTCACACCAATCGCAGCCATACTCCCCATTGAATTGCTTTGCATTTCTCACTATTGCACGAGCTGGGGCATCACCGCAAAAGAGAAGTGGCACTACTTTCCTTGGTTGTGGTTCAGTTGCAAATACAAATCCTTCATTTTGCAATCTCGAACATTCCATTACAAATGGTTTAAGAAAGGTGTTCATATGGGGTTTCTCACCAAACTAGAGTCCCATTAACAACACTCTTGGCTCTCAAATGTGGTGGCAGTTCATTAATGGATGCTTGCAAAGGCCAGATAGAGTAGTTGGATGAATTGAACACGGGAACACCATCTGTATTCCAGGTTAAGGACAAGTCATTCTCAGAAAAGGAATGTTTCATGATAAGTTCTTTGTACAACATGGCCGTTGTCACATCTGCAATATTCCCAGCACTCATTGAAGAAGACATATCTCGATTTCTCAAGTGCTTAAAAAGTTTCTCATCTGCTCAATTTTTTTCTACTCTCAGCACTAGAGCACTATTCTTGGCAAGAGTCACAACTTCTCGGTGTCTCATCTTTCCCTATGTGGTTCTTACAGACAGAACAATAAAAATGAACCTAAAAAGAGAAAAGAAAATCATAACAGCTTACAGATCTCTGCATGTAACATGTGACATCACAGCATAGACTGTATTCTGATTCTAATAACATTATCCCATAAAAATTTGACTTAATTCAGCTGCTTTGAAAAATGAAGAAGGGCAAAAAAATGAATTCCAGTAATTCAGAACCAAAGCCTGCTGAACCAAATTCAGAACCAAAGTCTCTTTAGCAAAAGCTAAAGAGACCCTAGTTAAGCACTTTGGAGAAGTCAATGCTTGACCGGCATCAGTTTAAGCAACAAAAAGGGATTGAAGATGACCTAGAGACAATTAACTATCATACCAGATACTGGATTTGCCGGATAGTTGAAAAACAAGATTCAGTCCTTATTTTCAGGTAGAATAATTGAATTGCCATATTTTGACTAGTTTCTGGGCTATAACCTACATTGTGACCGAAATTTGATTCGATGCATTGAAAATCACTAACCCATGCTTCAATTCAGGGTTTGAGCCCAGCTGCGAATCCAGCTCAAAATCTGACTGTTGCTCAATGCTGGGGTCACATACCTCTTGATATTAGTTTTGTATGTATATTTAATAGAGGAAATATTGTAAGAAATTTCCACATAGTTGATTCAGGTTGATGGGATTATTTGCATTAAATAACTGGTAATGCATTACAGATATTTTTTAATCATAGTCATGACTTATTCGACTAATCGAATTGGCATTCTATCTGCGGACCAGATAATCCAGACTTTTGCTGGTGTCTCTCAGGTATAAATGCTAAAGTATTAAATTATGAAAAATTTTAAATGAAATAATTAAGCCAACTTGGTCTAACTCGTCATATTGCGAAAAATATTTGCATGGAAATTTTCTAAGACCCAACCGAGAAACGTAAACATACGTGTTAAAACGCTCATGCCTAACGGTTGCTTGCAAATGGCAGTAGTTGTTACTTGCTGAACTTAGTTTTTTCCAAGTTAATTGATATAATTTTGTCTACAGGTTTAAGATAGTTAACCATAACCAACAATACTGCAACAGTAAACAAGCTCAATATCGCTGTTTTATTATATTTGAATTAACACAATTTAATATGCCTTGGAAAACTGTCAAAAACAACTATCCAGCCAGATTATCTGGTCGGATACTAAATCCAGTGCACCCCTAATTAACAAAGATATTTGGAAAAACAAGCCTTCTTGAACAGAGTTGACCACAAAGTTTGAAATTAATAGAGACATCAGACAAGGTGTCAGAAAAATATAGCATTCAGTAACCACATTCAAACAGTTGTTAAAACTAAATGAAACTAAGATTATAAACTGCTGTCCTGAGACATAGGACATTTTGTTGAAGACTGTAGCCAGTAGCAGAGCTACTGTATAGCCCAACCACTTTTCATGCCCAATTTTAGCTTGCTTTTTTATATCACTTTGTGGGAACCCAGAATAGAAAACAATTAAAGTAATTTTTTTAATTACCTCATATTCTTCAACTGCAAATGACTTGTAAAATCTATGCTTTGTGGCAGGCACTGTGTTAGGAAAGAACGTGTTAAGGAGGAAAAGAAGATCTTCTAAACCTGCATCAGTCAAATCGTGCCAAAGAAAAAAGCTAAAAATCAGCAGACTTTGACTTTTTGTCACATTGGATCCTGGGTATAATGCCTCTTCAACAACATCCTAACAAAAAAAACCCATATATTTTTAGTATATAAATAGTTCCAGATAGCATACCCTATGCTATAAATAATGAACGGTCCCTTATGTGTGGGATATTCGTTATCATATAAGCAAATGTTATAGTACCCCCTATTTGATGCTTTAAAAAATTTGAACCCCCTCTATCATGAAATATTTAACATATAGCCCCCTCAGACAAAAGCTATAGCGATTGTTTCCCTTGCGTGCATTTATAAGGATTCTTGGTGTTTACTAATATAATATCACCATATTAATTATTACCAACTATTAAAATACATTTGCTAAAATCTCTAATATCAAAGGAGCATAAAGATATTAAGAGAGGAATCCATAGTATAAAGTGGGTCTTCCTCGTTCCTCTTATGTTATTTTTAGATACCACGAGGCAATGGTAGATGTATACTAATTGTTACTGTTGTTTTTATATTAAAATTTATACGTTTTATGTCAAACTGTCATAGTTGTCACAAATTGTCATACCCCACCTAAGGGACCCCCCATAAAACAAGTTCAACATTGTAAAACCCCCCATATTATCCCACCCACCCCTATGCTATAGATAATGAATGGTCCCTAATGATAAACTTCTCATGTAAGCATAGGTTGCATCGTTTAGTTTTGTTAGAGTAGGGTTTACATTGTTTTATTATTTTCCATTTGATCGAATATTGTTATATTAACATCTTGTGATTGTGGCTTGGTAAACTATTGCTTCTGTTTGGCATTTCCCGGAGAGTGGGCAGGCATCCTTATTGCGGCAATTGTATTATTTAGTAATTAGGTTTATTTGAATTTCTTTAAGCATTTCTTTGTTAATCACAGATTTATTATGCAATGAAATAATATTTTGCATGCTGGGCATGCAGCTATAGCCCAATTTCAGCATTAAAGTTCAAATGAAGTAACTCAAGATTGTCTTGTCTGTCTATCTGTCTGTCTGTCTGTTAGCGAATTAGGATATGAAATTAGGTCCAGTGAAATAAGAAACCAACTCGGATGGTCAACTCTTCAAGAAAGACGAACGAAGCATTTATCAACCTTAATGTATAAAATTCAACACAATGAAGTTCGATCCTAATTATCTAAATCAGCTTTTTCACCATGTGAAATGAGTCTAGTAGTTACAATTTAAGACACAGCAATACCAACCTTATTCTACCAAAACCTAAAACAGATTACTTAAAGAAAAGTTTCTCTTTCACTGGATCTAAAGTATGGAATACTCTTCCTATGAATACTAAACGAGCAACTTCCTTACGTTCATTCAAACAGGAGCTAGCTATCCAACCTCAGTTCCAAAATTAATTTTAATTATTATCTATGTATATTCTATAATTTATTATCTATGTATATTATTATGTATATTGCATGTAAATATTATTCGGCTCTTACGAAAAGCAATTTGTAATTGATAAGATTCTGAATTCAAATAAATTTCTGTCTGTCTTTCTGATATACCAATCAATCTTTGTAATTTCACTAACTCAAAGATGCCTCATGCAAGTCTGCCTGAGCAGTTACTAGATCATTTAGCAACCATGGATAGCCGTTTCACTCTCATTGGAGCTCACCAGCACGTTTATGCCAAATGACCTAGCACATCTGTGCCTTTATTCATAAAACTAGAAATAGTTATCCAGAATCATACTTCGATTATATATTACTGTAACAGAATGACGTTACCAACCTTAACAGGTATGTCTTCATGATTAACAAGTGTGTCTAATTCATCATTAACAGATGTTTCTTCAGCATCAAAAAATGTCTTCATCATCATTTACAAATGTGTCTCCATCATCATTAACAAATGTGTCTTGATCACTATTATCAAGTGTGTCATCATCAGGTGAATATTCATTGGGGAACACTGATGCACTGTCATCATCCATATAATATAAATCATTGCCCAAATCATCCTGCAAGAAATATTGCAGCAATGTTTATGAAAATAATGCAGCGAAGAATATTGGCACCACTACAGACAAACAAAAATATACCTAAAAAAACCATTCTGCTAACAAAAAGCATTTTAAAGGGTCTTGGAACATACTTATAGTCAAGATCAAGTTATTGTGATAATTAGATTTATAATAAAGTAAACAAATAACATTTTAACGAGAAAACTAATTACCTCCTGGACCTCGTGATTGCCATTTGGAAGCCACCCAGCTTGTTCAGTTTCTGTGTCACATTACATCAATTTATGGTAACAAAAGTTATCAAAACAAAGCTGTAAATGTAAGTAGTTGGTTGATTGTTTATTTGAACTCATTGTATTTTTTAAATAAATACATGTACAAAAGACTGAAATAACTTTTCTTTTTTAAAAAAATAGGTTAGATGTACAAGTAGATGACCTTGATAAGACATCAATTGAATGTGAAGTATACAATACCAACTTTGAAGGGGAAGAAGAAGAACTAGAAGAAACTGGTGAAATCTATAGTTCAGACACAGTGGACCATGAAGTCACAAGAATCTCCCCAGTGGATGTTATGCTGACAGATTACTGCATAACATCAACCAAAATTATAAATCTTCTCGGTCAACTTAATGGCCTTCTTTGTATACGAGAATGTAACCAGAAACTTCATCACCGTCACAGTTTTGTTGGTACATGCCTACTAGTCAACTGGAAATGTACTGCTGAGCATTTTTGTGGAAGATGGGCCATCGCAACCAACTTGTGCCGATATTCGTGTTGGAAATTTATTGTTGGCTTCAGCATTTGTCCTGTCTGTCAACTCTTTTACCAAAATTGGTTTTCTATTTAAAATAATGAAAATGAAGTACATTTCGAATAACTTTTTAACCAATACCAGAATTTATTCATTGCACAGACCGTTGATGATTATTGGAAGAAGATGCAGGAGGAGTTGTGGCAGGAACGATAAGGGAAAAATATAATATTGAGTTCAGATGCCCAGAATGATTCACGTGGCCATTGTGCTCAATATTGTACATATTCATTTGAAGATATGGAAACTAAGTCCATACTGAAAATTAATATTGTGGATGTTCAGGAAGTGGAGGGCAGAAAAAGCAACAATATGGAGAGAATTGGGTTCGAAAGGCGC
Organism: Chrysogorgia sp. JL179-B06; assembly: GCA_035772405.1. Classification (NCBI taxonomy): domain Eukaryota; kingdom Metazoa; phylum Cnidaria; class Anthozoa; order Scleralcyonacea; family Chrysogorgiidae; genus Chrysogorgia; species Chrysogorgia sp. JL179-B06. Next base: position 300,994 of record JAYKKM010000239.1, read on the forward strand.
TTGGATACTGTACTTACATCCAAAATGGTCATAAAGGAGATCATCACCGATGGCCATCTGGAAATCAGTGTACTTATGAGTAAATTGTCAAGTTTATTATGCATAGAAATTTACCAGCAGTGATAAATCACAGTCAATTTACTTTCCTTTTCCAAACATGGCAACACCCATTTTGGTATTTCATTTTATCTTTATCCAGAAAATTCAGAGAAGTACAACAATATTGTTCATCAATGGGATGTCTGGCATGGTGGCAAGAATATTGGAAAGAAAGTGATTGCAGTAAGTATGTACAGGTGCAAGTGTTACCATAAAGAGTTAATAATGTAATATAAAGTAAATAGCAACCAAACTATCAAATAATTTCATAGGGAAGATAGTGGTGCTTGTTTAGTGTTGTATATAGTATTTGATGTTTTCATTTATTTTTGTTATTCTTAGGCTGGTAAGGCAAAGGGAAAGGAATATCTTGCTCCATGGGTCGGTGCTGTGAGAAATTATTTCTGGTACATGCATATGATTTATATGCAATACATGTACAATACTAGAATAATAGTCTGGTAGTCTATCTCTGTACAGCTTTGTTTTATTTGTCAATCATAGATCCAGCCAGCCACTGCATTATGGCTCAGTCTGAGCAAAGTTGATGTTACACTTTCAACATAATACTGTACCGTAGTATAATATGTGTATCTTGGTAATTATTTTTAATCTTCAACAGGATTTGTGGATTGGCGTTCTTCACCATGCTGTGAACGAACACAAATGGTACTGGGTGAAGACAAGGGCAATGTGGTCATGGTGACTTTCCTGAGGAAGAGATACCGAAGCCATGGGTAGCCAAGAATTATGCAGCACAGAATGCACTGTGGCACATAGTGTTGAAGAAGTGTTTTATTAACACTATTCGTTACGATACACATTTTAGGTTATGAACAAGTACATTAATGTATTAAGGTAGCAAGATCCCAAAAACATGAGAAATTTTCAAAAAATATTTTCCAGGAAAAGTTGTATTTTTAACAAAAATCAGTGACAAAGTATACCTTTCACTGGTGGCAACAGCGACATCCGGAGTCCCCTTCCATCTGGGGGGCGGTGCCCGTACCCATCTCCAGTTTGCAGTTACCCACTCTACCACTGGCAGTACCTGCAGTTGGGTCATCACCAGGCATGTTTCCTCCAGTTCAGGTGCGTGGGGACAGTGTGGGGGTGTTACCTTCTGTTGGGACGTACCCTCCCAATGGCTCATCTATGTTAATCGGCCCCGGCTTTCAACCGGTACCATACACCAGTAGCTACCATCACCTCGGGAGTTTGTGGATTTAGCGGCTTTGTTCTGTGCTCCAGCGGACGATTCCGATCTTCCCCATATTTCTCTTGACGGGCGTTTGATCATTGGCCTGTCGGTCCGATGGAACCGCCGCCCCCTTGAAATCATCCCTTGGGTCCAGGCCTTTGGGGTCTACTCCATGGTCGTGGTGGCCTATTTCCCTCACTGTGCCTGGGACTTGTGGATGTACCAGCTCCTCATTCTTCGAACCTACTCCCAATTTGGCAGGTCATTGTGGCGCCAATACGATGAGGCGGTGCGTGGCCTGGCGGATTGGCCGCATATGACCGTCGAACTTTATAATTTTCACCCCCCCCCCCCCAACGCGTACAGGACTTTTCCGTTTGCATAGTGTGGCCTCTGCGATATGGACACTGCGAGTAAGGATGAGGACCCCCCCACAGGCCACGTTGTTACAAACGTGACGAAAGTGACAGGGCGGCTGGGGAGCCACACACCTGCCCAGATTCCAGGACCGGCAGATACGACGAGCTGAAGGGCTGTCGACTTGCCCTGCCGAGGAAAATGGAGGCAGTGGTGCAAACCTGGGTATTAACACTGTTTAAGAAGTAATAGTGCGTTCTTTTCGGGGGTACCATGCCCCTCCCCCACCATTCCCACTTGGCTAATTTTGTTTGTTTCTTTGCAGCCCTGCTCACGTCGCTGGGGTCGACCCATCGGCACTGTGTCCACGTTGCACCTTTCCGAGTTTGTTCATGAATTATCCGGCTACGGCTGTGATCAAACAGACGTTGGGCCAAAGAAGAGAAAGTTTACAACGAAGAATTCCGAATCTGAAAGCGTTTTATTTCAATTACGGCGAGAACTGTCGGATGAAAAAGAGAAAACCAAAAGACTCGAACAGGATATCGCTGTGATCGTAAAAGAAAGAAATAAGGAAATAATTGGTTTGGAAAATAACATCTCTCTTGAGACTAAAATAGCCAAGTGTGACGAGATAAACGCTTCCCTTAGGTCACTAATCAACTTTACCAGACAAGATTATAACAATGCAAATTCAAATTTCGATGGCAAATGCAGTTTGGTCGATGAACAATATCGGAGTTCTGGCGTAAACAATGCCTTTAAATTACCAAATCCTAATAACCAGAAGCCACATAGTGGTTTAGCATCGAAAGTATTAGATAACGGTAATTCAAATGAAGTTGACAAATGGGGTGAAGTAACGGTCCATAAGAATAACAAAAAGTCTACTAACATTACCAACTTAAAGTCCTTGGATAACCAATTAGAAAGATACAGAGTAAATCAAAGAAAGGCTTATGATCAAAATCCCCGACCTAATCTTAGAAACAAAAAATCCACCTCGACACCAGAAGGGAAACCCCCTTTTTCGGAGTCGACTGTCAAATCATCCACCAAACCCTGAATGGAGAGAATATCTAAAGTTTGTCCGATATATGACCTATGGCCGAATCAAAATTCCAGCAGTCGCATCGACCATCAGCCGAGAAAGGAGATTTCAAACACCTTAACACCAAGCCGGAGCCTAATACCTGGGATGATGACCCCGAACCGTTCTACTAGATCTAAAAATGTACATCGTACAATGAATTATAATAATCTATTCCTTATAATTGTTTACTACAGCAGCATGTCAGTCAAGCAAATCCTCCAAGTTCTTTCATCAAACCAAAACTTAAAATTGCACATCTCAACATACAATCAATGAAAAATAGGAACCATTTAATCCAAGCTAGGCTTCTAGGTAAGGAGAAGGACTTTGATGTCTTTACTGTCTCCGAAACATGGTTTAACTCTACTGTTAAGAACACAGATGTCGATATCGAAGGATATAAACTGTTTAGACTTGACCGACTGCATACAGTTGCGGGAGGTGTGTGCGCCTATGTAAGATGCAACATCAAAGGATCGATTCTTAAACAAGTGACCCAAGTTTCCGACTTGGGACTTCACCAACTTTGGCTAAAATTACAACATAACAAGATGAAGTATCTCCTACAGGCCTCCTGACTGTTCTATTAACTGCTTGTTCAATGAATTTATGCCACATTACATCAGTACCTTAAGTTTTGGTAAACCGATCATAATACTGGGTGATCTGAACTGTGACCTGCTTAAAAGAGGCCATGAATTTTCAACAATTGTAGTTATTACCGAGCCAACTAGGATTACCGACCGATCAGCCACACTCGTGGACATAATCCTTGTTTCAGATCAAGCTCTGGTTACCGAGTCTGGAGTCATCGACACTGGCATTAGCGATCATGATTAGTATACTGCATACTAAATCATAAAATACCTGCGCCATCTTACATATCTACAAGATCTTATAAGAACTATGATCCTATTTTATTTTCTACGACAGTCTCAGTTGCCGTTTGACCGAGTCTATCTTGCTCCAGATGTAAATACTAAACTGTTAATTTTTAATCAATTGTTCCTGGATGTTTTAGATCGACATGTTCCCATAAAAAAGGTGAAAATTCAAAACCGCGCTGTCCATTTGTTAATAACGACTTAAAGGCAGTTATGCAAGAGAGAGACAAACTCATGAGACGTTATAGACTTACACGTGACGCGTAAGATTGGTCTCTATAAAGCTGCACGAAACAACGTTAAAACAATGTTAATACAAGCCGAAATCGCTCATGTGCGGGGAGAGATCAACAACCATAAGGGCAACAATGTCGAAAACAATTCGGAAATGTCTTCCTTCGAAGCTTACGACCAGACTCACAAATAGCAATGATTTATATCGTTTGGTAAGTGAATTTAATGAACACTTTACTTCAGTGGGACAGAAAGCCGCCGATGCCGCATCCAACCTGTTAGCAAATATTGATCCTATCAATTCCGCCATTCTGGAAGATACAGCCATAAATTCATTCGCGTATAGAGGCGTGAAGATATGGAACTCGCTACCAGTAGAATTAAAATCAGAACCTAATTTTATTAAATTTAAAAAACTTTTAAAGTCATCCCTTTTACAGCAGTAACCTTCATGATTTTAATATAACATTATTTATTTTTAAACTATATTTCCCTTACAAAAAAATTCCTATTGGAATTCCAATTGGATCCAATAGGAATGAAATTCCAAAAGGAATTCCCATAGGAATGAAATTCCAATAGGAATTCCCATAGGAATGAAATTCCAATAGGAATTCTAATAGAAATTCCAATAGAATTCCAATAGAATTCCAATAGAAATTTCAATAGGAATACCAAGAAAAATTCAATACAAATATAAAAAGCAAATGCAATAAGAAATTTTAACACAAACTATAATAGGAATGAAATTCAAATTGGAATTCCAATAGAAATTCCAATAGAAATACCAATACAACGTTTAATGCAAATATCACAAAGAAATTAAACCATGATAGGAAATTTTAATACTAATCTCAATAGAAATTTTAACAGAAGCCCAAATTAATCTTTAGTTAAAAACACTTTCATTAGAAGAAAATAACAATATGGGAGCAGCATATATAGCTATCAATTACTTCACTTTAGGTTAATAAGATTACCATAATATGGAAAATTATTATATACTTTCATTGAAACAAAGCATTTTTAAACTTTGTATTAATAGTTATGATACTATTATCATAATATTACATTTATTAATAAAACTAAACTAATCTTATTTATACTGGATAACTCTATCAGTTATATAAACTGTTATCCTTAGAGGTCCAGTAAGGGGCCACCTCATGGACCCAGAAAACCTGTGGGGTTTGGTAGAGTCAAACTGGAAGCACTCTTCTCACATGCAGCCAAGGTGATTTTTTTTAATCAGATAACTGTACTATGCAGGAATCGAACTTGGGTCGCAGAGGTGAAAGGCATGTGTACTAACCACTGTGACACCAACCCCCTCTAAATTATTACATTATAATTAAAGTACAGTTTTAGTACAGTTCGTTTAACCGTGATTTGACAAGTTTTTCACTTACTCATCCTAGCTTTGGCATTTGCATATAGTTTAGAAGTTTCAATATCCGTATGGAATAGCGAAGCGCACAGTTACTATTTATAGACCAAAACTCAGACAAACAAACCAAATTTGAATCTCAAGGGATTCCTAAATAGCCATTTTCTATTGTTGGAAATGCAAGAATAAACAAGAATAAATTATAGACTCAGACAAACATGAATACTGATGTCATCTGTGCGCGGCGCTATTGCATATCCGTATGGAAACAAGGTTCAAAATTGTCAATGTGCTTAGTCACCATAAAAGCGACAATGTAATGCACACATAAAAGTTCTATTTCTGAGTTTTATTGTCATACATTTTCATACATTTTGACCAGTGCTTTTCATCACGTTGACAAAAACAATGTTGAACTTAGTACATTGACAATACTGCAGTTCAGCATCACTGCAACCACATTCTGGTTTGACAACATACAAGCCAGAAATATTGCCATACTCTTGGTGCTGAACACGGACAGCAAAATTGTGATGTCGAGTTGCCCGTTGGTAGCTCTCACTTGTGAACAATTGGTGGTTTTGGCCACAAACCTATGAAAGACGATGGCTGATCGATTGAGCACAGGTAAACTTGTCAACTGCATCACAGCCAAAACTTGTGACGCAGCTAACGTAGTAGGTTTACCACTACCCAGCCCAGTGACGTTGTCTTCCAAAACACGAGCATTCTTCTGAGGCATATTAGCACCTGTGAGCTTCTCAAACATAGCGACAACTGCAGGATTTGTGTCATCGACAAAATACTGACTGGCAATTGTGTGTGCCCTCCGAGCCAACATAAATATCTCACTGATCTGCCTTGGGACATGCTCCATGAAACATTCTCAGCAACACATGGTTGTTTGCCTCAAACATAAAAGCGGACGTAGCCCATAATGGACCACAATTTCTGACGCCATTTGCCAGGTGGGTCATTTGATGAACATTAAATGTGCACGAAGATAACCCATACAGAACTTCCATTTGTCGTACGAATTTCTTCAAACAAGATTCTGCCAAATCTACCTTAGAATGGGCAATCTTATCACCCATAAGATTGTAGACTCCATACACAAATACGAAGAAGTGCTTGAGGTATATGTCTGGAAGAATACCTCGAAGTATGACCAAGCCATAAAACATAAATGCCCTCCATTCTGATGCTTTCCAATGGCCAGATTATTTGTTAGATTATCCTAAACTATTCAGCAACTGCACATTCAGTTCACAAAACGTCAAGGGTGGCAAGGAATTTGGTGAGATTTAGCATTTCGTTCATTTATCAAACTGAGCTGACTATGTGCATACTCAGCATGTTCACATGGTTTTTTGTTGTTGTTCCCAGTGACACTCTCATCATGTGATACACTCTCGATCAATTAAATACTTGAAAATCTGAACTTTGACGTACACTTGGTATATAATAATCAAGAGTAAATCACACTCAGAAACTTGAAATTCATTTGCTAGTGTTTCCTGCAGCAACTTCAACATGAATATCACCGCTTTTTTAGAGGAGACTTTGTTGATCTGTATATATGACTGTGTTGTGATTACTTTCAATTAATGTAGTATTTTTCTACTTATTTATTTCAGCATTGGTGGTGAGAAAGTTTAAATTAAATGAACAGAAGGCAAAGAACCTCATCAAAACAAAATTACATAATGTCCAAAAATGTTTGAAACTTTAAAAAAATGGGGAGTAACCAACATAAAAATAAACTATTATATATATATATAACTAATATACTGTATATTAGACTATAATAGATACTTCTGAACTTGCTTGACTGCAGACACCACACTGGTACAAGATCAAGACTGCAGGCAATAAGTAAAACTAGTAAATCTATTACGATCACAGTGTCAACCTTGGCAATTTCAGGTAATTGTTTTGTGTGCAGTCATGCAAATTCGGGAAGTGTCATGTTCAAATACTGTAATAATATGTGATATTACATGGTGTCTAACCCATTCTAAGCATGTGCCACCTATAGGTAGCTTGTTTATATTGTATGAAAGAACATACAATCATTTATGAGTTTCAAGACCTTTCTTTTTAACAGCCAAATTCAAGGCAATGTACTTGGCTGACACTGAGCTGACCACTAATTTGCTCATAGCCTCATACAAGTAAAACAAATCAATGTGTGTGCTGAATGGACTGGGCATCATATCAATATGTACATATTCTTTGCATTAATTGTTATATGTATATTTACTTTGTTTATACTTGCCAGAATTGTGTAATAAAAATATATTTTCCCACTGAACAGTTTGAAATGGTCATTTTATATCAACTTAATAACTTTACAATGCATGGTTGTTAGATGTAATGAAAGTTTTAACTGTCATATTTTGGTTGCCGCATGATTATATATGCAGGATATTAAGTGTTGTACAATGTCTTTAATTTCAGTCTGATCTTTTAACACCTGGAATCCAACCACATAATGTCCATAAAGTCCAACTGGATTTAATGAAATTCCAATTGAATTTAATGGGAATTCCAATTGAATTTAATGGGAATTCCAATTGAATTTAATGGGAATTCTAATTGGATTCAATGGGAATTGTAATTGGATTCAATGGGAATTGTAATTGGATTCAATGGGAATTCCAATTGGATTCAATGGGAATTCTAATTGGATTGAATGGGAATTCCAATTGGATTCAATGGGAATTCTAATAGGAAATTGGGCCAATTTCCTATAGGATCCAATAGGAATTCCAATTGGATTTTTTTGTAAGGGTTTACTTATTATATAACATATGTAATTAGATGTTGAAAAGCCCTTTTGGGAACACCTAATAAAGATTTACAATTACAAATAAAAAAGCTAATCATTTTGTCCTAAATGAAATCTCAGTCTCAGATGATGATCAGCTGCCAGACTTCCCACTCATGGCAGTCAGCATTGATTCGACCCAGCCCCAAGAGTCAATGGATAGATCAGTCAGAATTTCAAGAGAGATAGTAATGATTTTTTTGATACAGTTGTAAGATAATTCCAATCCAGAAACATTCTAGAACCCCAGTGCTGTCCATGGAGGATAGTGGTCCAAATGAATGAAGACAGTACAGACTTCACAGAATGCTTTGTTGTACCTCCTTGCAATATGTTAACATAAGTGTTAGAGGTACATGTCTCAAAGCATTCTGGGAAAAGTGAACAATCCTCCTTTATCTGGTCTTAGGGTCTAGTAATATTAATGGGATTCTAGTATTTATTTATATTTATTTTAATAGATAAACTAAGTAGAGATCTTTCGCATAACTCGACTCCATATGCCAATGATCTACTATAGTGCGAAACACCGGTTAGGTATGCAAATTTCACAAATATGCACAAACTCTCAATGAAACATGAACTATAGTAATTACACGCAAGCTGTAAATGATTAGTCACTTCAGACAAATACATTATCTGTATATTTTTCTTTCGACAGTAATTTTTACCGACTGTGCGAATCTGCCTTTCAGTTTCTGGCTATATCATGAACTTTATACAATATCCAATACAATGTTTAGATTCACTCAGTCAGTCTCATCACTCCCTTCATATTTTTCGAGGAGATTGTTTGATTTATCCATCATTTGCATCGCTTTGCCACACATTTCGACATGAGCTTTGTTGGCTTTTTTTGCCAGCTTGCCTCTGTTTGTCTTGCCTTTAAGGCGTGTTTTCCTTGGCAAGGCGTGTTTTCCTTGGCAGTGGTTCCTTCGCTTGTTGCAGGCTGCTGAACTGCTCTCATCGAGGTTTGTGGCCTGACTAATCTACATTCTAATTCATTCATATAAAAAAAAGTTGGTTTTGCTGGGAATTTCATCCCATCCATTTACAGCAGCACAAGGTGGAACTTTATTCTTATACAACTAATTTGAATGAATCTAAGTTGACCATACTAAAGTTAAGTATATCTGCGAGAGAGTTCCAGATTCTACAAGTTCTAACAATAAAAGATCTTTGGTAAGTAGTAGTTTTACATTTGCGCGGGATAAACTTAGTGATATTACTAGTATTACGGACAATAGTGAGTACCAAGGAATCTACATTAACGAGACCATGTGTTATCTTAAAGAACAAAGTCATGTCCAAAAGCTCATGCCAATAACAAATAGGTAAGAGATTCAAGGATTGTAATCTAGTGTTCAAGGATTGTAATCTCTCAGGTTGTTGAAAACGAAGTTGTGATAACTGATAGTACTAGCATTGCGGAGATTTTTAATCGCTACTTTATTGACATACCTACGAAATATCTCGCCTCGTTTGGCGAATATCAAGGATTGACAGAATATGTCTCCTCCGAAACGAGTATCAATTTTGTAATTTCCCCCATCACTGAAAACGATGTATTAGAATTGCTAATGTTAGTTCCATCCCACAAAGCTTCTGGTGATGATGGAATAGGTATAAAGATCCTTAAGATTGCCGCACCTGCAATAGTACCCTCTCTCACAAGAGTACTAAATTTGTGCTTGACCAAGAAATACTTCCCGAGAGCATGGAAAATAGCAAAAGTTTCACCGATTTTTAAAGGAAATGGAAGCAGAAATGAAAAAGAATGCTTTCGCCCAATATCTGTACTCCCAATTCTATCGAAACTATTGGAAAAACTGATCTGTCGTTCAATGAACAAATTTCTCAGTGAAAATAACATTCTACATAAATTCCAGTCTGGTTTCAGGAAAGCGTTCTCTACTGAAACAGCGTTAGTAAGACTCGTAGACCAACTTTTATTCGACCTTGACAAAAACAATGTCTCCGGAATTGTTTTTGTGGATTATAAGAAAGCGTTTGACCTAATAGATCACCAACTGTTATTACAAAAACTCAAAGTACTTGGTATTGGAGAGGATTGTCTTCCTCTATTTATTAATTTTCTGAGCGATCGAAAACAGTATGTAAACGTTAATGGCTGCCATTCTAAGACTGAATATGTAAATTTCGGCGTTCCGCAAGGAAGTATATTGGGACCTGTGCTGTTTTTGATATTTATTAATGACTTGCCGACTGCTCTGAAGAGTTCCACAGCTGATATATACGCGGATGATACTACAATTAGTTACTCTGACCATTATAATATTTCACCTCAAGCTATTAGTAATGGCATCCAGATGGATATAAATGAACTACAAAATTGGTAAAAAAAAAATCGAATGACGCTAAACGAAAGAAAGACGAAATCTATGCTCATTACGGGAAAACGGCTAGATAAAAAGCTGGCAAGTTTGGACTTGCAAATTGAATTAAACAACACTACTATTGAACAAGTTGATGTTTTCAGTTTGCTGGGACTAAAGATAGATATGAGATTGACATTTGACGAACACGTCGACGCTCTTTGCAACAAGCTGTCGCAGCGAATTGGCGTCCTACGAAAGATCAAGGCTTTTCTTCCCCTCGAGCAAAGGATTCTCTACTACAACGCTATGATTAAACAACCGATGATGTATGGCTCAATTGTGTGGTCTGCGTGCTCTCGTGAGAATTTAGAAAGGGTCTTGCGACTGCAAAAGCGGGCTGCAAGAGTCATATTAGATGCTGACATGCGAGCGGAAAGTGTCGAGCTCTTCAAAAAATTAAAGTGGTTGCCTTTCTTCTGTGAAGTTAAAATTCAGATGTGTGTTTTGGTACACAAACGTCTTTATGGCGAATGCCCGGCTTACATTAAAGAAGCTTTGAGGACAAACTCAGATATCCATAATCGATCAAGTCGTTATGGCTCAATAAACATAGTTTGCCCACGTTTCAATAGAGAAACTGAAGGTGGACGGACATTCTCAGTCAGAATGTCAAGATTATGGAACAGCCTGCCAAACGAATTGAAGTCCATTAAGAGTGTAAACATTTTTAGGACATCTTTGAGAACTTTTTATATTGACATTTTAAAGGATATGGACTGTTTTAAAGTATTTTAAATTTTTACTGGACCAATAGTTTATTTTGAATTCCTACTATATACATGCATGCTTATACGCAGCCATTTGTTCTGCTAACATATTTTTGTATTTATAATTAGGAGGGCCGCTGGTTCATCAGTTTCACTGTCATGCGTTTACCCTCATTAATAAAGTTGATTGATTGATTGATTGATTGATTAGTGTTGTAGTCTATATGGTAGATTTAAAATATATCTTGTTGCATGTATGTCTTTGTATGCGCTCTAACTTATTAATAAGTTCAATAGATTGTGGCGCCCAGATCTGTGTGGCGTAGCCAAGGTGACAACGTACTAAGCCTAGGTACAGTGTACGCCTTATGGTGGATCTTTGGATGGACCTAGTATTTCTCTTAATGTATCCTAGGAGTTTATTAGCATGTGCAGATTGTTCATATACTTGCTTGTTCCATGTTAGGTCTTTTGCTACCCAGACAGTTTATAAGAAGACACGACGGGCTTGATCTTTCTAGTGATGCGTTGTAATTTGCATTTGGTCTCGTTGAAAGACAGGCCAGAGGATCTGGAGAAGAGCAACGTCATCCAAGCTCTTAATTTCCTTTACGATTTTCGTATCATCGGCAAATACTTTTATACTTTATACTTTATTATTATTAAGTGTTCCCAACAGGGCTTTTAAACACTAATTTACAAATGTAAAATCTAAAACCTAGTTTCTAATAACATGGTATAATATATTTACAAAAGTTAAAATACTGTTTTAAGAAAGTGGTGTTTAAGTTTAGATTTAAAAATACTTAGTGACTTTGCACTCTTAATTCATCTTCTAAGTTATTCCATAATTTAACAGCTCTATACTGAAAAGATATTTGACCTGAAGCTGATTTACATAGTGGTATTTGCAAGAGCCCGCTGCTACGGGTTTTACGAGAATGTATTTTGGACCGTTTAGAAAACTTATCGCATAAGTACGAAGGAGCAAGGCCATTCATACATTTATAAGTCATAATTAACTCTCTAAACAAAAGATGTTCTTTGATTGGTAGCCAATTCAACTGACGCAGAACATGCGTATTATCAAAACCGGTAGAGTGGTAAAATGCACTTCCGGGATGCTACCGGAATATGATCAATATTTTACAAACGTGCGAGGCACGGTTTTTGTTCGACGACGAGTTTGTAAACAATAAAATATGTTTAACATACAAGGCGCTTTCATCATCGTGGGAAGTCTCTTTCTGCTGAAATAAGAGGTGAGATTATTGACTCTGTGTTAGAAGCTGGTGGAGACAGCACAAACGGCTATTTTCCTGGGAAATGGGAACATATAGGAGCAAAGCACAAAGTTTATGGTAAAACTGTGAAGGCAATATGGTAGATATTTGGGAGTACTGGCGATATCCTGGGCGATCTAAAAAGAACAGGGAATCCATCCAAGCTTGGCCAGGGAGAGTTAAATTTAATAGAGGCCATGAAGACCCAAAACCCCTCAGTATCGTATAAAGTTATAAAGGAGAATCTCCTTCAACATGGAAATCTTCAAACGGGCACTTCCACAACAGCCATAGGTCTGGCAGTTCGATCTTCCATGCTTCAAGGTAAAATGACATGGAAGCGTTTGACCAGAGTTAATAATCACAACAAATTTACGGATGAAAATATGAATTACTGCCAGGACTTTCTCGATTACATGAGTCAAGTGGACCGTTATCGTTTGAAATTTTTTGATGAGAGTAGTGTCGTCTTGATTGATTCTAATAAACGTTATGGACACTCAGTCGTAAAAACGCCGTGTGTTGAAATTGAAAAATATCCGCATACTCGAAATATAACTTTAAATTTGTTGGTGTGACTCGAAGGAATTATGTACGCTGATACAGTCGATGGATCTGCTGACACATTTCATTTTCTCAATTTCTTCGATGAAGCAAGCAAAAACTTTCAAAGAAATGGCAATCCAGTGTTAACAAACGGGGATATTATTGTGATGGACAACTGTGCTACACACCACAATATTGGAGGTTTTGCACTTGGAGAGTGGTTAGATACAATGGGCATTGATGTCGTATATTTACCAGCCTACTCTCCGGAACTAAATCCAATTGAGCTTGTGTTTAATAAACTGAAAATCGAGTTGAAGAGAGAGGAATTGCAGCCTGTTGTTCGTGCAAATTTGCACGCGGCAATTTACAATGCTCTTGAAAAAATAACTGATAACGATTTAGTAGGATTTTATAGACTGACATATAGCTGTATGATTTTAAACTTTAATTAACAAGTGTTCTATGGAAGCCATTTAATGTAAAATGCTTTTCTCACCAAGTAAACATATCAACAGTAATAACAAGATTGTTAAAACTTTGTCTATAGTTTTTAAAAAAATATGTTGAGCCCAAACATAACGAAAGTATATATTCAACTAAAACGTGTTTTGAATGATATATTATTATTCAGTTCATCAAGATTAAATCCTCGATTTCAAGCACCATTGCAGCATTTGCGAGCACTTCCAAGTTCGATGCTTGGTTTATAGTTTTTGGGTTTTCGGCTTCGCTCTCATGCTTTTTGTCGGCAGTAAGGTCTTGTTCATATTTATCCAAATTAAAGGTATGTGGTAATGACTCCAAACTTTCCTGCATGCCCAGTGCAAGCTGAAAATCATCTTGTTCTTCATGGGAAGCGAAGGCAACTTTTTTCCTTTGGGGGGAAGCTATGGGCGAAGAGTCATGGTAGAATAATTGACACTTATAACTTTCCTGCTTTCCTTGCGAGGACACGAGATTCAACAATCTTCCCATAACATCTTGTAAGGTTTATGAACACTTGTTTTTCCCGTGCATGTTTTTCTTACCGTCGAAAGGGCTTCGAATTCTTCGATTATTGGGATTACTTTCTACTAAAGTCTCTTTAACTCGGACTGCATAGCGTTGACCAACACTAGCACTGGCTTTCTCTAGCACTAGCTTTCTCTCTACTTTTCAATTCCTCTTTCATGACCACTAACGATTTGCGTTCTTCAGCGAGCAGCTTAGTTTTTTGTTTGACCGTCTGCTTGTCATCAGGATGTTTATCAATATTTCCACAAAACAAGGCAGAAGTGCATTCTCTTGGGTATGGGCAATTTAAGCAATTGTGTCCCTCTTTACGGTGACACTTGCTGCAACAGGGAAGCGAAGAATTCGAGGGAAGTGTTCTTTCCGCCGTATAATCTGCTAGCTCTTGCCCAAATTGTTCAATTTTTGCCTCTTGATTCTTTATTTCTCGTTTCTGGTGTGCTAAATATGACTGGATAGGACTCAAAATAGGACTGAAACTTAACCTCTTTTTTACAGGTTTATCCTTGGTCTTAGCCTTAGGATTATTATGGCTGTTCTCTGGCTGTCCCGTGAGGTCATAATCTGGCTTTTATTTGTAATAGTACTCGCACCAGATGCTTGTGAGCCCTATATCAGAAAGGTTTTTTTAATATGCATAAATGGGTTGTCTTACTTCATCAATATGCAAAAATTTCATGAAAGATATACTTGGCGTACATACCTTTTTCATGATTTGTAGTTGCTGCTCGAGCAGTCGTCTTTCGCCTAGTTTTAAGCATTCATTTCCTTGAAACATGATGTCGATGTCCACCTCTTCCATAGCTTGCACAGAAGCCATCGTAAGAAAACCGTTTTCCTCGAACTTTTTGTACAAATGCCCCAAGTTTAGACAATCCAACCATTTCCTTGTAGGAGTTGTCCTTATAAACGTTGCCATCGCGCCTCTCGAAAACAGTCACTACCTCATGTAAAAATATTGATCACGTGGTTAGCATCCCGGAAGTGCATTTTACCACTCTACCGGTTTTGATAATATGATCATATTTCCTTGTCTTAGTAACTAATCTACCAGCAAAATTCTGAACAGATGGAAGTTTTTTAACATTTGTAGCTGATGTGTTTGACCATACCGAGGAGCAATAGAACAGTTTACTGAAGACTAAAGTTTTGATGATTAAACAGAGTGTATTGTGATCAAAACTATCCTTTACCCGATTGATTTGGCAAAGTTTCGATATACACGAGGAGACAAGTTTGCCTATATGATAATCATAAGTCAAATGAGAATCAAATGTGATTCCCATATCCTTCACAAAAGACTCTGGCTTAATCTGCTTCCCTAGGAATGAAAGTGACATCTCTACGGGTAGCCTTTGTAACAACTGACGCGTGCCCACAAGGAGGAATTTGGTTTTTCCCGGATTGATTAAAAGTTGATTTCCTGAACACCATTCAGCCACACGGCGTAGATCGTGCTCTACATGCTTTTTGGCCATGTCTGCGTCTTTTATCGAAAGAAAGACTTTTCATCAACGTAAGACTCCATGCGACAGGATTGAGGTGGCAGCGAAAGATCGTTCATATATATGCAAAACATCAATGGAGACAAAATCGCACCCTGTGGCACACCGTGAGTAATGGGAATGGATGATGACACTGTAGATCCGATTCGAACACGTTGAGTTCTTCCGGTCAGGTAACTTCTAAACCATTTTACGGTTGAAGGGGAGGCACCCATGCCACGTAACTTTTGCAGTAATATAAGGTGGCTTATGCTATCAAATGCTTTGGATAAATCTAATAGAATAAGCGCAGACAGCATTTTCTTATCCATTGCTTCTAAGAATGTATCGCTGACAAGGATGTTCAGTGTTTCTGTTGAGTGATATTTTCTATTGCCACTTTGATGAGATGACAAGCGACCGTTTCTCTTTAAATAGTCACTAAACTGGTTTAGCACAACTTTTTCGCAAACTTTGGAAGCCACAACCAAGAGCGAAAGTGGACGGTTGTTCGATGTCACTTTGTGGTCTCCCTCTTTAAGCAGCGGTATCAACTCACTCTCTTTCCATGCGTTGGGAAATATGGAGTTGACAAGAGAGGAATTTATGATATCTGTAATTGGGCTAAAATTACTGGTAAACAGTCTTTGACAACACACATACCTATCTTGTCACGTCCCGGCGATTTGTTGGTAGGCATAGATGAAATGATACGCTGAACCTCTGTACAGGTAACTGGTCTAAGATCAAATAGTTCACCGATATGGTCTGTGATTATTGATATGGATGAGATGCTTGAGGGAACTATATTTAAGTTATGAGATTCAGCTAAAAGAGTTGTTGCTTCAGCGGTTTTCTTGCCGACGGAAGAAAAAAAACTGGTTGAAGTCCTCAACTGCTATTTTGAGATCTTTGCTGTAGGTGTGAATTTCTTTGATCTTAGAAGGGATACTGTTGTTAATTATTTTCCAAAGAGATCCATAGTTGTCTTTATGTTTTGGACTTCATGGGCAACATGATCTTTTTCGGCCTTTCTGAGTATCGCTTTAACAGCGTTTCGGGAATCCTTAAAAACGCACCAGTCGGTGTTGTTTCTAGTGTAGAGAAAACGGTGATGCAGACGGTTTCGTGATTTCATGAGCTCCTTAATTTCGGATGTAACATAAGGGCAAGGCCGACTTCGAATTTTCAGTGTCCTTATTGGGGCATGGATTTCAAGAGTAGACTGTAGAACGTCGTTGAAAGTCGTCAGTTTAACATCGACGTCCTCTTCTAAGAAGATGGATAAAAGACGATCCGAGTTAGCAGCAATGTCGGTAGTAAACAACGTTGGCTCATAGTGCTTGAAGCTCCGCATAGTAATGTAGCTTGGTGGAGGTTTAGGGATTTTCAATTTCAGAACAGCATAAACACTAAACAGGGAGGTGTTAGTAACACCACTGTTGCCCACAAGTTCAGGAGAGGATACCAGGATAACGTCAATCAAAGACTGACATGTATCCGTAATCCTTGTTGGTGTATTAATGATTTGTATCAAATTCAATTCCTTAGATAAGTCAGTGAGTGCTTTTTGTTCAGGGCACGTTTTTAACATCTCCCAGAATGACAATGGGCTTACACAAAACTAGCGCTTGGACAACGCCAGGCTTAAAGGAATTTTCGAAACACGATAATGGACAATTAGGAGGGCGATATGAAACACATATCACAACAGACTTTAGATTCTTGCATTGAAGTTTCAACCATAGATGATGGAAATTGGATTCCGATATCTGCGATATGTCCTTCAAAACCGAGACTTTAATGTTTTTCTTGATATAAGCACAGACACCGCCTCCCTTGGAATGTAATATTGTGTGTGGCTGTAGCTATATTATTTATAGCTGTAGCTATATTATTTATGGCTGTAGCTAACAGTCCGTGTCTTTTCTCTTGATGTCTGCTGTTGTGGATAAACCGGTGTATCCATGCACAGATTCGAAGGGTTAGGGTGCGACATAGGTTGTTATGTTTGAGGAGTTTGTCAAATGAATCTAAGACAGGCTTGGATTTGGCAACGCAAAGTACTTCTCGTATTACTTTGGCTTCTGCTGCACATGATGTCTGTCACAAGGTTTTCTGGCCATTTACATGGATCCTGTAACCATTCTGGCCCTGTCCACCATAGTGCTGATAAATTCGCAGGTTGGAATAACGCTTTACTTTTTAAAAGATTCAGCCACAGTGGTGATGACTGCTAATGTATTTGGTGTCTCGATACCAACTGTGACTACTAGAATCAGAAAAGTTTGTAAGGCAATCATAATAAGATTGGGGTGTAGTTACATTCATCTACCTAGAGATGTAAACGAACTGAAAGAGAGAGTTTCTGGCTGGGAGCTTAAATATGGATTTCCTCAATGTCTTGGAGCAGTTGATGGAACTCATATTCCCATTACAAAACCATACATAAATTCACAGGATTACTTCAGTTACAAACTTAAATATACATTCAATGTGCAGGGAGTTTGCGACTATCAAGGCCGTTTTATGGATGTAGATATCATGTGGCCAGGAGGTACCCATGATGCCAAAGTATTTGCCAACAGTCAAATTAACAATGGTTTCAAGCATAAAAAAATTCAAAATATTTTTCGCACCCTTGTACCAGGAATGGATGAGGTTGGTACTGTAGTAGGGTGACCCAGCATATCCTCTATTGCCCTGTGTTTTAAAAGAATATTCACAGTGCCAAAGTAACTCCGAAACTTGTTTAATCAAATGTTACGACATTCAAGAAATCCAATCGAGTGTGCTTTTGGACGGTTGAAAGCAAGATTGCAGATCTTGACAAAGCCAATTAATTTCAAACTAACTGATGTGCCATTAATAATTATTGCTGTTTTGTTTTGCACAACTGGTGTGAACAGCGGATTGCATGTAACAATAGAAACGAGAATAAAAAAAGTGTCTAGGCCTGCCTATTTGCATGTCTATATGCAACCAAAAGGAACCTATAGGCTTCTATAGGCAATTGGAACATTTTCTATACGCAACCTATAGAGAAACCTATTAGCCTATAGATGCCTATAGGTGTCTATAGGCAATTGGAAAGTTGCGTATAGGTACCCTATAGGCGCCTAGTAGACTTTTTTCTGTAAGGTAAATAACGAGAAATTATTAAGTTGGTGGAGATAAACAAAACGGAGCCGAAAGAAGAGAAGAATACATCTTACTTTATATATTACATCAACTGAACTGGTTTGAAAAGTATCAGTTTATTAAACTACGACTATAACGAGTTCTTAAATACAAAGTATAATAGACATAGTACAAGATCAGATAACAACTCTTTTAGTGACCATGCAAACAGAATATTTACAAATTACAAATGTCTTCACCATGGTACCATATTTAAAAACGGTTTTAGTTGCCAAACTTTACATCATTGCATCTGTTTTTTCTCTTACAACAAGAAACATCTGCCAAATTGCTGCATAGTTGAAATTTTGGTGCAAAGCTTAAAATTCAGAGTGAATGCGTTTAAGCAACGCTTATACTGCTGATGTGACAGAGGTTACAAGTTGATATGTGTTAACAAATATTATGGTTTTGGTTATCGAGTTTTATTCATAGACACACTTGTGAATTTGCCCATGTTATTGCCTGGCAGATTGCTATAGGCAAGGTGACCAAGACGAGAACAGTGCTTCCACTTGGAAGGAAATTTCCTTCCAAAAGGAAATTTTGGCATTTGGAAGGAAAAAAAAAAGGAAATACCATTTGGAAGGAAATTGGAAGGAAATTCTGTCATATGGAAGGAAAACGGAAGGAAATCTTACAATTCGAACTTTTTCAGTAATTTAATGTGGTAAAACAGCTCATTACAAACTTTCCAGGTTAAAAAACGTAAAAGATAAATAAGAGACTGTTGTGAGTGGTGTCTGATGCATACATGGGCTATGCACAGGGTTTGCATGGGACATTATGGAACACTATGGTCTATGGGACATATTTGTACATAAATAACGCAGGCTCAATACCTCAATGTTTTAGCGAAATTCGTTTCAAAACTCGAAATATATTCATTTATGTTAATTTAATCCACTTTAAACTGTTTAAAGTTGATATATAAACTAGTTGAAAAACCTTCCAAATAATGATTGATAACTCAAGTTCCGATTCTGAAGTATCTTCATCAGAAGATGAAGTCAGTTCACATAACTCGCCACTGCAAACCGGTACAAAGCGTGCAGGACAAGTGCCTGGTCCAAAATTATCCTCGAAAAGGGTGAAAAAACAACAAGTATTTGTTGATAGTTGGCTACAACGCAACGAATTTAAAATGTGGCTCAGCAAGAAAGTCGATAGTGATGGCAAGCTGAAACCTTTGTGCAAAGCCTGTGATAAAGTGCTGACCTGCTCGAAAACGGGATTGATAAGGCACTCAAAAAGTAAAAGTCACGAAAAAAATCAGGCATCAAACAACCGCACTACCAACCGCAACGTGGATACCATGTGGAAAAGGGCTGCAATCAATAGTAACGATCGTGCAAAATCAATAGAAATCAAATTGTGTGCTTTCCTTGCTGAACACAATTTGCCGATTTCTCTGTCAGACGGTCTTGTAGCGTTCATTCAGTCGATTTTTCCACGCGATGATGCCATGAAAACCGTACACCTCGGTAAGCAAAAAGCCTCGAACGTGATTCGCCAAGTCCTGGGATTCAACTATCTACACCAAGCTGTTTCCACACTACGATCAGAGAAGTTCAGCTTTATCATCGATGAAGCTACGGACTCAAGTACCTCCAAGCAGCTTGCCATATTGGCGACCTATTTTGACATGGATGCATTTGAAACCAAGCATTATTTAGTGGATATGGTCGAAGTCGAAGAAGGTACAGCGCAAGGGATCTATTCCTCGGTGAAGAGCACATTTTCTGAGCTTCGTATACCGATGGAGAACATAATCGGGTATTCATCAGATACTACAAACGTGATGTTTGGAGAGAGAAACTCGGTTTCCCAGCTGTTGAAATCGGAGAATAGGAATATACAGACGGTGAAATGTTCATGCCACCTTATTCACTTGGTGTCGTCCTATGCTGCTAAAATGTTGCCAAAGGGGTTAGAAGATCTGTGTAGGGACATCTACGCACATTTCCACCGTTCATCAAAGAGACAAGATGTCTACAAAGAATTCCAACAGTTCTTTGAAGCTGAACCCGTTAAGCTACTGTCCCCTGCACAAACACGCTGGCTTTCGCTACAAGCATGCGTTAATCGCATTTTGGAACAGTGTGAAGCATTATTTTGTCATTGTTGTCAACGAAGATCCGACACATTCCAACGATCGGATACACAGATCACTCGAGAACAAGTTCACCTTGGCTTACCTTGAGTTTCTCAGTTACCAGCTTGAGCGGCTGAACGATTTCAACATTCTTTTCCAAAGTGAAAGACCACTCCTTCATTGTCTTAAGCCAGAAGTAGAGGGTCTCATAAAATCAATTGCAAGTGACTTCATGGCTATGGATTATGTGAAAGCTACAACGCCGAAACAAATTGCACCAACTAGTGAACGACATCACGTACCCCTGGAAAATATCTATGTTGGCATGGCAGCAACAGCAACCTTACGAGAAATAAAAGCTGGGGCTAGTAGAGAAGATGTGTCTCGGTTTCGTACCGACTGCAAGAATTTCCTCGTAGAATCGATTGTTCTGATCCAGAAACGGTTTGATCTTGATGCGGACATCCACGATATCGTTCAGTGTACATTGCCCCAAAACGCTGCTTCTATGATCCCACCTTCTCTTGAGGGCATATGTCAGAAGTTGCCTTATTTAAAAGAGATTCTGGACACCGAGAAACTTGATCGTGAATGGCGGCAACACGGATTGGAAAGTAAGATTCATTGTAACCTTCACTGGGATAAGTACTGGACCATCATTCGAGATGCGCGGAATCCGACTGGTCAGCCAAAATACCCTAACCTCACTAAGTTTGTCAAGATCGTGGCAACGTTTCCCTTCTCAAATGCTGCTGTGGAAAGAATCTTCAGCTCGCTAAAGCTGATCAAAACGGATCGTCGAGCTTCACTAAAGTCGTCATCTTTAGTTTCTCTTCTCCAATTCAAGATGGCTATAAAAAATGGAAAGTTTTCTGCTGCAGAATTTCAACCAAGCGACAGCATGTTGAAACTAGCAAATAACATGAAGGCAAGCGCGACAGACGAAGAAGTTAGAGATTTGAGAAAGAAATTCATAGATGAGTCGTTTAACTTAGTGAATTCTTGACTTGCAAACAGAAACAGTGGATTGTATTTATTGGCCAGAATGATAATCTTTGCCTGGTATTCTTGGAAAATAAAAAAAATGTAAATACGGTTCATGTAAAGTACTTGTTGAGTTGTTCTAACATAAGGTCTTGAAGTTGAAGTTTATCTTTAAAGGTTATATAATAATATAACGTTTGGGCATGATGTAAATATCTAAATGTTATTCCAAATTGTTAAATTAAAGTTATTACTAACGGATTAATGGGATTATAGAACATTTTTGAGGAATTTGGACATTCTCGTCCCCAGACCACTATTCGCGCGCGCCGTAGGCCTGGGTCGAGGGTGGAATTTGGAAGGAAAAATAGAAGGAAATAAAAAATTTTGGGAAGGAAATTTGGCCCAAAAAAAGGATAAAAAAGGGAAATTTCGATTCAGCAGAGTGGAAGCACTGGACGAGAAGCAACAGCTGGGAGCGAATTCGACAAGGCATCGAATGTGCCAAAACCACGAGCGTTACAAACGCTTCTGTGAAGTCTTTGAGGGGAATGAAAACATCTTGGTAGACCACAAAAGCTTTATAAAAATGCTTGTAGATCTACGCATGAAATTTCGGAAATGAAATTCGCGGTTAATCGACCAAAGAGAGCAGTACATAAAAGCTTTCAGCAGGTAGAACTGGAGCAAATTACAACCAGAGATTGGTTCATTCGATTCCTGCTGTTTGCTAACTGCTTTGACCACTTTGTTTGGGCTTTTAAGTCCTCCGGTCACGTCAATCAGCAGCATCCTGAGGGCTTCGAGTGTTTGTCTACCGATTAGTGGCGGAGAGTCGATTTTCCCTTGGATGACGAGTATGATTGTAGAAACAGTTCGTGTTTGGTTTGACATTTCAACATCTGCTTCTCCGATTACCGGTAGTTCTTCTTGTAGGGATTTGAGCCTGATATTCGTATCTTTAACCTTCACTTGGTGCTTGTTGTCGAAGTTTCTCGAATTGGCTTTCGTCCATAATATTCGTATCGGATCGACTATCGGGTTCAGCTTCGATGTTCACTCCGTTTACTTGTATGGTACATGTTTTCCATTGGCTACTGCTGTCTTTACTCATGTGGTGTGTTTTAAGATGGTTCATAAAGCACTCATCATCACTGCTTTGATGCCCCACATGTCTCTTGCATCTGGTTTGGCTTGTCTCATGCTTGTCATCATTGCGATAATCGCGTTTATCTCGAATGGTCTTCGATTCTGTGCGATTTATGCTACTCGATCTCTTGTTTGGCTTTCCCAAAGCATTATCACATGAAACACCAAGTGCCTGACATGTGTTGTGCTGATATTTATTCGGCTGATATTTTGGTTTTCTCGATACTTTCTTGTTGATAGCGCCGGCTTGCTCTGCGGTTTGTTCGTCGAGGGCTGTCTCTGTCAGGATTCTATCCAGCGACCAGTTTTCGCATATAGCCTTGCTTCGGATTTTGTGATTGCGCATTGTTCGTATCAGATGGTCTCGAATAGCGTCGTTTTCATGGTCGGTGCATTCGCATTTCTGTGCGATGTCTCCTACCTTTGTGTAGTAATCAGCTAGTCGTTCGGAGCTCTGTTGTTTAAGTTCGCTGAGTTGGAATCGAGCGAAGTCCTTGGTTTTCTTTGGAATAAAATGGTTGTCTATCTTGCAGATGAGTATTTTGTACGCATCGTTTTCTTCTTTGTTTGTTCAGGGGTGTATCCAGACTAGTGCCAGTAGTTTCAGGAAACTAGTCAGTGTTGATAAACGAAAGATAAAAAAATACTCTTATACTCTAATATTTTTAAATAAAACAATAAATAAAATAAAATTACTCTAATATTTTTAATAGTACAGAGTGTCCCAAAAAAAGGCTGTGTTAATTCAAACAACCTATTGTGTTTAATATCCCATGTGTATAAAACTGTGTGTTTTTACGCATTCGTAGTTCAAAAGCGATAATGAATTTCAAAGAACTACAATAGGTTGCTTGAATTAACATGCTAATTTGAATTTGAAAAGGTAGCCTTTTTTTTGGGACACCCTGTATAGTTTTGTTATCTAGTACTTTAATACTTTTCATGCCCAGAGTTTCTGGGTGTTTAGATATGATAATTTTTCTGGTCTTTGTTCCATTTCCTTTGTCTACTTTGTTGACCTGAATAATTGAGAAATGTTCAATGCTCTTCAGAGTTGTTCATGTCAGCATTCGTTTGCAGCCATATTTTCGTACGATTAGCCTCTGCAATCGTCCATTCCATTGCCAAACTAAGGTCTTCAACAACTTTCAAAATCAAGTACGTTCTTCCTAACTAATACAAGGTCAGTTTGGTAAAGCTTTGTATATACATTGCATGAACCAGCCGCTTAATAATCTCTGTGTAGCTGATACATGTGATGATGGGGACTGATTTTTTTAATAATTCCCCTAAACGACAACAGCATTTAGTAAGTAAGATGCTATCTAGAGTTACTGTAGCATCTTTGATTGTTTTTTTGGTTTTGGAGGATGTAAATGTCCCAGACGAATGAGAATGACATACATCTTGTGCAGTGACGATTAGATCTATTGTATTTAGTAGATTCCAATTCTAATGCATGTATATATATGTAAAGTCTTACTCAATTCAAAATGCATTGCAGGTTAATAAGTTCTCACTTTGTAGAAATTCTGATGGATTACACATCTAAAACATGATATTTGATTTACTGTGCATGTATAAGTCTTAGCAACATGTACTAGTACCGGTAGGTTCCATTCACATAGAAAATTAAATCCCCAGTACTGTACATACTGTAGGGGTTTGATTAATTTTAAAAGTAGCAGGCTCACTTGAAGAAGTATTGTAGATAGGTAAAATCATCAAGTCAACATAATATGAACTTCATAATATGAAATTCTAAAAGTACAGTAGGTGGTGATGATTTGGAAAGTAGCCGACCAGAGTTTGCCAGTTTCTAATGAATTCCTGAATATAAATACCAAATCTCTATGAAAAATTTAAATATTAAAATTATATATATAATTATATTGGTGAACATGCATCATTGATATTCATAATTTTCTCTTCATGTTTCTCTGGGAGGACGATTGTGAAATAGAATTGAAACTAACACTGCACATCCTCACATCTTCTGTAACTTGGTTTTCACAATTTTGGAAATCAGGTCAGGTATTGTCATTCACAATGAGAAAATAGACCATAAAATTATGGTTTGTCATTGTCAATGATCTTAAAATTTTCTTGTTAAAATTGCCCTCATTATTAAAATGCAGGAAATAGCATTTCAGACACTCTAGAATCAAACATTTCCCAGGGGAGCATGCTATCGTACCCCCCTAGAAGTTTCTCGTGCGCTCGGAAACTATTCACAAAATAGCCTAGATCCGTCCCTGTTGTTGGATCGGGCAGCGCATCGTTGACATAGACTAAATCTTGTCAAATGTAGATGGTCCCATTTTTTTTCTTGTATATAAATGATTTACCGAATTGTTTGGAAAAAACTGAGGCGACTTTATTCGCTGATGATACGAATCTCACTTGTAAGGGTAATAATTCCTATGAGATACAAAATAAACTTAATAATGATCTCGATAATGTTCACCAGTGGCTTATGGCAAATAAACTCACACTCAATAAAACTAAAACCGAATTTATTATTATTGGCTCCAAATATCATCTGGCCTCAATTAACGAAAGCCCTGAAATAAGCATGGGGGTGATAAAATCAAACAAGTCCCCCATAATAAATCACTTGGTGTAACTCTCAATGAACAGCTGAAGTGGGGAAAACACAATGAAGTACAATGTAAGAAAATTTCGAAAAACATTGCTTTACTTCGAAGGGCAAAATAATTTGTTCCCCAAAAAATTCTAATAAATATGTATAATGCTTTAGTGTTGCCTCACTTCAGATATTGCTCAACTGTCTGGAACGATGGTTGTATTACTCATATTAACTAGAAATACGTGTACGCAACAACCCCTCGCCCAATTACTGTTCGAGGCTTTAATATTGCCAAACTGAACAGATTTTCAAACTGCTTATTTTTTGGGTGCAATTTGTGGGTAGTGTACTGAACAGAACCCAAGTGGGAAAGTCTGCCAACACTAAATTGTCTCGCAGGCAGGGTTAGAAACCAATTGTGTAACTATTGATTTTTGAAATTAATAATTAATTTTAATAATTATTAATTTAAATAATTTTATTAATTATATATTACATAATTAAAGTTAATTATGTCAGTTATGCTTTTAATAATAAATTTCAACATGCATGTTTACAGTAACAGTGGCATACTCACAATGTTACTCAAAGTACAATTGTATTCACGAGACTGCATAACCTTGTACAATGTACCCTACTGTAATAATGTAATCTGCATGTTCCTTATTGTCTAATTGTCAGTATAAGCAGATGCATGTACCCTACTGTAATAATGTAATCTGCATGTTCCTTATTGTCTAATTGTTAGTATAAGCAGATACCAAAAAATTCTAATACCTAAATTTATCCTAGACCAAATTGATAAGCCTGATAAACCTTTTATTCTTTTAGAAGACTTCTGTTTCTTAACTTTTATTAATATTATATAATTATGCACATTCATGTACCAGTATTTCAATGGTATTCAAGTACCGGTAACACAATTTAAAAAAATGAAATGACAAAAGCCCATAATATACAACAAAGAACGATATTGCTTAATCTAATTATTTCACCAATATATATATTAATTCAGGATGAAATTCCTTTCAGCTGCTTCTTGTCAGTGAGGTGATACCACTTGTTTAATTCCTAACATGTTCCCCTGACACAGTGAGTGTTAATTACCTACCCAATTATACATTATACAGTATTTCAAACACTCATTAATAATTCATGAGGAAAAGACAAAAGAAATTCACTACCGTATCGTGTCTTTAAATGTGATAAAGATTCGTCCTGATTTACATAAACTTTATCTTTGATTTTCTCGGCTTAGACAACATTGATTTTCAAAATCACTACGCCAATGAACTTATCAAATGGGTCGTGTTTGAAGCTGTTTAATAAACTCGCAGCACGTGTTTTATCAGATCTAAAACACTCGGCCTACGCCCTCGTGTTTTATATCTGATAAAACACTGCTGCTCGTTTATTAAACAATACTTATCCTTCAAAAGCTGTGTAAAAATATACATTGAAAGCCTAGGACTGACACTGTCCAGGCCTACTATCCAAGACAAAGGTGAATTTAAACAGACCCACAAGCCATTGGCCAGAAGGGCATATATGCCATAATTTCAGATGACGTAATAGCCAGTATGGTGTATGTTTACACTATTAAAGTCAATAAAATGTAAGCCAGGCGCAGGTCGTGGCTGGCCAGGTTGGTCCTATAGACTTGCAATATATGTAAACACAGCTAAAGTCTGTAATTTTTTACATCCTTACTACAAGACACCAGTATACTCTATATCAGCTAATTTTTGAGTTTTGCAATGAGTGTTGTCTGACTATATATTGATAAGCTCGATAAACCTTTTATTCTGTTAGAAGACTTCTGTTGTTTTTATTAATATATAATCTTATTATATTATATAATTATACATACATGTACCAGTATTTCAATGGTATTCAAGTACTGGTAACACATTACAAAAAGATGAAATGACAAAAGTCCATAATATGCAACAAAGAACATTGCTTAATCTAATTATTTCACCAATATATCATTAATTCAAGATGAAATTTCCTTCAGCTGCTTGTTGTCAGTGAGATGATACCAGTTGTTTAATCCCTAATGTGTTCCCCTGACACATGCAGTGAGTGTTAACCTACCTAATTATACAGTATCTATATACAGTATATATCCTACAAAAGCTGTGTAAATATATACATTGCAAGCCTAGGACTGGCATTGTATAGGCCTAATACAGGACAAAGGTGTTTACACAAACACACTAAGCCATTGGCCAGACCAACATGCCATCAGATGAGCGTATAAACACTGATTGTTATAACCAGTGTGGTGCATGTTTAGACTATTAAAGTCAGTAAAATGTAAGCCAGGCCCAAGGTGGCATCCAGCCAGGTTGGTCTTGGTTAGTCCTATTATAGACTTACAGTATAAACACAGCTATAATCTGTACTTTTTACAAAGTGACCGAGTGAAACAATGGTGATGGATAATTTAAATAAAAGTATAAAATCTGCCATTCAAAATTTGTATTAACATTTGTTATTCTGCAATATTATAATAAAGCACATAATTTATTGGTATATCGTGTGTAAGGACTATTCAATTTCGAGTGAAAGCCCTTCAAAGAGTGATTTGGCGCCTTCTCGATATATGAACAAACCGAAATTCAAATAATCGCTAATCCTAACCCTAACCCAAATCCTAAAACTGACTTGGGTTGATGTTATAATAATTTTAAATTTCTGTTGCCATGACGCCATGCCAAAAGTGAAATGTTCCGACCACAATATATTTTGAAGTACTTTCTCTAAGAACTCATTCTACATATCTAATGAAAGCTTGATTAACAGCCTCTGACATACCTTACAAAAATATTTTTGTAACTGATAGCTAACAGCTTGAAAAAAGCGACGACGCTTGGATTGGATTGAGTGGATTGACAAACTCGGAGTAAATATTTTAGATATTCAGACGACGATATCTTTTGAACTACTAACTCTAGAAAATCATGCTATACATCAAATAAAAGCCTGAATAACGTACTCGGACATGTTTGCCAAACTATCTTTGTAACTGACTAACAGGTTTAAAAAACCGAAAACGGGTTTACCTTTAGTTTTGACGCCACCTATAAAACTTGATTTACGAACTTGATTTACGAACTTGACATCTTGCGACGACATATAGCATTTTCACTGCCTTTTCACGATCTTTTTTAACTCCAAATCTTCATTCACCGTATAACCCGACAAAACACATACTTTTCTTTTACGGTCAATTTAAATGCAGATATTTATATTTACCATATCTAGTTATCAGGGCCAAATTTCCCGATGCCGCGCATGGGCCGTTGATCTTGAATATATATAAAATTAAACTGGATGCAATTTCAGATTTGCTTGCATTTCCCGTGATAAGGGACTAAACGCCGGTCGATATTAGCACCCTCGCCCTCAGGCCTTCGGCCGGATGAGGGGATAAACTTTCAAAACTACAAAGGAGAGCGGCGCGTGTTATAACTGGTGATACTTACAATGTTCATTCCACTGAAATTTTAGAAAAACTTGGTTGGATGTCAATTCACAAGATTCTTGGAAATCGTCAAACTTTGACATCGAAATTACCAAATTATCTTTTTGACTGAATTTACGAAGTAATGGCACTAAACTTACTTTGGCAAAACCAAATACTAATTACCTTAAAAGAAGTTACTCATATAGGGCTGCAATTTCGTGGAACGAACTGTCCAGGAAACAGGAATCGAATCAACCAAATGATCAGAACAAATCTGAACTTGATGTCATACTAGACAAGTATCAACAGCAATTTCCTGTTATCGGGAAAGCAATGCGTGATGGAGAAGAAATACAGATAACCGACAGAAACCTCGACGAATTCGATACCAGTTAACAGAACCATTGAAGAAACGACTAGAAGAATTTGAAGAGAACGACATAATCGAACGAGTAACAGAGCACGAAGACATTACATGGTGTTCACCACAAACCAAAAAAACCCAAAAGTCATTTGTGCATGTTTGGATCTACGACTTGTAAACAAATCAATGATGCGCACGTGCCAAGTGCAAGCTCCAATAACCGAAGATTTCATTAAGGTTTTCATTAAACTAGACCTAAACCATGGTTACCACCAGTTCTCCATAGATGAACAATGACGTTCTCTACACCGTGGGGCAATTACCGATACAAGAGACTTGCATTTGGTGGACTGAACAGCCAAGACCTATTCGACTCAAACAGATCACGCAGTCGTGCTCGAGAAAATCGCAGCTGAAACCGAGATTGAGCTACAGCATCTGAAACATGCCATATAAACTGGTGTCAGGGACAAGAAAGACCCCAGCCTAAAGCCTTACATCTGAGTTGTATGAATCAGAAAACGTTATTCTTCGACTGGACAAGATCATACCACCAGAGAATCTCAGGGCGAATATCAAACGAATCGCGCACAAGCAAGGACACCTGGGACTATCGAAGACCAAAGAAATGATCCGCTGTGAAGAGATGTTTTCAATGCCAAATCTCCACTGAAACGAAGCACACAGAGCCAGCAAAGATGACAGAACTCCCAAGCAGACCCTGTACAACAGTGGAAGTTGACTTCTGTGGACCATTTCCAAATGGAAGATCTCCACTCATGGTAAGGCCCGTTTCAAACGTCGAGCTGATCATGTACCGAACCTAATTGACATTAAGTTCGATTGTTTCGACGTTGGTTTCAAACGTCGACTTAATTCGTCACGCTCAATTGCTTGTCTTGAGCCATCGCTTATTTTGGACAGCTATTACCTGCATGCGGGCCCAGAGGCCTTTCAGATCTTTGTTGATTTCAAGATGGCGAATATCAACAAGAAAAACGTAGTCAGTGAAGAGAATAGAAGAGCGATAATGCTGAGTGTGCTTGAGCATGCTAGAAGTCGGAGGAGGATGGTGGAATCTGCTACATAGCCTGATTAACAGAAGAATGCGTTTCATTAAGACTGCCACTGTTTTGTTGTTGGTTGTTGTTGCTGGAAAGAACGCCAAGCACCCAGTTCGCCGTTGTTCTTGTCGTCAACTTGTAAGAAATAGAGGTTGGGTGGAACACAATATGGCAAACATATTCTGCTCAACATTCAGAGTTTCTTGAGCCCCATAGTGTGACTGAAGAGCCAATTCCACCAGAATTACGACT
Source organism: Chrysogorgia sp. JL179-B06 (assembly GCA_035772405.1). Taxonomy (NCBI): domain Eukaryota; kingdom Metazoa; phylum Cnidaria; class Anthozoa; order Scleralcyonacea; family Chrysogorgiidae; genus Chrysogorgia; species Chrysogorgia sp. JL179-B06. The sequence goes on from JAYKKM010000239.1 coordinate 331,662, forward strand.
GGCTCTTTGCCTATATCGTCTGGGTCGTGGTTCATATTATTATACCATTGCTGAAATGTTTGGTATTGGATTGTGGACTGTCTCTACCATTACAAAGGAAGTCTGCCAAGCTATAGTTGACATTTTGTGGGAAGAAAGTGTTAACAAGCATATACCAAAAACAAGCTTTTAAAACAAATTATCGACATGGAAGAAATGTAGCAGTTCCCATGCTGTTGGGCAGCTATTGATGGCTGCCACATTCCAATTAAATGTCCTCCAGGTGGCCTAGAAGCAAACAAGGAATACCACAACTTTAAGAATTTTTATTCAATTCTGCTTATGGCAATGGTGAATTCCCACCATCGTTTCATTTGGGGCAGTTGTGGTTACCCGGGTAATTCACACGATACCATAATTCTGCAATCAACTGATCTTTGGGCAAAACCAAACAACCTATCTCCACAAATTGGCAAGGCTGTTGGAAACCAAACTATCGTGGCCCTGGTAGTTCCAGACTCGGCATTCCCACTTACAACCTGGCTGATGAAACCTTTCACCAATGTAGTCCTTACTGACAAACAAAGGTACTTTAATTACCGACTGAGCAGGGCGAGAATGGTAACCGAAGGTGCTTATGGTCAGCTTAAAGGCGAGTATTATTCAGAAAATGCGAAAGTAGCAGGGATGACGTGCGTTTAGTTACTCTTACCTGCACGGTCCTGCATAACATATGCATATCAAGAAAAGACAGTGACAAAGAAGCTCGATCTCTATTGATCCTACAACAAATGGTAAGCGAGATAGGGAAACTGTGAGAGAGTTGTTGCAGATGACGTCTTGTCAAAAAGTGAAAGACACATCAAGTGAAACAGGCAAAATCCGAGATGCTCTTACTGATAAACTTTGGCTGGAGAAGGAAACGTGACACGTATGTTGAGTGATGTGTTGAGACCTCATATTTAATATCACAAACTGTTATGCTATTAGAATTACTGCTTTAAAAAGTTACATTTAGAAGTTTGTATAATGATAGTTTGTTATATCCATGTACCATTGTCTTTTACCTATTACAGTGTATTTCCAATAATTAAATACATTGTGCCCACTGGAAAAATATACTGTTACACAGTATGTAACGTATATTTGGAGGGTATTTACAGGCTTATGGAAAGATTACCAAGTAATTTTTACAGGAACTTGCCAAATTGACACTGTAAATGTACAATGACTGTATAAATCAAATTTCCAGTATAATTACATGGTATTTACAAGGTTTCTTCATTGTGCATTTACACAGTATAATAATAATTTTTAATGTTTATATAGTGCAAAATACATGCATATATGATCTAATACGCTTTACATCAGGATAGATAAAATACAATGAATATATATATATAATTACATTAATTAATAAATTACTAAAACTATAATCAATGGGAACTACACCTACTGTTCATGAGCTAATTTAAAAAGATAAGTTTTTAAAAGTGACTTAAAAATAGGTAAACTGTTTTCAGCCCTAAGATTGGTCGGTAACGAGTTCCACAAAGCTGGCGCTGCCGCAGCGAATGCTCTATCTCCTGTAGTTTTGTTAGTTCTTTCTTTGGGGTGTCCAAGATAGCGTTCGTTATTTGAGCGTAAGCCATAGCGTGATTCTTGTTTAGGAGTTATTAAGTCTGAGATATACCCTGGAGCAAGGCCTTGCATAGCCTTAAATGTGATTAAGTTATTATATGAATTACACAGTGATTAAGTTATTATATGAATTAGACAGTATGTAAATTTGGCAAGATCCTGTAAATTTCCTGTAAAAATTACTTGATAATCTTTCCATAAGCCTGTAAATATATGTGTAACGGAGTATAATTTTCCAGTGGACAGTAATAACAACTAAAAAGCAAAAATGAGTGAAGTTAACAAAACTTTTGATCTATTTAAAGGAATAGTTCAGTATTTATACTGTATGTGTAAATAAAATCAGTTTGCTTTCAAATGTGCCAATAGTGTGTGACACTACTATGAAAGACTTTCAGGAGAATCTGGGTTGCTATTTGGTTGGGTCTGGTGAAGTGGGGTAAAACCATCATGTGAATGAGCCTGGTGTTGTGGATTGGTATGTAGAAGGGAATTGATATTGTTGAGGAGGGACTGGGTATGGTTGTGGAGGAATTTGTTGTTGTTGTTGTTGTTGTGGTGAGAGTTCAACAACAGTTTGAGAACCTCAAGTTCGTGTTGTCTGGATTTTTCAGCTTCTTTCATGAAACTGATCAGTTCCTTGGTAGGGTTTTGAGCAATGGCCTGTTTCAATAGGGAAACAACTTCTGCAACATGATCTTTGCTGTCTTTTTTACCCAATCTTCTTTTTTTATCATGGGAATGAACTGCGAGTTGCGCTCTTCTACATCATCATTTGGCTGTGGGAAGTCACTGCTTGCTGGCAGGCTGTTGGAATTGCTTGTTAGGCTGCTAGAAGATGGTTCAATAGCCATTTCTGTCTGCCAAGAATCTCATGACAGAACAAGGGGAAATAACTATTGAAACCAACTACTATAACCTTTGTCTTCTTGATATCGTTTTATCCCAGTTGCAGTTTTTATTGTCATGGCAACATGTTTGCACTCACTGATGCATTTTTTGAATTTTTTTCGCAACTATCACTGTGAAACCCAGAATTTCTCCTCTCTCCACATCGTTTCTGCAATTCAACCAAGATATTTCCATAGATAACACCATTTTGTTGATATTTCGTATTTGTGAATATCAGTTTTCGCTGCTAGCAATTATCAAAAAATAATAAATGACTTGATCTGACCATTGTGTCTTTCTACCAGACATTTTCTTGCTTGTCCCTAATTTGCTTGCCTTTTCCTCAGTGTTGTTGTCAGACTCATCAGCTTGTGTTGTTGCACTAAAGATAATGAAACTTATTTATTATATATAATTATATTACAAGATTATATATTGTATTGTTAAAGTTATATATCTATCACAGTGTATATCATAACCATATCTTATTATATACATGACAAAATTACTGGATGTTGATTGTCTGAGAGGAGTGCAATAAATGAGTGCAATAATTTAATTAACTTAATTTTGTCATGGAAATAATAAACAAGTAATTATATGATAGCGAGTGCAATTAAGGATTTACACACATGATATTTGAAAATTTGCCAAATTGCACTCACCTAATGGCTTGTGCAATTTTGGCAAATTTTCAAATATCACTTGTAGTGTAAATCCTTAATTGCACTCGCTATCATATGATTACCTATACACATACATGTAGTTGTATAGATGTATAATATACATTTCATTATATACAGAAATTCAAATTGCACTAATTAAGGATTTAAGGTCACATCAACACGATTCGATCGAGCCATGCATATGCGTCATTAAACTCAGTCAGTGGGTAGGGTTAGAATTAGGCTAACAGAACTATATATATAAAATAAAGAACGAATCAATGAAAATATTTTGATGTTTGGGTCAGAAAAATGTTCTTCTGTGCCACCCATGCCATAAATGATCAACAGTCTCCAAAGCCCAATCAGTGCTTGTTCCAAACAATCAACAACACATTATTCAACTTAAAGTGCCTATGAAATGAAAAAATCGACATTCCATGTTTCCTTTGAAAGTGGGTCTTGAATAACGAAGATGTCTGTTCAAATTTTTTCTTTAACATTCGCTGTTGTCCAGTTATAAGCATTTGAAATTTATCAAAAAAATCACAAGATTGACACACTATACCTGAGAAATATTAAAGTGTTGATATTCATAAAGTATGACTTGGACAAAGACAAAACATGGCAGCAATGTTGACCTTCAAGTGCTCGACTCGTCACTGATGTTTCTATAGTTACCATGGAAACATACTAGGTTCCACACCCTTTTATCCATATTTCATAAAATGTAATTTTCTTGTTTTCTGGATACATACTGTTGGCTTTGTTCTGGTTATGTATTTGGCGTGACGTCCTTAATGAGAAATGACAGTGTTTGCCTAAACAATGCCTCGTACTAAAACTAGAGCAAGTTTTTATTTACTCCTTGCAGGGGCCTAGTATAATACCATGGTGATCACAAAAAGTAGTTTGTCACATAGCTTATTGTGGTAGTTGAAATGCTACTAAGTTTTGTAGTTCTCGTGAAAACACTTAACAAAATATCAATACTTTAATATTTCTCTTGTACAGCATGTCCACCTTGTGATGTGTCATACTAAAATTTCAATGCTTATAACTAGACAACGGTGAATGATAAAGAAAAAATTTAAACAGATTTCGTCATTCAAAATCTACTTTTGAAGGAAAGACATTATGGAAACTGGATTTTTTCATTTCATAGGCACTTTAATATCAAGTTAAAAGATTTTTCACCTGGTTAGATGTTGACGTTTCTGCAGGATCCATATCTCCATGCCCTTGGCGAAGGTACGCATGCATGGTTGCCATGACACCAGTTTCCATGCCTTTATCCACCCTCAATCTACTGGCAATAGTCTTGCTCTCATAGATGTTCTCTTGTAAAAACGACCAATAAGCTTTGGGTCACTGTTACTAACCCTAACTTTAGCCCACAGAACCTTACGACTGCATGTATCCAAACAGCCATATACTGCAATGGGGAAAGTGCTGTTTTGGTACCCCATCAGTTTATCATGGCCATCTAAGGAGTGTACCCAGTTGGACCCACGCGTCGTAAAAATTTCCCTTCTTCTTCGCCTTGAATTCAGAGGCTCTTCTTTCCAATGCATGAGAATCTTGGGCATACATCACAGCATGCACCAAGTCTCTTGGCACAAAGAGATCATGGATTTTACGGATCTTCTGCTGCATTGCTCGATAACCAAGCAGTTTTCCAGGTCCTTGTAATTCTTCTCGAACAGCTTCTTGTACTTGGTCAATTGAAACAGTGTGGTCGTGATAGCTTATTTCGAAGTGTCGTAGCCTTCGATCTAGCGTCCTTATAGTCCATGCATATTGGTTGAAATCTCTAATCACAAAGTCCAATATCTCCTCTTGGGTAAGGCCATCTTTCACATACTTCTGAACGCCTCATTACTCGGGCCTCCCCCCTGTGGGGGAGAGCACGAGTCTTAAAGGGCTCTGTTTATTTTTTTTTAATTATTTTGTTGTCGTGAAATGGAAATTATTGCATCATTGTTGACTAAATTTGTAGACTAGTGAGCGAGACTATGAATGTGGGATTACTACACATGCGCAGTCAAGTGATCCCAAACAACTATTGCATCATCCCGATCAACCTCGTACCCAGGCTTTTGACCTGCGAAACTGCGCACATATATACATGCGCCATTGTGATTTACTCATTTTATCACCTTTCTTTGAGTGTTCTTCACTGAAAATCTTTGATGTGGCTGGCAAGTATCTTGATCTTATATACGCTCACAATCCCGATCGCTTTCGAAACGGGTTCGTCTGCGATTTCGAAAACGGTGTACTCGATAAAATGATCTGTTTCCATACGCTTTTTGTCTACTAAATGTTTAAGAATTTAATATGAGACTCAACATATGAAATTGCTGTATGAAAATATGGTTAACTGTTCTGAGGTAACTGTAATATTTTTATAAGCTTTGTTGCCTGTATTGTTTATTGTTATGTTATACAAAATAAAGTCGATGCTACAGTTTATTGTTTCATACATGTATATAGTATATACCAATTAATACTATTAAGTTGCAATGTTGCCATTGAATAACCCTGTTTCACTTGATATTTTACCTGTAAGCTTAAATGGGGCTCCAACATGTACTGGGTTATCAGTAAGTTTGTATCGATTGTTCATATTATTATACACAAATGCTTACAAATGAACACACAGTATATAAATCTCTGACACCCATGCCAACTATCAAGATCAAGGAGTAAAAGGGTTTGTTATTGTGTGCTGGTTTACCAGTGACAGGTCTGTTCAGCCATGTACTTACCATTGTCCCTCAACCCCACAAATACACACCTTTCAAACTGATTTTTGGCATTCATGATTAGCAAAACAGTAATTGTCCTGATATTTAACATGAGGCAGGCTAGCCCACTTGCCAGACTGACTCACAAGCACACATTTGCAAACTGTTACTAGGTCTGTGCAGCCAGATACGTACCTTTCGAACTGAATTTTGGCCTTGACTACATGCATGGAAAGCTAGTCACTAGTATGTATAACTATAATGCCTCTCAAATAATAAATATGCTAAAATTATGAATATGTTTACTGGCTCAAAATGTTATATAACTTCAAAGAAATAAAGATTTTGAATTACATTTCTTTAAACTATTTTATAATAGCTTATGACACCTTGCTACTGCCAGCTAAATGGTTTGATTTACTGCTATGCTTTATACACTGAGAAAAAGGTTAATTGATTTATTATAGATAGATATGTTTATTACTAAAAACACTTTGCAGCTAAAAAGCTGAATTACATGTTCTAAATTTACAGTGATAATAACATAATCTAAAATTTTAAAAAGAAGTATATACAATTTGTTATCTATCAAGGACTTCATTTCATAAAATCGTTAATTAAAAAAGTTCTATGTATCAAAAGTTAGTGTTGAAATTCTTTTGCTTGAAGACAGGCTGGGAAGAATGAGTGTTTGAATCTATTTGTTTTAACCTTAAATTGTTTAAAAATTCTTGACTTCCTCAGATTGTACTTGATTTTGGCTTGCGGAGGTAGGAGATTTGATAATTTGTGCTCAGGGTTACTTGCAATGTCACCGAAAAGCACAAAACATGCTTTTTCTCTTCGTTCACTTAGAGAGTAGAGACCTGCAGAGGTCAATCCTTCTTCATAATGTATTCCAGGGAATACAATAGATATAACTCTCTTTTGCACCCTCTCGATGGCGTTGCTGAGGTACTTAGGTAATGAAAAGTGAAACACTTCGCTACTGTATTCCAAGACGGGTCTAACACAGGTGGAATAAAATTTGATAATTTTAGTGGAAGGAACTTTGGCACGTTAATGCTTCCTCAAACTGAACCTGTTTGCCGGACTGACCAGATGAATTGTTATTACTGAGCACAGGCCGGCTCGCTTGCCAGGATGACACTGTTGGCTAGAACTGAATTAGGTCAGCAAACAGGATGGCTCATTTGGCATACTGAGCGAACTCACCTTCATATAATCAAAGCCGTTGGCCAACACTATGTTATGGGTTTGCAATGATGGAAAATTTAACCACCCCTGCACTGACAGCTGTATCAATATCATTACATGTAACATTGTACCTACAACTATAGATTTGTGTATATTGAATTCAAATCGCTGAATTTGCCTGCAATGTCTTTCAACAGTAGCCCGAGTTAACGCCTAGCGGGCGTCTTGTTAAGGATTAAATCGTCTTTCCATCTATCGTTTCGTATTCGCGCCATTTTGGAAAATTGAACTTCACGCTGATTTTTTTACTCATACCCAGGCCATAGCAATTAGAAACGCGACGAAGATTCGCTATGCATCATGGTCTATGGCAATTGTCGGCCACGGAGTAAAATTTGTTTTGATTTTACTTTGATATGATTTCATTTAACTTTTGTTTTGATTTTACTTTTGATTTAATTTCATTTGTCTTTTGTTTTCATTTTATTTTATTTATGAATTTTAATTAAATTTAAATTAATATCAATTTCATTTTTGTTTTATTTCAATTTTATTTCTAAAGAAAAACGTTATGGCAGTCCTCGGCCACCAAAGGTCTGCTCCATTCTTCCCCAATTAGCAACAGAAACTATTTTCAGAAAGACTCATGTACACATGAATAAGACCTTATATAGAGGACCTTTTATAGAATAGAGGACCTTTTATAACTTTTCTGTATATTCTTTGTTTTTGAGATATTTCAGCAAATGATATCCTCTGTCATAATATAAGCAGGGTCAAGTTAATGCCATGATTGCTCATCACGAAATGTTCAGTGTCATGAGAATCGTTGATGGTCACAGTTTCAAATGATTTTATTGGACAAACTTGGAGATTAACTGAGTTTGCTAGGCGTGAAAATGCCCTACCCTGCTTATGACGTCATAGACCATCTCATACGAATAAATACGGCAAAGTCAGTAACCGATTATAAAACCAATCTAAAGCGGTTTTCAGTTCCGTCAGTGCAATGCTTCATGTTTTTTCATTTCCAGCATTTTGAGACCATTTGGAGTAACATTTTTACCTCCGTATAAACGAAGCTGTTTCAAGCATAGGGACGGATAATAATTTTGAACACTCGAACCCTTCTACTTTTGCCTAATCTAATGGAATGTTACAACTTTTCTGAAACCACGACAAGATTGACTTTTTACTTTTGGACGACATCTTACGAATAATCAGAAAAATTTACCAAATAGCGAAGTGCACAGATAACGTCAGTATTCATGTTTGTCTGAGTCTATAATTTATTCTTGTTTATTATAACTAGAGAACAAAAGAAATACCAGCAAACGTTATATTATAGACATGTATGTTATGTATATATTTAGACTCGGTAATTCCAACAGGGGTGGCGCCAGAGGGGGCCAGGGGGGAACCTTAGCGACAAACTTTGTTAAATATGCTGGATTGCTGGGCCCTGTCGGGGAAAAATTAACAATTCGTTGGGGAATGAGCTGGAAGAAAAAAAGAAAAAGGTTGTCTTGTTGAATCGTAAAAGTGTTTTTACATATTAACAAAGGTAAATCAACTTTAATGTAAGGAAATACTGACTATAAAATCATGATTTTCACTGTTTTTTATTTTAATTTTTTTGTAAAAACTGCCCCCAAAATGCATGAAATAGCGTTTCAGAGACTTAGAAAATCAAAAATTTCCCGTGGGAGCAGGCCCCCCTGTCGGTGACCTTAGCCTGCGTCGGGGAATTCCTGACGCCACCCCTGAATTCCAAATCTGTTTTCGCAATTGAAAACGGTTAAATATTGACCGAGATAACGATTAACGTGCAAAATAATATACGACGATGCGGCTGCATGATCCCCATGATTAAATTTAAAACTCGCTCAAAAAACGAATGTCCTCCACATGGAGTTTTGACTTTGACCTTCGTCGACTAGATTGTTTTGCGCGGGCACCTGCACGCGTGACGGGACCCGCGAGAACGGTGAAAACGAAAACAGACTTATGTCTCTAGCAATTCCAAGCGTGACCATCGACGGGCATTTGACATTTTAGCGTCAGAGCATTGCAAATGCCCCACCGTGGAGTCAGCTTAATTCTACAAAATCCCCACTGTTGGGCTCTTGAAATAGATGCAAATTCCCCACCCACGGGCATATAATAAATGTTTTCCAAATAAAAGAGCCAAGAAGCCACAGACGTCCCTCGAAATTTTCCAAAGCAATTGTGCCATCCCGCGCATCCGTACACAAGTGTACTAAAATAAACAGAATTAAATAGCGGTAGGACGTCGTAGGTATAGAGTATAGACGTAGGTATAGACTCGTTTAATATGAAATGTGCAGTGTGCCAACGAATTTCGGAAATTCACTGGCAACCATATTGGCATTGCGTCAAACTTTGTAACTATGGGATATGCATCTACTTTCTTTCAGCAGAGCATGGAATACCCCACTCTGGGGAGCATATGCATCTACTTTCTTTCAGCAGAGCATGGAATACCCCACTCTGGGGAGCTGGTGGGCATGGTCACGCTTGGAATTGATCGAGACATTAATTTGGTAAAAATATTGAGATTTAGGATAGACAAAGGAAGACGGTATTGACTACAAGTGTTCATATATGTCAAAGTTACGACAAGTAGCTAGATGTATTGATCAACAACTAACCGCATTAGAGAGATGACGGCTATACTATTCAGGGGCGGATTCAGGAATTTTTTAGGGTACGTCGAAACACGGAAGTGCACATTCTAGGGGGGTGCGGGGGCATGCCCCCCCGGAATTTTTTTGAAATTTGACTCCCTGAAATGGCATTTCCCGCATTCTGGCAAGATTTTTTAGAAAAATCTTACAGTTCTAATTTACGTTTTTTATACCACATTTTACGATTTTTAAAAAAAAATGCTTCTGCACTTTTTAAATAATCGTTACTGGAGACAATTTTTACGACTGTTTCGCTCCATATCAGAGCTCATCAGCATGCCTATGATTCACTGCTCAGTGAATCCGACATGGACAGCCAAAGCCCACCAACTTTAGCTGCCAAGCAATTTTTTAGACACATAGAGGAGCTTATCTCTCTACATCACATGATCCTGGTCATGTTAATTTCCTGGTCATTTTACCAATCTATTAGATTGTTTAACTTTACCCCTTCTCCACAATGAGCTGTAGGCGCCAGATACACACCCATGCAAAGCAAAATAATTATGAATAGAGAAAAACAGACCATGTACAATACATTACATGGACATAGTCAGATAACTAAGAGCACACCACTCTACATCATCCTGGTCATACAAACTAGTAGTTACCAACAAAAGACTGCATTGCATATACAGTACTCTTATTGAAATGTTTATTTATTTTTTGTGGCTTTTTATTAATTTTAATATGTATATATGGAAAGAAAATGTAATAGTTTACCCCTTATCCAGCACAATGAGCTGTCTGGTTTTAAGGCGCCAGATACTCGTCCAAGAAAAATAATTATGAATAGAGAAAAACAGACCATGGACATAGTCAGATAACTTAGAGCACACCACTCTACATCATCCTGGTCATACAAACTAGTATTTACCAACAAAAGACTGCATTGCATATACAGTACTCTTATTGAAATGTTTATTTATTTTTTGTGGCTTTTTATTAATTTTAATATGTATATATGGAAAGAAAATGTAATAGTTTACCCCTTATCCAGCACAATGAGCTGTCTGGTTTTAAGGAGCCAGATACTCGCCCAAGAAAAATAATTATGAATAGAGAAAAACAGACCATATAGGACATTTCATGGACATAGAGAAGAGCTCACCTCTCTACATCATCCTGGTCATCTTAACAACCTAATAGTTTACCCCTTATCCACAATGAGCTGTCTGGTTTTAAGGCGCCAGATACTCGCCCAAGAAAAATAATTATGAATAGAGAAAAACAGACCATATAGACCTCTTTCATAATGGCGCTCAAATTAAATATTCTTTTATATTCATTTAAATTAGCCTTTCTGACCTCGTTCGTGTGTCTGTAATTCCAAAGAATCGTCGCTTTGTAACGAGGCCAGAAAGGCTAATTTGCATGCATATAAAAGAATATTTAAACTGGCCGCCATTATGAAAGAGGTCTATAGGACATTTCATGGACATAGAGAAGAGCTCACCTCTCTACATCATCCTGGTCATACAAACTAGTAGTTACCAATTACCAACAAAAGACTGCACTCTTATTGAAATGTATATTTATTTTATGTGGTCGTTATTAATGTATATACTGTATATATATAAATGGAAAGAAAATTTAAAAATACTTAGCTAAATTCCAACCTCCTGTTACCAGTTGCGAATTTTTGGAGGACATCTTGCACATCTGGCTCTATTTCTTGGTGAACATGCATCAACGCGGTCACTACTCACTTGAATCAAGATGAATAAATGAATATATTATTAAAAACGCAATCGATTCATGTTTGCTGTTTTATATGAATTATTATCTTAATATCATTAAACTACATCAATCATTGTAGTCTACAGTCAGACGTTACCTAATCCTTTATATACTATTTAAAATTTAAACTTACCTAACAGCCGTGGACTTTGATTATCTCAATTTGACATATTTCGGAATATAGATTTCCGCGCCAAAATGCCTGTATAAGGTCTTTCCAATCTTTGCGATATGCTCTTGATCAGAGAGAACAGCACACGATTGCAATTTTCCCGTCAATTCACGAAGAATTTGGCGAAGTAAGTTGCTTGTATTGAGTGTAGGTAACTCGCTCAATTTACTGCCTGATACGTCGAAGCCCGACATAATGGGTTTATTAGCCTGAAGTACGTCGAAACACCCGTATAAGCAGTTTCGACGGACTTGGAGTTTCATTGGTCTAAATCGAAAATTACGAACGCTGATTGGTTGCTAGATCCGATTCGACGGATTTGGGATTTTTCGACGTACCTGGCGCCTGACAAGCGATTCATTTCGACGGACTAGCAGGCTGGTAGAAAAGCATAGATTAGGGTGGCCATTTAGCATTAGAAGACGCGGGCTAAGAAATTTTTAAAAATTTTTAAACAATTTTCAACGTTAAAAAATGAAATTTTTTACGTGCAAAATGAAATTTTTGAAAATTTCAAAGATTTCAAAATATATATTAAAACATTTTTAAAGTTCGAATATTTATTTTTCAAACTTGAATATTTATTTTTAAAGTTTTTCCGAAATAAATTAATTCATTGAATAAATTAGTCTCGATTTTTTGCGTACGTCGCTTGACGTGTTTGACGTACCCTAAATCCGCCCCTGCTATTAAGTTTATAACTAACTATAAACAAACAAGTATGCGTGATGTTAGAATATAAACTTAAACGTCGATTGTTGAATAACAATCTGTTCAGACATTTCTCAAAGCAGATTTTCGTATTGCGTGAGTCCGGTTCTGAGTCGGGTTCTTAGTCAGTCCATTTTCCTGTGTATTAACTCCCGTCTGATTTTCCAGGCTCACAAAACGCTTTTCCAATTCTTGTTTGGAGATTTGTGAAGAACTTTTTTCGCATTGTTGCTTAGTCTGCACGAATGCGCATATCCTCGGTTCTTTAACATACGACGTCTCCTCTTGTATATCTTCACCAAATCTTTGTGGTAGCCATTCAGTTTCATCATGAAGTCCTCGAACGAGAGGTCTACCAGTTTATTGTAGGCGGCCGGCCACAGCGCAGCTGAACTCAGTGGAATCGCTGACCAAACTTTCCGTGTTGGACGATGGTTCGTTCGAGCAGTTCTCGTTGGAATTCACTACGAATCTTCCAAGATCATTTTTGTGATTCATGTTTTTATCAGGTTTGACTTACGCAGGCTAGTTTGACTAAATCACGGGCGTTCGTTGTGGGTGACATCCCAGCGGTCAACTCCGTATTAAAATTTTGTAATGTGGATTGAAAAACACAAGCCTGGGGTTAGGGTTACAATGAAGTTGAAGGTTAGGGAGTCACTTAAGGCTGGGGGTTAGGGTTAGGAAGACACTTAAGGTGGGGGTTAGGATTGGTGTTGTGTTGGGGGTTGGGTTCTATTAGGGTTATTAGATTCATGATAATGATTTTATCCTTATTCCATTTAAGATTTCTTGATTATAATGAACGTCCTTGAGAGAATGTGCTGGTTACGAACTGATTACGAAGAAACGAAGTTGTCCGCTATGGGGCGCCAAGTGTTCGTTTATTATTTAGCATTAATGTTGTCATTTTTTCCCTGATTTGTTTGGTTATATCAAATAACCAAACTGGCTGCGATATTATGAGTTGGTTATATCAAATAACCAACACAACATGAATTGGTTATTTCAAATAACGAATTTTTTTCTCATGATTTAATTTCGTTATATCAAATAACCAAATCGATGCAAAAAATGGTTATTTCAAATAACCACTTTTGCATCACAACTTAATATTTGGTTATGTCAAATAACTAATTTCTTGTCATGTTTTGATTTGGTTATATCAAATAACCAATTTCTTGTCATGTTTTGATTTGGTTATATCAAATAACCAATTTCTTGTCATGTTTTGATTTGGTTATATCAAATAACCAAAATAATTTATGAACACTCGCAGCCCAAATGACGTAGTAAAGAACACGTGGTTTGCACTGGTCGGGGGTGGGGGAATCCTTGGCGCACAATTTTGGCGCGTTCCGATCTTCGATTCTTCAACATGGCGAGCGGTTCGAACACAAGTGAGTTGGCAAGGTCATTAACCGAAGCGATCGGGGAGCGATAATTCAAACTCTTGGTGAGACACAGGCAAGTACACTTTTTAGTGAAATAATTGCTCTTAATTCACCATTTCTGTTAGCTAATTTATTATTCATTTTTGTTGAGAAGCATGGCTACATTATGATCATGGTTATGAATAATTTATATTTAAACTTTAAACATGTGGTCGAAGACTCGAACGCCGAATAGCTAGGTGTACGTTCTCTTTTGATTTATATTTGTGACGTTTTAGACTCCAGTCCAGGCAAGTCGTCCTGGCCCTAGTACTAGTGGTACTAGCCAAACGGTGAGAGATTTTCTTCTTTGTATATTTTATCAGTCACAGAAATCGTTTATAGCTATAAATATATTTTCAGTCAAAATGGAAATTCATTATAATATTATTACAGTATGATTAAATTCGATGAAACTAAATTACACTTTTTATTCACATTTTTTCAACCAAAAATTTCCCTCCTGCTTCAGTATCAGCTCCAGAAATACAGTAATACATAAACTACACGGTTATGTGCCGTGTAAGATATCACCAACTACATCACAAGTGAGATGATGTTCACTACAAATACAATGTTGATAGGTCGACATTGTCGTCTCACTTGTGATGTCTTACACAGCACATAACCCAAACTACAGAGGCAGTAGTGGGAAGGTATTTCCATTTTGACTGTGAATAAATTAATTAAATATTTTGTAAATATTAATTGTTATTTATGCTGTATGCAACCAGTAATGTATAATATTGATATTTTTGTGTTTAGATTTCTGTTGTGGATGACTCGATCGAATGGTACAGTACATTCCTGTCGATTATTGTTTATACATTAATGCATTGTTAATGTTCTCTTAGGGACCAGTTTTTTAATGGCCCCCACCAAAAAATTATTTTTCATATAATATATGTAGCCTGTCCTCGCACGCTAAATTTATTCAGTATTATTACTTCAGACTGATCATGTTTAAATGATAGTGTTGTGACTGACTTGGGGTATGAGACTAGTGTTTATAATTATGGAAGCCAGAGTAACCAAGCTGTCTCACTAGTGCATTTGTAATACATTTACTGACCTACAAGTATAGTAGTAGCCTAAGGGACTCACCATGTAGGTAAGTCTGATCGTAGGAGGGTGGAAGTTAGCTTGGCTATATTATGAAGTAGACCAGTACTGGTTTACTCCTTATCAAATAATATCCTTATAGAACTGTAAAATTTGCAATATAATATATTTTATTTATGTTAATTTACATATTATTAAACTACATGTTTTCCAAATATCCCACCATCAAGTCGGTGGGCTAAGAGTAAAATGTGGAATATCTTTATAAATTCAGTTCCAGAATATCTTTGTTAAATTCAGAATATTTTACTACCTTATTTTGTTACTTTTCATGTGTACAGAGATCGTCATGAATTTCCCAGAGGTGCTGGTAGACCAAAAATTATAATTCCAAAAGATCAGTTAGAAAATCTTTTCAAGTTAAAGATCCCAATTGTCACCATCGCAAAGCAGTTTGATGTTTCAAGGGGCCTTATTTACAAGGCAATACAGGAATATGGCATTGGTTATGTAAAGAGATAACAACTTTGGCAAAGGTTGGTTTAATACTTGAATTCTCTATAGTCAATCTTATCAAGTCCTAGTCAAGCCATAATGCCGGGGCCTGAACCCCCACTCAAGCACATGGCTTTCCATTCCTTTGATTGGCTTTAAACAATCAGTAGTATCGTTGCACCTTTCCTTCCTTAAAGAACGTAACAATTGAACATAATGTGAACTGACTGTTTGTTGTCCTGTATAAACGTGTCCGTATATCTATGTATGTCTATGTTAAAATAAAATCCTTTAGATGACTGGGAAGTTTCACTGTACGAGTGCTCCTTGTCTGTTTCTCGTGTTCGCTAGGATCATGCACTGTATCTGGTTGGATTCCAGATCCACAGGATGTATCTTCTGTTGTATTAGCAGATGACTGGCTTTGTTGTTCTTGGTTTGGGCGTTGTGTCTCTTCGCTTTGCCCCTCAGGTGTGTATGCTTCTTCGATGTCTGACTTGTCAAATGGTTCTTTTGTCGCTCCTAGATGTCTCCGGTTTCTTCTATATGCTTGGCCATCTTCTTTACGGACCATATAAGAACGGATGTCTACCTTGTCTTCTACCTGGGCTTTGAACCATCGGCTGTGCTTGTCAGTTGACAAAGGGTGTACGCGTACAGTATCGCCCTTTTTGAGAGGAGGAAGGTTTTTCGTACTGCGATTGTAGTATTTCCTTTGCAGTTCTTTCCTCTTCAGCAACTTCGCTTGTACATTTGGCTGGGTTTCCGGTTTTAGCAACTGGGCTGTTGTCGGAAGTAGTGTTCTTGTTCTTCTTCCAAGAAGTCGTTGCACTGGAGAGCTGTCCAGACCTTCGGACGGGGTATTACGCCAGTCTAGAAGCATTAGGTAGAAGTCCTGTCCTGCGCTTATGGATTTCTTTAGGAGGTGTTTAGCTGTCTTCACGGCGTTCTCCACACGGCCGTTACTTTGGGGATAGTTTGGTGAGCTTTTCCTTAGCTCAAATTCGTACTGTTGTGCGAACTCGTTAAATTCAAGAGAATTGAAGGGCGGACCATTGTCACTGAATAACTCGCTTGGTTTCCCCTGGCTCGAGAAGTGGCGTTTTAGCTTCTTTATCAGCGATTTTCCTGTCTTCTTCTCTAAACGGTCCACTTCGAAGTATCCTGAGTAGAAATCAACAGTGCACAGGTAGTCTTTCCCATTCAGCATGAATATGTCGCAGGCGATTCTTTGCCACGGTCGATCTGGTACGTAATGCGTGATGAGAGGTTGTTTCTGTTGCTGTTCCGAGAAGGTGTTGCATACTTCACATTTCTGTATATACTCCGTCACATCTTCGTTCATCGCAGGCCAGTACACAACTTTGCGAGCTCGCCTAAGACATCCTTGCACTCCGACATGGGAGCTGTGCAGTCGTTCTTTGATCTTTTGACGTAAATTCTGCGGTATGATGCATCTCTGCCCCTTGAACAGTATATCATCTAGTACTGACGGGCTTGTGCAGGCACTGTAGATTTACTATCCGGCCACCCATCCAGAATAGTCTTCTTTACTACTTGTAGGGTTGGATCTTTTAACGTTTCTTTCTGAATTTCCTCGAGTTGCTGCTTGGAGATTGCCAGATAATCGACTACGTGTATACTCTCGACTTCTTCCTCGGCTTCGGACCTTTGGCTGTTCTGCAGGAATGCTCTCGACAGGGTGTCCGCCAGATACATCTCCTTACCCGGTCTGTATTGTATCTCAACGTTGTATTGTTGCAAGCGGAGAAGGAGTCGCTGGAGGCGTTTAGGTGCTGTAGCAAGCGGCTTCTTGACGATAGAAACTAGTGGTATGTGGTCGGTCCACAGATTTATTCTTCCACCATAAGTGTAATAATGGTTATGTTCCAGGCCAAAGACCTGAACAAGAAGTTCCTTTTCGATCTGGGAGTAGCGCTGTTCAGCAGCAGTTAGGGCTCGGCTTGCGTATGATATAGGATGGTCTTCTTGCGTTAGCACAAATCCGAGTCCTTAAGACGAAGCATCTCCACAACCCTCGGTTGGCTTATTCGAGTCAAAGAATTGCAGGACAGGCGCCGTTGTCACAGCCTTTTTTATTCTTTCGAAGGCTTCATCCTGCTCATGGGTCCAATTCCACTGCGTCTCTTTGTGAGTTAGGCATCTGATTGGCTCGCACATCTACGAAAGGCTTTCAAGGAACTTGGCTAGGTATTTCACGAGACCAATCAGCCTTTGGACTCCTTCGACATCCTTGGGTTTCTCCATCTTCAGGATTGCATCGACCTTTCGTGGGTCAACCTTCAGGCCGTCCTTCGTAAGTTGGTGTCCGATAAAGGAAACTTCTTGGCACTTGAAATTGAACTTTGCTTTGTTCAATTTGATCTGTCTCTCTCGACAGCGGTCAAGAAAGTTGGCAAGGTTTTTGTCATGGTCCTCCTCGGCCTCACTCTCTGTATCTCCTTGGTCCGTGATGAGGATGTCATCTGCTATCTTGAAAACCCCTTTCAGCCCTTCCAAATTTTGATCCAGTTTCCTTTGGAATATCTCCGGCGCAGGTGAGATTCCGAATGGCATCCTTAGCCATCTGTACCTTCCCCATGGTGTTTGGAAGGTTGTCAGTCTGCTCGAGGTATCATCTAGACTAACTTGAAGGAAGCCTTCTCGAAGATCGGCTTTCGAAAAGACTTTGGCCTTGGCTAGATCGGGTAGAATCTCTTCGATAATAGGGAGAGGATAATGGCTTCGTTTCAGTTCGGGATTGAGATAATGTGGGTCGATGCATAGTGGAATATTCCCGTCTGCCTTTGTTGTTGTTATCATACTCGAAACGCAATCTGTTGGTTCCTGGATTGGTGTTATTGTTCCTCTTTCTGTAAGTCTTTCCAATTCTTTTTTGACTTTGTCCTTAATGGCAACTGGCGCTCGTCGTGGTGGCATGATTACGGGTCTTGCATTCGGATTGATTTCTAGGTGTACTTTCCCTTCCATACTACCGAGCGTTTCATCAAATACATCAGCATACGCCTCCATTACACTTTTAATTAATTATTATTATTTAATAAAATCTTGATTTGCAATATACACAGGTTGTAAATTGAAAAACTAAGTTTACATCAATAGTGATAATTAAGAGTTTTCTATCTCAATATAGGACAATACAATTTATAATTATATAAGTCGATTATGCTAATTAAAGTAAAATGTTAAAATGTTAAAATTTGTAGACAATATTTATGTTCAGTGAAAAGCTGCGCTAAACTAATACGCAGTATGGTAAGAAACAGTCTTGAAACCGTTTAGTGCGACATTTAAATATCGGAAATTTGCGAGATTTTCTTAGATTGTATTGAGACTGGACTGGATCAGGCATCAAGGCGTTTAAATTACTTGAAGCATGTAAAACTTTTGAATAAAATGATTTACAAAGTGTTTCTCTTCTATCAAAGAGTGTCGGCAACTTGAGTTCCACAAGTCCAGCAGCATACGACAAATGTGGACAGATGATCCTAATTGCACGACGTTGGATTTTCTCAACTTCATCATCAAGCTTCGAAGTTAAAGATGAATGCCATACAGGACATGCATACTCTAAGACCGGGCGAATGAAGGAGCAGTAGACAGAACGTAAGTCCTTTGAAGGGACGCCACTGCGTCGCAAAGTTCGCAAAGCATAGAGACGTTTGCTCGCTTTAGTACACACATGTTCAATATGAATGTCCCACTTTAGATTGTTAGACAGGTGGACTCCCAAGAGTTTAATAGTGTGAACCAATTCAAGCGGTTGGTCATTAATTGCAAGGGGTTGTAACGAAGGTTGACTCTTCGCGAAAGTCACAATGAATTCCTTAGTTTTCTTAGCGTTGAGCTTCATGTTATTGTCAGAAGTCCAGCGAGCAATATCATCAATTTCCTGTTGTAAATTCGAGGTACTTCCAGGTGTCAGGGATACAACTTCGGAAACCGTACAGTCATCGACAAATTTGTACAATGGAAATGCTGTCGTCAAATCGTTTACCATCACCAAAAACAAAAGGGGGCCCAATTTAGTCCCTTGCGGTACGCCAGCATTAATAGTTTTCCAGGTAGATTTAAATTTGCCTAATTTCATGCGTTGCTGTCGATTCTGAAGAAAGCTTGCGCACCAGTTCAAAAGGACTGGCGGAACGTTGAAACGCTGAAGTTTCCGGATGAGAACATTATGGTCGATCCGGTCAAACGCTTTGGAAAAGTCTATCATACACGACCGAACCACAGTTTTAGGGGTCTCAGTTGTTAGTAGCCATTGATGAACAAGATGGACAAGTGCATGTGTTGTTGAAGACTTTTTGACGCCACCAAACTGAAAAGGGTCAATATGCGGCATAATGATGGCAGACAACCACTGGAATACAAAACCTTCAAGAACCTTACTTAGTACGGCAGTCAAAGAGATTGGTCTAAGGTCACTGTCAATTGATAGTGGTTTAGGAATCTTTGGTAAAGGCAACACATCTGCTTGTTTCCACAGGGAGGGAACATATCCTTCACTAATCGACAGGTTGAAAATCGAGCATACTGGACGACATATAACTGAAGATAAGTTCTTGAGGAGCCAATTTGGAATTTCATCCGGACCATTGGATTTGTGCTCTTTGATCCTTGTAAGAGCGCATTGTACGGCTTCTGGACTGATGATGAACTTGTCGGGTTTGTATGTTACTGGAATGGGAGTGTAGTCTAGCTGCGGAATATTGTCTGTAACTTTTCCAAAAGCGTCATTGATAGCTTCGGCAAGGTCCATATCTTTCAAGAAAGTACCATCAATGTATATACTTGAAAGCGGTGCAGGTTTTGATTGACCAGACAAAAGCTTGATGTTGCTCCACCATTTCTTTGGGTTTGAATTTTTCAGATAACTGATGCAATTATGGTAGAAGCGACGACGCGCTGACTTGCAAAGACTCATTACTTTGTTACGGTGTAGTCGATATAAGTCTGAATTACCATTTGAGCATGCACGCTGACGTTTTTTTATGGTTGCCTTGATATCAGGGGTCATCCATGGTTTGTCTGTAAGGTGTACTTTGACTGTGCGGATCGGCAGGTGTATATTGATTTCTTCAGTGATCAAAGCCTGGAAATTTTGTAACTGGTTTTCGCAGGAGTTGAGACGATACAAAGGAGTCCAATTAACCGACTGCAAAGAGGAGAATAAGGCGTTCTTGTTGGAAACTCTACAGTCACGCCGTTGATATTGTGCAGTAGGTAAGCTAGGTGCTTTATTACCAGTAGGTTGGAGAAAAACACTGGAGTGATCCGATGAACCCAAAGGAGGGAGAATTGTGGGTTCATTGTAGTATTCCGACAAATTAGAATAAATTTGGTCTAAGACATTATTGCCTCGTGTTTTCAGGTCTCCACAGCAGTTGTTCAGTTCCTTCTGCTCTGATTGGTTGTGGTTTACAGTGTTTAGAATGTTTTCATACTGTACAGTTAGCAACTCCATTCGTTGTGCTGTGCGTGAACCCAGTAATGGTGTGTAATCGCCATCTACAATAGTGAAATCTGCCCAATGAGTTGTCGAGTTCTTGGAGTTTACCAGCTTCAGTCGTGCAGTTCCAATCACTGGCATTGTGGACTTGGAATACATGACCAATGTATTCTTTGTACGGCTGATTGGTGTGCTCTTTGGAACATACTTGGCAGGAATGACGTTGCAGGAGGCCCCTGAGTATACAAGCATTCTTACGGGATGGTGGTCGATTTGCATAGTGGCAAACATTTTGCCTGACTCTTTTCCTTGTGAAATGTGCATAACGTTTTGCTCGTCTTCAATGATGGATACGGTGAGAATATCACTGTCGCTGTCGTCGCTCTCGACCTCGACCATATTGAGTGGCTTTTGCTTTGAGGAAAGACATTTCGCTGCAAAATGATTTGCTTTGCCGCACTTCGCACACGTCTTGCCAAACACCGGGCAGTTGTTTCTACCTCTGATATGTCGTCGACCACAATAACGGCATTCGAAATCGTGATCTCCCCCCGTCTTAGTCGTTTCATTCTTAGAAGGCTTCTTCTTGGAATTTGCTATGAAACTGACATCGCCCGCCGGAAGTGTGTCGCTTGCTGACATCGCGCTTAATTGCGATTTCGTCGCTTCGGCGGCCCTACAAACATCAATGGCTTTGTCGTATGTAAGGTCCGAAATTTGGAGGAGTTTTCTTCGTACGCTGTTATCCGTTATTCCACAGACAAGCCTGTCCCTTATAATTTCTTCTTTTAAGGCGCCAAAGTTGCACGAACTTGCTGAGTCTCAGAGGACAGTAGCGTAGGCGTTGATGGCTTCGTCAGAATTTTGCGCTCTGTTGTTAAACTTGTATCTTTCATAAATTATATTTGTCTTCCAGCTGCAATACTCGTTCCATAATTCCAGAATCTTGATTATATCGTTCTTCTCATCTTCCGTTTTAAATGGCAATCCGTTACGAATCTTTAGGGCTTCGTGGCCAATGCATGTTATGAATGTAGCGACGCGATACTCAGATTATTTGATTCAGATTAGTTACACATTCGTAGGCGTCCCAAATTTGTTTCCATTGTTTCCAGTTTTGTTTCAGATCACCTTTGAGGTTCATGTTCGGCGGTATCAGCACTTTGCTCGTGAACATTGGCGGTGTTGTTATGCTCGGCTGGTTTACTGCTGGGTTAGCAATGGACGGCTGTTCGGTTTCCGACATTGCGTTAATTGTGGCGTTCCTAGTTAATTGTAGTAATTCGTTCCTAGACTTCTGACACCATGTAATGAGATAACAACTTTGGCAAAGGTTGGTTTAATACTTGAATTCTCTATAGTCAATCTTATCAAGTATTCAAGTCCTAGTCAAGCCATAATGCCGGGGCCTGAACCCCCACTCAAGCACATGGCTTTCCATTCCTTTGATTGGCTTTAAACAGCCTCAGCTAGTATCGTTACAGATTATAAAAAAATTTCTGAGGCATACCAACCTGAGGTACAAAGGGCTGTGGCAGCCACAAAGCAGCAGCACCCAAATGCTGGTGAAGTTATGATTATGGAGCATCTTGCTTCAAATGGGTTGCATGTGCAGAGAAATAAAGTACGAAAAGCAATCCATGCTGTTGATCCAGAAGGTGTTCGAGAGCGAAGTCAGAAACCCATTAGAAGACGTGTTTAGGCCAATTAAAAAAATATTTCTGTTTTTCATCATTTGTTTTGAAAAAAGTGGGGCGGGCGGGCGATTTTTTATTTTATTTTTATTTTTTTATTAATAGCGTAAGTAGCCTATTTCGCTTTTATTAAAAAAGCGGGTTAAAGGCTGTTTTCCATTTCATAGTATGAAATTCATACACTTCGTTTGTGGTCCCTTTGTGCACGAAATAGTCACAGCAATCTATCAAAGATCTATCAAAGCTCTATTATATTGATAGATCGGTACTCCGCTGGCACGACGTTGCGAAAAAACATGAGTAACGAAGGGCATTGTTGGCTAAATCATGCCTATTTACAAAACATGGCCGCCAATGTTCGGTTTCCGAAGTCTTCCGACCAATTACCGATTTAATATTAAAAAAAATTAATTTCCGGGCGGCCAATTTTCCAGGGGCGGGCGGCGATGAAAAACAGAATATTTTTTTTAATTGGCCTTATTCGGTGCCCTTCCCCAACTATGTATGGCACATAGATGGGAATCACAAACTAGTGCGATGGAGGCTTGTGGTTCATCATGGCATCGATGGCTACAGCAGAATGGTTGTTTTTGCACAGTGTTCTCCGAATAATCAAGCAGAGACAGTTCACTCGTTGTTTACTGGGGCAATTCCAAGATATGGCAGGCCACTTAGAATACGAACAGACTACGGCGGTGAAAATGTTGACATATGGAGAGAGATGATTGCTGCAAGGCCTGAAGAAAGCAAGCCTGTGCTTGTTGGAAAGTCAGTGCACAACCAACGTATTCAGAGACACAACCGTGCCCTTAATGAACAGGTGATGTCCATGTTTAGAGAGGAGTTCTACCAACTTGAGAGTGAAGGTGTTCTTGATGTGAATAATGACATAGACATACTTTGCCTCCATTATGTGTACCTACCACGCATCAACCAAACAATTGATGAATTTGTTGCTGCCCACAACAATCATAGAATTACCAAAGAGAGAAATAGGACACCTCAGCAATTATTCTGGTGCAACATCCGTATGGCAGATTATCATCAAGGTGTTTTGCCAGAACATGCTTACCAGCCAGACATATGAACTTATGGCGAGTGACCTGCCTCATGCTGTTGTTCCAGTAACACCTAACTCATTAAACAGTAGCAGTTTGGATGAGCTCAATGACCTAAACAGGTCATTGACAGATATGGAAGGCATGCTTGCCTACAGACAGGTTGTTAGATTTGTTGGGCAACACATGCTTTCCATGAGTAATTGAACAAAACAATGCTCTAGTGCAGACCCACATCAAATTGACAAATTGTTTATAAATGTTGACTTTTATTACATGTATATTATTTTAATGTTTTGATATCTATATAGTAGGAATTGTTATGAAAAAGACTTAAGTAATACAGTACAGTACAGTAAGTGAATTCAGTTGTACTGTAGTTCTGTACAATAACTAATGTGCTATTTCAATTTTTATCATCCCCTCAAAATTCAAAGCCAAGTCAACCACTCTTATCCTATGAAATCTACTTGTACCAAGTAAACCAAACCACCTCTCTTGGAAATTCCATGGTTTCTCAGCAAATGTTTGTGGACAAAAATGGAAATAGCCCAATAGTTTTTTAAATAGTTTGTAGACTATATATACACAATTATGGTAGCCAAGGGCTGATGTCTGCCAAGTGAAGTAAATTTAATTCTTTCAAATTAGCTTATTAAATATTTCAAAATATTAACATAAATTTACTTCAATTAGCACTGCTATAGTCATTGTCCCATTTAAAATTAACTGATAATTCCTTTTTGATACTTTTAAAAACATACAAAACAACACATCGTCTGAAATAGAAAGTTTATTATACTGTACAGGTACTGTATAGACTCAAAATGCCAATTGAAACATTAACTACACCCTTTAAAATAACATAGCAAATCAAAATAGAAAACCTTCAGTTGTAAACACATTTAAGTTACAATCCTATGGTCATGTTGACTTGTATATACTGTAAGGTTTTCAGTTCATACAGCAGTGGCTTAGCTAGGAATTTCCTCAGCGGGGGCAAGCGTTGAAAATTTCCGACAAAACGGCATGGTCAAATGGGCGTGGCTACAATAGTAAATAGAATAATATAGGCCACTTTTTCATCATTAAATTAAAATGTCATTGAAAAATTCTTCTGGATTTTTCATTTAAAAATGGTTGTTGAAGTTCTCCAGTAGAAATATGAGAAATAAGTTAGCGATTGATAGAAATACATGCCAGATTAGAGAGGCAATTTTCAGTGACTGGTGTGCCGGCCGGGGCATGCTCCCCCGGAAAATTTTGACATTTAGGGCCTCTGAAATTGCTAGAAATTTTCTGGATCAATTTGCCTTCTTAAACAATATGATTTTCCGACAGGCATCAAAATTTTCCGACAAACAACTCCCAGAGGTCCAGTGTGGGGGCACTCGCACCCCCTCTCCCCCCACTAGCTACGCCACTGTCATACAGTAGATACTGAAGGATTGTAAAAAGTGTGGCAGCTATGCTACCCCAAATGTTGGGGAGTTAAGAATAGCATCATTCATGTATATCTTAAAACTTCCAAACTCCACCTCACCATCACATAATGGATACGAAGGCAGAAACAATACATTGCCACAGGTATTACTTCTGGGCCGAACATCGTTCCAAAACTGGATCGTTGGTTTTGGGTGAAACCCAAGAGGAGGGACTTTATCAGCTCCAGTAGCAAAAATTAATATTGTGAGTAATGTCACACTCAAACCAGTTTCCTCACATTCTAAAAAAGGCAAACAAATTGCATACAGTATGTATGATGGGTAATAATAATTAAAAAATACTGACAATAACAAGTAAAACAGTCTTCAAGAGAGTCAAAAGACAGGCTTTTTTTCCTTTTATTAAATTACATGTAAGTAGGCAATATGTATAATAATTATAAATACTTCTGAATTGTTACCACACTGATGATTCTCAATGTTGGTGAAGCAGCTGCCTGTGGTTGTTAAATGACTTAGGGAAGTCTCGCATATTGATTTGGCTCACAAGAAACGTCATATGGACGTTTCTCTGGAGACACCCTCACCCCCCTTATAGAAACGTCACATATAGTTATTGAAATTTTATTGTGTACATGCACATAAACACTGCAAAAATACCGTTAAAGCCTAACGTCTTCAAAGAGTACTTTCTACTATTTTATATGAAAGGTCTTCCAGTAAGTTCCATCAAAACAGCTTTGGTAATGGCCACAATTTGAAAATTAGCTTTTGGAGATCAGTGATATTCTACCCTAACAGAATATAAGAGGTGGTCAAGGCCGTTCCTCAGTGTCACACACTAACCCACATTTTTCTTAATACACTGCCAAGATGATTCCGAAATGTCAAAATGTTTAAACAAACTATCGAATTTTTCCACGATGTTTCACAGAGAAACATCACAGCCTGGCAACCCCCAACAGCCATATCGATATGCGAGGCTTCCCTTAAAGGAGGCAAATAATTCACCTTGGCACTCTTGTAAATAATCTCTCCAATGCATTACTATCAGTTCCTCCCTTTCTCTCTTTCTGAAACCCTCTTCTGAATAGCATGCATTAAAAATACCATCCAAAATCTCTGCGGTTAACGTTCGTGCGGTGTAGCAAAAACATCCACGCAACATGTTTGGGTGATTCTTGATCAGTTCAAGAATGCCATAAGTCCCTCTTTGAATTGTTCAAGAGCTGATCTATGTTTGTCTATTACAAAGAAATGGCATAACTCTCATAACAGTGCATCTTTGTTTTCAATTTGTGGTAAACCAGTATAACCTGCTTGCCCAAAGCAATCTATTGCATGATCCAAGCTCACAAGTTCAGTAAAGGCTGACTTGTCATTGCAACCAGATATCTGTGTCAAGATAAAAATTATTAGTGAAATTTAGTAATCATAACACAGTAACACAATTATTATACATGTGCTGTTATTATATCGGAATATACCGTACTGTAATTTCCAAAAACATTTTTAATCTTGGCTGAATGATTTTAAATTGTACACAATGCACGGTCAATACCCCAGGGGTAGACTGGCATGTCCCAGGGAGGGGGTGGTCATTGCTAATCCTGGTAATGCCAAAATAATTTTACTTACCACCCATATAAATTTCTGATGAAAAATGAACTAAAATAATTACAAGATTACTGAAATGTTGTCTGAGAATGTACTGTACATAAAGTAGTGTGGTAATAAAAAAATAGCGCCCAGCAAATAATAAGTGCCATCACGATGGCTGTTATTCACTGGGGATTAATTTTTATTACCAGAATACAATTCTTGCCTGCTATCGCAACAGTACAGTACATAACATAACATAAAACAATTATTATCACCTGTTGTAGTATGTTCTTGATCTCAGGATCTTGTACATCGTCAATAGAAGGCAGGCAATTACTTTCACCATATGCAATGAAATTATAAACGCATGGTGCAAGTCAATTTCTAGCACCTCCACCATTACACAATGAAATGGCAAACAGTTTACTGCAAAGGTAATACAAATTTCTTCTCTTTGCTGAAAAAAGTGTATACAAAATATATTAAAATAAATATATCATTATGATGTCTTTAAACACTCACCACATTTTGCAATATGGGTGCAGCTTCAAGTCCTAAACACTAGATGCTCTCTCCAGTCTCTTATATACAGTAAATCAGTGACTTGAACATTTAACCTGAAAAAGTGAGTTTTTTAGTCACTGGATAAGCAACCATTATTAAACTTCACATGAATACGAAAATAGCATTTAAAAATTTACGTGTACTGAACAGTACCTTCTTGATTTTCGACCAGCTGGTCCCCCAAACGCATTTGATATGAATGCATCATTTACTGCTAGACGGAGAAACTCCCTTGTTGGACCACCAAGATCTACTGCCACTTCGCTTGACACAAGTTCATCTGCAAATTTAACAGAAAGGGGAAGGGATGCCTGAAATTTGGACCTTCCAATTTTCTTCAATCCGCAAACACATGATTGCGACGAACATTTATTAGATTCTTGGACACCTCGACATCTGATGGTTGTCCAGCCAAAACTTTTGAAACATGTTCTCTGAGAACATGCTCGATATTTCCACTTCGATGGAACTATTGTAAGAAAATGTAATTATGACAATGAAAATATAATTGAGTTATTGCTAGAATATACAGTATGCCTATAGAATACAGTATACAAATATAAACATTGTTATGCACAGCAATACTAACTCACTTTTGTCGAGTGATTAAACTGTTTGCTATTGCACTCTGTATCTCTTCATCATTTTCATCATCACTCACTTCGATTGGGTTTGACGCAAGCAAACCTAAGTAGGAACTACAAAAGTAATTAAACAACCAAGGTTATTACGGTAAAGTCAGTTCATACTTTTCCAATAATTATTTTTTAGTTTCTGTTAATTACTGTAAAATTTATTGTTGGCGTAAGAAGTCATTTTGGATTTTCTAAAGATGCTAATCTATGTGTAGTTTGATATTTCCTATTAAATTGTATACTACTCCAACCAGTAGAACGAGACATTTTATCCTTCACTTTCGTAGCAACACTTTTGTTAACCGCAGATCAATTTCAAGGCAATTAATGCATATTACAACATGGTTTGAAAAGTTTTATTACTATGAAATACCTGTATGATGTGCTCTCTTCACTGAATGTGGGAACACAAGTGGGAGAGGTTGTAGATAGAGGGGTGGTAGATAGAGGGGTGGTAGATGGAGGGGTGACAGATGGAGGGGTGGTAAATGAATGAATGGGTGATGGTTCATTTAGTGGTAAACTAGCATCAGATAGAATAAGATCCATATCATCTTCTTCCTAAACATGTAGTTAAAAATTAAATGGAAACACCTATCAAAACATTTAGGGAAAAAGGGGGGCAAACAGACCATGCAAAAAAACAGTGATAAATAACCAACTAAAATTAGTACAAGGGGGATAAAAAATACTTAAAGAAGAATACTACTGTACATGTACATTATACATGTAAATAAAAAATATAAAGTAGATGTGGAATACTGAATTGAACGAGTAATATCTGTATAGTGCAGTATGACAAGAAGGGAGCAATTATAGAATACCTGTCCACTTTTGAAACTGCATTTAAAGACAGAAATACAAACAAGGGTGCTATAAAATGTTTTTAAATATAATGTCGAAGGTTTATACTGCATGTAGTTGTTGATTGTTATCAAATTAAATGGGGTTTTAAAATAGAATGAAGTAGTTGTATAAAATGTCAACAGATACAAGTAGCGAAAGCAAACAGATTCTACAATTTAGCAGCAAGATATTCGCATGTTTCAGTTATACATTCACCTGCTCATACAGTAAGTGCACATGATCCATATATTTTAAACAATTCATGTACATGTATACACTGGCATTGTGGCATACTCTTTATGGTAAACCACTGAGCATTGTCTGAATAAATTCATTGCGTTTGGTTTTTTCTTCCAAGACATTCTTTCACGAGACACACTATTGCCTTATTGTTGGTGCACCTACAGCATATGCAATTTTTTATAGTTGCATGGACCTCCAAACCATTTCGACTCCAATCATTTTACTAGAACTAGAATAATCCTGTATTTTTACTCATAAGGCACATGTGCTTGATATAATTATGTGGGGGAATAGGGTGCTTAAAGTCGCTATTACATGAAAATTAAGTTTGCCTTATTTGAAAGAACACTTCAAATGACAGAGGGACATCTTTTGAGGTTTTTCGTTTCCTCTCTTCATTCTTGAGATATTTTAGTTTGCATAATAATGCAAATGACAATGGTGTGACTGAATGAAACATGTGCATGAGTATTTCAAAAACAAAGAACTTGTAGAATTTCAAGCTGAAATATTTTAAGCACGAAGCAAGGAAACGAAAAACTACAAAATATGTCCCTCATTTTAAGTGTTCTTTCAAATAAGGAAAACTTAATATTCGTGTCATAGACACTTAAAGCTTGATGGTTTCGTACCTCTAGCTCCTGGTGTTCATCAACATTTAGAGGGTTAATTTTGGCCATCACATATAGGCACCCCTAGGAGCACAATGATACAACTTCAGGTGCATTCCAACAAAACGTACGAGACGTTTTTGGAATTGACAGATTTTTTGTCCCAGGCATGATACTAAATGTAAAAATATTTATCAAATAAATTAATGAGGTAGTATGATTCCTAATAGTGTTTGATTTTATATTATTTTATTATATTATATGCTACAGCCATTCAGTTATTTACACAGTTATTGCATAGTATACCTTAAAAAGTCAAATGACAGATGTTCCCCAGCAGGAAGGTTGAATGCCCCAGTAAAAACACTGGAAATTTCTTGGATAACATCTGCAGCTCTCCAAGTTGAATTAATGGTAACTTTTCCAATGAGCCCCATCTCTGACAATTGAGCCCTTTTAGGTCCTCTTGGTATTGGGATATCTGCTGTCTTATCCTCAAGGGGCAAAAGGCACACCACATCCTTTGTGTATATTTTTGATGCCTTAGGCGGACATGCATTTGATCATTTCCTTTTTTATCCAGCCTGTAACAGCCGACAAAGCCGACTAACTTTCTAAGTAACTTTGTGTACATACTTAAGCATAGCTTCAGCTGCTTTAAATGATTACATCAAAATTCCCTAAATAATCTCGACTACCTCAATGGAAATCGTGAAACTGAATGAATATTATAATCATAGAATTAGGCATTAGCACAAATTCAAATTATTTTGGAAAAATTCATTAGTTTAATAAAAATATTGTAATCAGTATTGCTTCTCAAAATAATACATTTTGTGCTGGTTATCTACTATGCATTGAGTCAGCTAAACCCTTTTTAAATATTAATATTCTCACCAATCTAATATTTGTTGATTGAAGAGGCAGTTGCAACTGTTGTGTTGGGCGTGGTGTTGTGTTTTGTCTGTTGGACTGGACATAAAAGAGAATGGAATATAAACATGAAATTGTAATTACCAGTTATTTGATATAACCAAATCAAAACATGACAAGAAATTGGTTACTTGATATAACCAAATATTAAGTTGTGATGCAAAAGTGGTAATTTGAAATAACCATTTTGCGTCGATTTGGTTATTTGATATAACTAAATTAAATCATGAGAAAAAAATTGGTTATTTGAAATAACCAACTCATAATATCGCAGCCAGTTTGGTTATTTGATATAACCAAACGAATCAGAAAAATGACAACATTAATGCTAAATAATAAACGAACACAGTGGCGAACTAAGCTGGTCGTAGCAACCGGTCATGCCAATTTATTTTGAAAACAATATATTTCTAAAGATCTGAATATGTAAATAGTTTCAAAATTTGCATGCTGTATGACAAAATGCTAACCTAATATCATCAAAACCCTAAACCTAGCCAAATTACTAACCCTAACCAAAAAAACTATGCAGAAAAGGCAAATTAATTGCTCAACAAAGACTCGCAGTGTACTATTATTAGCCATTATTTGAGAAATTATTAATTTATTTACCTTTATTTGTGTATGTTCTTGCCCGTCAACACTGCAGCCTATAATTACGGCTTGAAATCATCTGATAAAGTCTGTATGAGTAAGTCTGCAACTTCTAGTATTCTACGCCGCCGCCGCAATTTTCCCTTTCGTAAACGGTCGTTACTATCCCAGCTCTCATAGAATGCTGGGTAAACGGAGTGAAATTCCTCGTGGTCCCAAGGTTCCCGCATACTTGCAAATATGGCAGATATGTTAGATTTGGACAAGTTGATGAATTCTGCGAAGCCATTTTCCTGTATTCCTTTATCGAATCTTGAACAAGAAAGAATAGAAGGTTTTGGATAAACTACCAGAGGATTACTCTTACAAGTTCCACAACTTGTCAACAGAGCAATGTTCTTTCGTCAGTGAAGACATAACTGCCGAAAATATTGATAGCTGGTTAACAGAATTTCAAACCATCAATTCCATGACGAAGATCAAAACAAAGAAAAAGCCAACAGCAGGATATGTTTTCCAGCATTATTATAGGTGCCAACACAACACATGAAGAGCCCCAGCAAGGATCCTCAGAGAAAGCTTAAGCTCTACCCAGAGGGCAAGAGTAAAAAACACGAGCTGCCCTTTCCAGCTGGTCATAAAAATAAACACCAGTGGTGTTTGCTCTGTTGATGTTAAGTGGGAACACAATCATAACACGACAAATCTCGAGGCTTCAAATTTTAAAAACATTTCACCTTGTTCTCTTGAGAAAGTCAAACTGTTTGTGGATGGGAATACACCATCCATAGTCCGGCAGATTTTTCTAAAAAACCTCAAAGAATCCTGCAATGATGAGATAAGCTACCATGTTATGAAAGCAGATAGATCCATCACCCCTAGAAGAAGAGATTTTAACTATCTATATAGCCAATTCACAGAAGATAAGTTTGGTGGCAAGAATGGAGAAATGTTCCAAAGACTGGAAGAGAAAATGGATGAATACCAGCAAAACAATCCAGGTATTTATTTGTTTATTACCGGTACATGGCAGATAGAAGGCTAAATTGTTCAATTTGACATGTGTTCTTCTAACCAAAAGTCTCAACACATCAGTAATAATTATTATATTGTTACATACTGGTAATGATTGACAAGTTAGGAGTTCACATGTCAAAGCGACCAAATATAAGTCCATGAAGCTCAATGGTTAGAGATCAGACTTCCCTGTCAAGGACTTAGCATACTTGATCAATTTGGATCAATTCCAGTATATACCCCCTTCCCGAACAGTTAGTGTTGCATAGAATTGCTTTGTTCTTTAAAAAGTCCCAATAAATTTATAAAGGTACAGTTCAATTTAAATAAATTAAATTTAAATTGCTCAGAATTTCTCTACAATCAGCCACGTTGTTATTGATGCAAAGTTGCAAACACAGTTATGATGTCATAGCATATTTGTAGTCTAATATAAAATGCTAATATAAAACCTTGATTTCTATATTGTCATATTTATCCAGATGCATCCATGAAGTATCAGGCATATGGTGGTGATCATGGAACTCCACTTATTATCAGTGTTGTCACACATTTAATGAAGTGAGTTCATAAAGAAGTGCCTCAGTCTGGTGAGCTTGTGTTTGTTGATGCAACATCAAATACCGAAGAACACAATTTAAAAGTTTTCTTGTTGTGTACACATAATGTGTCTGGTGCATTACCCTGTGGAATTCTCATCACCAGTGATAAAAAAGAAAGCATGTTGCAGCAGGGATTTCAGATGTTGAGAGAATGCCTTCCAGACTATGCCTTTTAATGGACGTGGCTCCAATGCAGGTCCTGAGGTTATTCTTACAGATAACTGCCTAGAGGAACGAAATGCTTTAGCGTCTGTGTGGCCCGTTGCAACACTCTTGCTATGCATTTTCCATATTTTGCAGCAGGTGTGGAAATGGATTGTTGACAAAAACCATCACATAGACCACAATGACCGACCAATCATTTCAGCCTTTTCAAAAAAGCTTTATATGCTGAATCGGAAGAAAGTTTTGAAAACTTTTATGATGACAATGCTTGTGGCAAGTATCCTGGTCTTTTACAATACTTTGGTGGCCTCTACGAGATAAAGAAGGATTTTGCTCTCTGCTTTCGGTCAAGTTTGCCTGTCTGAGGAAATCAAACCAACAACTTTGTTGAATCACAGTTCCTGGTATTGAAGGACATAATATTAAGAAGAGTGAAAGAGTTCAATGTGGTTGGATTATTTGATAAACTGACGGTTGACTTTGAAAACCATTACAAGGCCAAGCTACTGTCCATTGCAGATGGAAGTTTCGATGGCCACTTCAGGCGCCGTTTCGTTGGTAAAGACAAGCGGAAAGCAGATGGTAGACAAGGCTTCAAAGTTCCAAGCCAGGAGGAACAGAGAGCATTTCTTGAAAAGGTCAAACCATATGCACATAATGTATTTGAAGTTGGAAGTTTGTCAGAAGAGGATACAAGGTACTGTTTTCTTAAATTATACTGGTGATTGCAGTGCTGACCTTTAGCAGCGCTTTATGTTCTGTGTGTGCGTTCGTTCCTTCGTTCGTTTGTTCGTTCATAATCAATAGCAAGCGACCTTTTCGACGCTGTCAACCGGAAGTAAATTACCTTATTTGGCGACTTTTCGACAGCACTGCCCTTTAGCACTTTAGTACTGTGTTTGGTTTATAATAATAGTCTGATGTAGGCAAAATAACATCAATACTGTAAAGGCCATATCAAGGTTTAATATAAACTTGTTTTAGGGGCTAACAAGGTTTTAATCCAGTTTATAAAATAACGGAAGTAAATGAATGACAACATGTGCCGTGATTGGCGACTTGGCCAAAAGAGCTTGCTTTTATAACTTGATAATGGTAAATGGGTAACGCCAAGTAAAAAAATTATGTGGTTCCGGTTACATCTTGAACAAAATTTTCAGATGGATTTAATCACGAAAATATAATCACGAAAATATACAAAATCTTGTGAATATTAACAGGGAAGATTGCTATATTTTATTTCTAGTTATTGTGCATATCTAGAATGTTAATAAATGTTTAAAAACGATGATGGGCCGCAGCATCATTTTCGTTTTGTGTGACACAACCTCAAAATTACCATGTTTGGATAATCTGATCCAAACATGGATATTAACCAATCAGAACATGCATAGCATACTTATTATTTTATAAGTATGTTTTCTATACCTCTCTTGACATTAAATTATTTGAGGGGGTATCAAATGATTTCTTGAATGGATGGAAGGTGATAAAAAATGTATGAAACATTTTTCTAAATTTTGTAAATAGCCTCCGTCCCCCCCCCCCATTACACCTACTTAATGACCGCTGCCTAAATTCCACATGGCACTAGGCTCTAATTCATCGGTTTATTGAACCAATTGCTCAGTATACAAATTGTCATGATTAAAATTCATGCATCCTTTAAGATTACAAACCTGAAGAATCTTCTTCAGTGATGTCATGATTGGTTGCTTGCTGGTAGCTAGAGCCTTCTGTCAACTTTGTGGGAACTTTCAAAGCCTTGGTTGCTGAATTGTCGCATTGAACCAAAATTTCACACTAGCATATGAGCATGTTTAATGACAAGGTGGCCATAAGCTCCTGTGCCAAGAAGTATACCAAAGGTGTCTCTGAGGAGAAATCCCCACTCCTTACAATGTATTTAAAAAAGAAAGTGCATTCAATTACAGTGCACCAGATTTAGCATCTAGCTGAGTAATCCAACCGAAATATTTCACTGTCTTGATTCAGGCTATATAGTAGAGTAGAAATTCTGCTACTGGCTTTCAGGCACTAAGTTTGTATTCCTAAAAATATTCAAATATTACACATCACACTGCCAGAGATTTCAATAGAAATGGTAAAACCCTGGCGGCCACTTTTAAAATCATCACTGCCTATTTTTGGAATTTTCTATTGTAAAGTTTGTGTTCACTTGATGAGTTCAGCAGTCTACTTCTGCAAGTGTAAAGTGCTACTTTTAAAATTAATAAACCCCTTGCACACTTACAGTAGCCTGTGAACAACTTGATTACACCCTGTATTCTGGCTGTGCATAGGCTATGCATACTATCTAATTCATATAATTTAGTAACCATTTAACTGGAAAATGTAAAACAATATTAGCAGGCACTGCCCATATTCATGTACAGTAGCTGGTGGGATTAGGGATTGGGTGATAGGTGGGTAAATACTATCTACAGATGTACATGTATAGTGTTCTTACTGTACATGCACTGTACCTGAAGATCAAACACTTCTATTCTCTCATATTCGTTTTCTTGGTACATTTTGTCTCACATAATTAGTGCAATGTCCCTCCATGAGGTACCAACCTACAGAGGAATTACATGTAACAGTGCAAATATTTAACAACTATTCAGTGAAGGCAAGGTGATTATCGGTAAATAATAACCGAGACGAAGTTGGGGTCATTATTCACCTGAGGTAAAATAATTACTTTAGTATAAATACATGTACACATTTCCCTACTTTTAAAAGCCGCATTTTTTAAATTGTTAATTTAAATGTTTAAATAAAAGCCATCACAATGATTGTTGAGAATTAATCCTAAGTAGCTCGACAATTCAATGTATGTATACTAAAACTGTATACTATCTGGTATGATACATCATTAATATTGAAAATAATACTGTAATGCTCATGAACAGACAAAATCTCACTAATTAAATTTTTTCTGTACTAAACACAGTACATAAAATTACCAGTTAAAACAAATCTTGTTGCAGCTTGTGAATGACAATATTTCTAATTCCCTGTCCATTGTCAGCATTTCTATTCTATTGCAAAGTTCACACCAAAATGTACAGTGTTATAATACAGTAATGAGAAACATATAATATAGTAGTTCAAACCAGGTGTAATTTTCCCAATATTTCTTTACAAATTTATGTAGTAGATTCCATAAAATCTTATATTATACCATATTACAGTTTACAAAACAACGGTAACTCAAAATAAAGATAACATTTTTAACATATTATTGGCAATGATTGAATTACATGTTAATCTTATCTTTATTCAGAGTGTGACGTTCCACTCTGAAAACCAGTCAACATCTCCTAACATAACATCGGTTCTACTTCACACTCTGTTTCATCAGATGCGGATATGCTTACCCAGTCTAATGACCTGTTGAATTCAGTCATGACTGCTTTACAAGGCACATTAACGTCACTAGTCCTCTTCCGTGGACTCAGCCTATGCCTGCTCTGGAACTGCCTGGTCATTCGACATCCCATGGCCTGTCCGTCAGATGCTGCTGAGAACCCAAACGCACTACCATCGACGACCCTCATGATGGAAAATCTTGGCCAAGCTCAAGGAAACAATTCCTATCATCCAGCGTCTGGTCTTTCGACAACAGCCAATCCGCCTCCTCAAGGTAAGCCCGTTCCTTCATTCATCAGTATCTTTTCTACTCCTCTTGTTGTTTTGCGCACGTCTGAGTCAATTTCAAGCACAGCTAATCTTCCCAGTATCTTGGCGCTATGTTCTTTGCCAACTAACGTAATGACATCAACCAGACACAGGTTGACTGCCTTTTGTTATTGGCCCTGGTTATGCTCCTGTCCCGGTTAAGATAGTTTCCATGATAGTCTCAATCAAGTTCGTCAACTTATGAACGCCACACCAGACGAGAAGAACCGCTGTTAATTTTTGACGGTCTCTTGATTTTAACTGGCTCAATAAAGAAACCACGCCGGGAAATTTTGGATATCGTTTCGTGGCTAGAAGCATTCACTATATTCTCAATGGTGTTGACTTAGCATTTCCCGCTTCATTGGAAAGATTTATCGGCTTACAAATGATTGATTTTACGCACCTTTCGCCAATTCCAGCTTGCCTACGTTACGATAAAGCCAATTGTTCAACTTTCACACTGCATGTGCTAATGTTCATAGCTCGGACAACCGACCAACAAATACACCATCAAATGGTGTTGAGATTTAAGGACACGCTGGCGCAACGGTTATTTGTACTTTGTGGAATAGAGGCCAGTGTATTGCCCTGTCTTGTCAGTGCCGCTTTAAGCATGTTTGTTCGCGATGCTCACCACAACATCGACAGGCCGCTTGCATGGCGTCGTCTAAACAGGATAGGTCTCCTGAACTTAAGCGCAAGAAACGTTAACTATACTTCAACCACATGCTCTGTATTAGCTGCTAGTTATTGTTAGCTATATGCATAAACTCACAAGTGTGAAGATGTGTTAGTTTCAACATGTAAACAGAACTGCATTTGAGACTGCGTAGCTAGGGGAAAATGATTAACTGAACTCCCACAAAAACAGAAATGTACCTTGGGAATAAGTACGTCAGTGACATATTGTTGATTTGAAGATGTGGTATCATCCCATTTTTGGTCAGGTGACATAAACAATCCCATCACAATATCCGTGAAATCGTCGTTCTGTCGCGAAAGAAAGCTGCTTACAAGTTCCCTGATGGACATTCATGAAAATGTACAATGCAAAATCATTTACGTACGGTACTTACCATAACCTCAGAAAATGGAGATACGAAACCTTCGGTTAATTCTATTTGTATTTCCTTTCTTTTGATGCTTCACAAACAACACGTTCCGCTCATTCACAATGGCATTGTTTATCACCAATCTTGAATGTTGCGTACATAACAATAAACGTAACATATCGTGACGTGACACAACCGTTGATGCAATTTTCACACGTTCGTTTCCCAGCAAGGGTTCAGCATATCGGAGTAGAGCGAATGTAAAATTGATAAATGTGTTAACATTGGGAAAACCATCAGCATCTCGTTCAATCTTTCACACTGATCTTTCTTGCTATAAATAAAATATTGCATGCACTTTCGTTAACATGATATATACTGTAGTTGTATACAATGCACTGTAGCTTAAAATAGTGCTATAATACAGGACACAACCGAATAAAAAGCTACATTAAAAAAACCAAAGAAAACAATGTAACTTCTGATAAACATTTAAAAGGAAAGTGTTATAGTGACAGCACCTGAAGCAGCCTTGCCTTTAAATTTTTCCATTCCACAGAACCACTTCTGTGGTAACTGATTTTCTTCTAACAACAATCCAACACACTCTAAATGGTACTGCTTAAAACAATCTGGCGAATCACATTGTATCCATTTAACTTCATTTGAGGGAGGGCACTGACAAGTCAATGATTCGCACAATTCCTCTATTTCGACATTGGTTTTAAGGCATCTGCAATTACTGAATATTTTGGTATTCACCAGACAACCTACCCCTTTATCGCAGTTGGGATCTTTGGGAACGAGCCTGATAAACGGACAGATGATGTACTCTCCTGCAACCATTTCTTCATCATCAATGCAATCTTAAAATAAGAAGAAACGCTGGAAGCACTTTTCACAGCTCGCTCTTTACTATCTGCAATTACGTGACATTATGTCTTAACCATATACAGGTATGTAACTCGGCGAGAAAAATCGGCATGATCACCGTGTACCGGTAAACAATGGACACAGACTACGTCATAGGCCTCGTCAAAGTAATTTTTCAGGATTCAGAAGCACAACAGGATCCAAAAAAACCTATTACATAACCCAAATAAAATTCTAGTCCTAACCCTGAAATAAAGAAATACTAACCCTACTTCTAAACCCAACATTTCAATGATGCAATATTCTGTGTTCCGGTACACCGTGAGCTGACCAAAAAATCACAGTAAAAATGGCCATTGATATTGTAACAAGATGCCCACTAGGTGTTAACTCGGGCTAAACACGTAAAAACGCCAGACCTGATACAGCTATGATCATAGTTGTGTCATATTGTTGGATCTAACAGACGGTTACAGCGCTTGCATTTTATGTGCGCAGTTTTGGGCTGTTGGCGTGCCATATCTCTTTTTCGCCAAATTTGGCAGTTGTCAAGTGTCCGGTTAACATTGTTTAGCTAAACTGGCCGTTGTCTCTTGAGTCTTAACTACAGTTTAAATGCTGTTTGGGTATTTAAATTGTATTAAACTTCTCAAACTGAGTTTCTGGTCCTGATTGGCAAGAATTACCCCGTGAATAGCATAGCATGTAATGCCACAAACTGATGTTTATAAAACAACCGAGTGTTTGAGGTAAACGTTGTTGATCTTTGTTGGGCCGGTTCCTGAAGTTATATAAAGTTCTATGTCCGAAGTTCTCGAATATTCGAAGATGGATGGAAATAATCGATAAACTTAAAGAAGGCTTCAAACAATAAATAAGAGTTGCACAAAGCTTCGTTGTCAGCTCTGTTGTTTATGTTGTAGCCAAATTACAAAAGCCGTGTTAGGTTAGCTCTCTTTCTGGATATTTCCTCACGAAAAGAAGAAAGTTAAAGGACTATCGTTTGCTTCAAACTATCGCTTATATTATGGTTATGGATGGCATCAATGGAAGAACAGCGTAAACATTGAACGCTTTGCGAAAAATTTAATATTTCGAAGCTCAAATCTTTGTACATCGATGGAATCGTTAAGTGAATGGTATCTATTGACAAACTTTTACACAATTTACGAATTTCTTGATTGAATGTAGCCTGCGTGCAGACTAGATTGAATGCAGCTCTCTTCCTGGAAAGTCCATGGTATGCTGGCACTTGAAATATCTTTTGTTTCAAAACCAGGAACGATCACTCCTTCACCTACAACCTGGCATCTTCTATCTTTGATAAAAACTTCAGTCCAGAATGGATAAACTATTAAAGCAACAAAACAACGTAACTGTTGCAGATTGAAGATTGTGACATTTCTTTTGCAACATATACATAGCACAAACAATGAGTCTTGTAAACAACATGTACTACTTTTTACAATTTTTAAAAATTTATATACTAAAAATTTTATCTCTTTTAGTGCCATGTGATTTACATGTTGGTTGTACACGATTCCATGTAAGATAGCAAGTACTATTAGACTCGAGAAATCACAAAAACAAACCGCTTTCCTCGCTGTCTTGGTCTGACATGCCAAGGTCTGCTACTATTCATTGAGGATGAGTCAGAGTTGGTGTCATTCGAAGGAATAGGGGTGGTAATTGTCGCAGATGTGGAAGAAAGGGGGTCAGGATAGGTGTTTTTATTTATTTTATTATCTTTGCCAATAAATTACAATGGATGAGGAGTAAAAAGGTAATGGTGGCAGGGGATCCGTAACAGCATGAGCCAATTACTGCAGGCCCAAAGCAAAAAATCAAAATATATAGTAAAAATACAAAACTAAGAACAACAAGAGATAGTGGTAATAAGGCTACGTGCAATATTACATTTTAGACAGATTGATTTCCATGTCCCTCCCGGACAGGATCATAATTTAATCAAGCATTTGATTTTTTATGTAAAGTAATAGGAATAATGTTCCATATTCTACATGCTCGAATCATAAATGAATCTTGATACATTTTAGTTCGACATAATGGTTGTTCAAAGGTTATTACGTCAGCAGGAACTGATGAACGAGTTACTCTAGTAGGTTGTTTAATTTTCGGTAACACTTCGGGATTGATGACCCAACAAGACCGTTTATAGCTTTGAAAAGCTGAACCAATCTAAGAGCTTGTGCCAATAATAGGAGATTGGCAGCAGATTACATTTGATTAATCTGTTTTTATACCAATAATAGGAGATTGGTAGCAGATTACATTTGATTAATCTGTTTTTATAGGATATATTGCAACAGATGGGTAATACCAACCTCGTACCCAGGGCCTATCTCCGCCCGCCGCCGACTCCCCCCCCACGCGCGCTGCGAAAAGGCCCTGGCCACGTGTCACCCAGATTCTGGGTGATAACAAAAATTAATTTAGTGGGAGGGGATGGTAAGTTTAGGTTGTCCAGGTGCAGCTGCAAGGCCAGGTGCAGCTGTGGGCCAGCTAATTGAACTTGCGGCATGTAAATATGGCAACTCCGAAAAAGTATTATCCTGTAGTAGATGGGATTGATCTTTCTTCCTATCGACTCTGTGGATCCGTCGGAGACTCTACACACTGTAAGAACTTATTTAAAGCTGTTAATGCGGCTATATTATTTGAAGTTGAGAAAGTTCATGGCAACGTGCTTCAACGAAACAAAGCGCTTCCTAAACTAATCTGTCGTCCATGCGAAAGAAAGGTAAAGAACGCTTCGAATTTAAAGTGCCTATATCACTTGTGGGATCTTTACATATTTATAGTAATTGGAACATTCTAAGAAGATTTGTACTATATCTTCTCAGGCGAAAATTTCATCTTCATGGACTTTTTTGCAGTTAAAGTTACCGGATATGACATCAAAGGAGGAATTGCAAATCAGTTTTCTTTTGTTTCTTGCTTCAAAAATTCCTCCTTTGATGTCATATCCGGTAACTTTAACTGCAAAAAAGTCCATGAAGATGAAATTTTCGCCTGAGAAGATATATTACAAATCTTCTTAGAATGTTCCAATTACTATAAATATGTAAAGATCCCACAGGTGATATAGGCACTTTAATGAAAATAATTGCTGACACGCAAAAGTTACTTATCGAGAAAACAACCCCATCTAAAAGGTGCATCGACATATCGCCGTCTGCCCCTTTGCCTAGAGAAAAAATACGCCGCGCAAATACTTCAAAAAGAACGTCTTTGAACTTCGTAACCGACGCCGCCTCATCGTCTTCAATTTCGAAGGTTAGTTTTAAAATGATCAGTGTTTCAATCCCGCAAAATATATAATAACATCGTACAACAATTACAATAGAACTTTGATGCTTAACTGCCTTTTTACACTAAAATATTTGAACAGAGATAGAAAATGATCGTATCCACGTCAAGTGATTTTCAGACTATGTTTTCATAATAACGTGTTTCCAATGTATATACTTGATATGCTAACCTGAAAATGATTTTGGAAGTTGATAGCACCACTGCCTACGCAGCACTATCATAATGTTTCCAAATAAAACTATACAAGTAATTTGATCGGCGTGAGTTTGTTAATTTCACCGGATAATTAGATACCTGTACGATTATAGAAATCGACAAGAAACCGAAAAGGCATTGATTTATTTTATTTTATTTTTCATTTTACAAATTAAGCTTACATCAATCTTACATCTGACCTCCTTCAATCTAGTAAATATTAAGCTGTAACTTAATGACACCTATTTAATAATAACTCCTTTTGTACGTTTAGAGCAACATTTTACATGATGTCGCCAGTGGAAATGCTTCTGCAGCACCTGGAAATCTGCCTAACACTTTTATTCAGGCTGTCCACCAGAGTATTTTGGAAAATGCAAATAAGGAGTTAATAGAGGTCGCCAGAAGAAGTGAACCATCAGTATTACGAAAACGATCTTTTGAAGGTTTGAGTGAACGTGTCTGGATGAACGAAATTCATACTCAATTATCTACACGTTGTCCTACAGTGTGGAGCATCATGTCCACTCTACTTGATTTTCCTACAAATCCTGAGAAAAAATTACCACCACTGTGCTTTATTTATTCTATTATGATGTTCATGCACTGTCACGAATTAAGCAGGATTCAGAGAATCAACTTAATACTTTTAATTCATGGTCAAGCTGATATAAATGTAAGTACTTGTCCTGACATATATGAAATTGACCATGGTTTGTGCTTAAATTAGTATTATATAGACTTGAGTCTTGGTAATGTGGTGAGTTATGGATATAATTTACTTTCTTCCCTTCGCTCTAATAAATTAAATATTTTACATTTTTATTTATAGTTAATGGATCGTCTGAATAAATATGGTTTTTCCTTGGACCCATCAATGAAGTACAGTATTCTAGATGAGATTGGAGAGCATTTCATTGATCATGCCTGTTGCGTTACAAAGGGACTGGAACTAGTTAGCCGCAAAAGGCACCATGGGAAGAGAACACATGGCGGCCATAATGTGAAGGAAAACGTTTTACAAAGTTTTGTTAAGGATTTAACCAGTTATATAGTCGTAAAAGGAAAGAAAACGGACATAGTTTGACAATGTAAGCTTTGTTTGCTTAGTCGTTTATATATTTTGAACTTATTGAACCTTTTTTTAGCATATTCGTAACGTAAATTATTCTCTATTTTATAGCTTCAGATTGTATATTATATTATTATTAATAAAAGTAATCCTGAAAAGCGAGCTATGTTCCGTAAAGATCGAACTAAGGAACCATTATCTGAAGATTACTCGCTAGAGTATTTACAAAGATTTGTGAACTGAAAAGTGTGAAAACTCATGTGGATTTAATGTATGGATGTTCACATTTGAACAATATTTGTTTACACAATGGATCCACAGGAGCAGTTAGAAAAGGCTAAGAATATTCGCCGTGCTGCAAAAGGAAAGTTGACTCGATGTATAAAGAATGCAAATGTTTTAATTCAAGCTGAACGGCCAGTTCAGGAAATTGAGGATGTGTTAAAGGAAGTAAAGGATGCATATACAGCGTTAGTTACCAAACATGAGGATTATACAATGTTTCTATGTGATGAGGAATATGATGATGCCGAAGCCTGGTTAGATGAATGCTCACGTGAGTATATGGAACTCTGTATTGTCGCCAATGATTATGTTAATAAACGAAAGAACAGTCAAACCAAAGTAAATGGAGGAGTAAATACAGCCAGTATTAACACCGAAGTAAGTGAAT
This sequence comes from Chrysogorgia sp. JL179-B06, assembly GCA_035772405.1. NCBI lineage: Eukaryota > Metazoa > Cnidaria > Anthozoa > Scleralcyonacea > Chrysogorgiidae > Chrysogorgia > Chrysogorgia sp. JL179-B06. The sequence continues at coordinate 375,473 of JAYKKM010000239.1, forward strand.
CCACTAGTCCCCAGCCCTCCACTGATAATGTACCGGTACCCTTGAATGCAGCCAGCATTCAACCCTTGAATGCAGCCAGCATTCAAACTGTAACAAATGAACAGCCTGTTGAACAGCCGCCTCCCAGTGACAATGTGAATGTGTCATCAAGTGAATCTGCTTTGACCAAACCTGAAGAATTAAGTAATCCACCCACAACAATGCCTTCAAAGTCATTTTATGTAAGGCATGAAAAGCCAAAATTGCCAATGTTCTATGGAGATGTTAGAAAGTATTTCATATTCAAGTCTGATTTTCAACATGCCATAGAGAATAACTGCTCAGAAAGAGACGCTATCACTATTCTGCGGTCGTGTCTAGGCCCGGAACCTGCCAAGCTAGTTGAGGGAATAACAACTGATCTCAAAGCTACATGGAAGTACCTGGACCACAATTATGGAGATCATAGAGTCATCTCGGATACAATCACTGCAGACCTTGAGAAATTTAAACCGCTTCAAGCTGGGGATGACCACTGCTTTTGTGATCTTGCTAATCTTGTGCGAAAGTCCTTCAACATCTTGAAAGAGGTAAAACGGCCTCAAGACATGGACAACACTCACATCATTTCCTTGATCGAACGAAAGATGACACCGGATGACCTTAAAGTCTGGTCTCGCCATATTTACGTACAAGATGTGGAACCATCATTGGCTAATTTAATGAAATGGATGGAGGATGAAATGACTGTGCGAATGCGTTCTGGTGCTACAATCAGAAAGGGTGCTGAACCACGTCGGCAATGTGTTCACGCTGTAGGTACTGGTAATGGCAATCAATCTGGAGGATTCAATGATGCGACCATCGAGAGGAACCAATTGCCCGACAAGCAGAGGAACCAATGTTACGTTTGCAAAGAACAACACTATGTTGATCAATGTCCCCGATTCCAAGCCATGACACCCAAGAAACGATGGGAAATTGTGAAAGAGCAAAGAGCATGTTTCTGTTGTCTCAAGCGGAGTAAAGGTCATACAGCCTCAAATTGCCTGCGGAAGAAAGAGTGTCTGGACATGAAACGTGACGGTTCCATCTGTAAAAAAACACACCATAAACTTCTTCATGACAACACAAGTCCAGATCAGAAAAATGTTGTTGGATCTGTACAAGACAATGGAGAAGCTGTTCTACCTGTTATTTCTGCCACCGTAAAAGGCGCCAACAATAAGTGCGGACGGGCAAGTGTGTTTTATGACAGTGGTGCGCAAATCAGCATGATCAGAGATGCCTTTGCAGAAGAACTCGAATTAGAAAGTAAGCCTGCAACAATTCTCATTGCTACAGTAGGAGAAACTGAACAGGAACTAAACACTAAGTTGTACAAAGTACCAATTTACGCATCAAATGGTAAGCTAATTCAAATAATCGAAGCAGTAGGTATTCCGCAAATCTCACAAGACACTGCAACAATTAATAGCGACCAAGTTTCAGAAATGTTCAGCTTACCAAAAAATGAAGTTCATCGAATGGCGGACCGATTGATATTCTTGTTGGAATAAACTATCCATCTTTTCATACCGGTGAAACAAGAGTTAAGAATGGTCTTGCTGCTCGTAAGAGTCCGTTAGGATGGGTCGTATTTGGTGTCAAGTCCCAAGGATCAAGTCCTGAAACGAAACAAGTTCTCCATGTTAGAGTTGCCCCACCAGTGGATATAAGTGAATTCTGGAAAACCGAAACCATGGGCGTATCTGTGTCTCCTTGTACGTGCGAAGCAGCAAAAATGTCACCACAAGACCGGGCTGAAATGAAGATAATCGAAGAATCGTGCATGCTCGAAGATAATAAGTGGACTTTGAAATACCCTTGGAAAAGAGACCCGAAAGAGTTGCCCAACAACTACAAGCAAGTAGTCAACAGGATGGAAAGCACTGAGCGACGCCTGCGTTCAAACCCAGATTATGCCGATTGCTACAACAGTCAGATAAAGGAAATGGAAGATATGAAGTTCTCAAGGAAGCTGACAAATGAAGAGATTGAAGAATGGGATGGCCCTGTGCATTACATTTCCCATCACGCCGTCGTGCGTCCAGAGAAAAAGAGTACACCCATACGAATCGTGTTTAATAGTTCAGCAACATACAACGGTCACACACTCAACGATTATTGGTATAAAGGACCGGACTTGTTGAACAATTTATTTGGTGTTACCCTCCGTTTCCGAGAAAATCCGATAGCCATTTGCGGTGATATATCGAAAATGTATCACATGGTGTCAATTCTGTTAGCTGACCAACATGTCCATCGGTTCCTCTGGCGAAACTGCGAGAATGAGAGAGAACCAGACACATACGTTAAAACTGTTCTAACCTGCGATGGCAACAATTGCAATGCGAAAGACAGCAAGTCTGAAAGGTGTCAAGCCCAGAGCTGCAGAAGCAATTGTTAAGAACGCTTATGTCGATGATATATGCGATTCAGTTTGTACGGTCGAAGAAGCCAAAGATCTTACCTCGGACATCAGCGAAGTCCTCGCAACAGGCGGTTTCCAAATAAAGAAATGGACGTCAAATGCACCAATCAACGAAGAAGAGATGTCGAATGAGCAAGTGCTAGTCGGTAGCAAAGATGATGCTGAAAATGTCCTAGGAACTGTTTGGACACCCAATGATGATAAGCTTTCATTAAAGATTAAGACCGAGTGTTCTGCAGACGCGAAGACCAACCAAAGTCCTTCCCTTTCACCCAAGTTGACAAAGCGAACAATCTTAAGCAAACTCGCATCTATTTATGACCCAGTTGGATTCGCAGCGGCCATCGTCATCAAGTTAAAGATTGCTCTACAAGAACTCTGGCAGCTCGGACTAGACTGGGATGATAAAATTCCACCTACATCGAAACAAAAGTGGATTAGTCTTCTAGAAGAAGTCGTAAAGCTCAATGACGTCAAATTCGACCGTAGCCTAAAGCCACCTGAGGTTGTCGGAAAACCCAGCCTTGTTGTGTTCTGCGACGCGTCTCGTTTGGCATTTGGAGCAGTAGCATATGTAAGATGGAAACAAATGGATGGAAAGTTTGGTATAAGATTCGTAGCAGCAAAATCAAGAGTCGCGCCCCTAAAGGAGCTCACAATCCCGCGCCTAGAGCTTCAAGCGGCAGTAATAGGAAGTCGCCTTGGTAAAACCATTCAAGACGAATCTCGTTTCGAATTCGAAAGTGTACGCTATTTTACGGACAGTAGAGTCGCTCTAGCATGGATCCAAGGACAAACACGTATTTACAAGCCGTTTGTATCGTCCAGAGTCGCGGAAATCCAAAGTAACAGCGAGCCATTAGACTGGTCCCACTGCCCAACTGATGCAAACGTAGCTGATGACATAACGAAGGGAATTCCCGTTGAAGAAATCAACGTAAGATGGTTGCCAGGCCCAAAATTCTTGCAACTAGAAGAAGAGCAATGGCCTACCGAACGAGGAGCACCGAATATGAAAGAAGTCCATAAAGAACGAAGAAAGGTTACTATCACATGTGCTATTAATGTCCTGGAGCCAATAGTCGATTGTACAAAGTTTTCATCATGGAAACGTCTTCTTCGAACCACCGCGTATGTCCTTCGATTCTGTCATAATGTCCGTGCAAAGTTGTCCCGTGACAAGGACTCTCCCACCTACCAAGGCCCTCTTAATTCCACCGAAATCCAAAGTGCTGAATAATACTGGTTAAAGAGTGCTCAAAACGACCTTATGAAGCGGATGAAGAAGGGAGATTTCAAGACGTTAACCCCATTCGTGGACGTGAAAGGTATCATCCGAGTTGGCGGTCGTGTCAAACCTAGTCTCGTCTCTTACGATAACACGCGTCCAGCCCTGTTGCCTCGAAAGCATTGGATTTCAGTACTCGTCACCCGAGATGTCCACCGAATCTGTCATTCCGGCGTTGACACTACAACGGCAAGAACAAGAAGAAAGTATTGGGTGATTCGAGGTCACGACATCGCCAAATCTGAAAAAAGTCGCTGCACTTTCTTAGAAAGATAGAAGCTAAAGTTGAGAAACAGTTCATGGCAAATCTACCTGCATCACGCCTTCAGCCTTATACGCCACCGTTCATGTTTACCTCCTGCGATTATTTCGGTCCAATAAAGGTGAAGATCGGAAGAAACACAACAATGAAACATTACGGGGTTATATTTACGTGCATGAACACACGAGCTATTCATTGCGAACTCGCTGTGGACGCAAGTGCGATGGACTTTCTTCAAGTTCTAAGAAGATTTTTCGCTTATAGAGGTTACCCGAAGCTGATGCTGTCAGATAACGGACTTCAAATGGTTGGAGCAGAGAACGAGCTTAAAGCAATGATCGAAGGATGGGATAAGAACAAGTTGAAAGAGTACTGTGCAGACAGAGGAATAACCTGGCAGTTTACGACACCTCTCGCTCCCCATCAAAATGGATGTTCTGAGTCGATGGTAAAGTCATGCAAGTTAGCGCTCAAGAAAGCAATTGGAGATACACTGTTGACGCCGTTCGAGTTGTACACATGTCTTTTGGAGGTAGCCAATCTCCTGAATCAACGACCTATCGGTAAGCTGTCACAAGATCCTGATGACGGGGCATATCTATGTCCCAACGATATCCTCCTAGGCAGAGCTACTAATGCAGTTCCACAAGGACCGTTTCGTGAGACTAAGAATCCGCGTCATCGAGTTGAATTTTGCCAAAAAATCGTGGACTCGTTTTGGAAAAAATGGTCTGTCCAAGTACTGCCGTGCTTGATTCCAAGAAAGAAATGGAACGAAAAGAGTAGAAATGTTCGTGTTGATGACTGGGTTATCCTTGCTGATCCTAACGCTGTTCGCGGAAAGTGGCACACGGGAAGAGTTGTTCAAGTATTTCCAGGTGATGACGGACTGATCAGAAACGTAGAAGTGAAGACAGCAACTGGAACCTACAGACGTCCAATCACTAAACTATGTGTTATTTATCCTGCCGAAGGCTTCCAAGATTAGAATGAGATCCTCCCATTGCCCGGGGGTATGTTGCGTTACAAAGGGACTGGAACTAGTTAGCCGCAAAAGGCACCATGGGAAGAGAACACATGGCGGCCATAATGTGAAGGAAAACGTTTTACAAAGTTTTGTTAAGGATTTAACCAGTTATATAGTCGTAAAAGGAAAGAAAACGGACATAGTTTGACAATGTAAGCTTTGTTTGCTTAGTCGTTTATATATTTTGAACTTATTGAACCTTTTTTTAGCATATTCGTAACGTAAATTATTCTCTATTTTATAGCTTCAGATTGTATATTATATTATTATTAATAAAAGTAATCCTGAAAAGCGAGCTATGTTCCGTAAAGATCGAACTAAGGAACCAATGCCATTGAACTGGTGAAAGGTGGAAGTCAATTTGTATATGTATTGGACAACATTGACTGGGAAGAAAAAGTTCACGACATGAGGAAGGACCATCAAAACAAGAGTGTCCATGCTGTTGCCACTACTATTGTATTTGATCGTGTGCAAAGTAGCGTCCATTTGTCTAATAGTGGTTCACAGAAAGTCCTTAAAGATAACAACTTCAGTGAATTAGTTAAACTTAATGATTATGAAGAAACCTCAATGAGAAATAGATACAGGTATCTAATTGCAGAGTTAATGATGAAATATTTTCCAGCATTTAACACCTTAAAGGATAGCATGCCTCAGAGAGTGACTTTTCCTTATGAGCAACAAATGTGCTTGCAATCAAATGTCATCACCATGCCTGTTATGATGAAGGATGAAAATAAGTATGCAGAATGTGTAGATGTGCTGGACACTCTTGAGGATTGGACCTACCAGATCTATTCTTCTGCTGGCCTCTGTTATGCCCCTCCTGCTGAGGACCAAGAACAACAGGACCCAGATCATCCAGCATCAACTCAAGAAGGTCCATCCAGACCAGATCAACCAGCATCCCATATCCCTCCACAACCGATGGATAATGACCCCCTACGTAGTGTAAAGATTCCGTGCTTTGGCGATCAACTTACACGTGTCAGATTTGCTGGAGCAAAAGATCTGAGAGCTGGAAGCCATTTACCAAAACATAGGCTTGACCATTTATACCCATTCCGGATAGTCGACTGGCATACAAAAAAAAGCTTTTTGAAGGTATGGTAATATATATATATATATATATGTATGTATGTATGTATGTATGTATGTATGTATGTATGTATATATATATGTATGTATATATTATGTATGTATGTATGTATGTATGTATGTATGTATGTATTTATTTATATATATATACATATATATATGTATATATATGTATATGAAAATATATGCATATGTATATGTATATATATATGTATATATATATATATATGGTCAAATACATATATGGAAAAATTAACTGCCCCAACCGGGAATCGAACCCTGGTTTCCGAATCAACGTTTCGGCGCTGTGACCTCTGAGCTATTGTGACACGGTCATACAGGCGCGGATTTAGAAGTTAGTCGCATAAATTAGATTTAGAATTTGCAATTCAAAATACCTGTGAATAACAATCCTATTGGATAGGTTTTTGTTCTGAATTATTCTTAAGAAAAGCATAACCAATAGGGTTGTTCATGAAGTGTCTAATTTATGCGACTAACTTCTAAATCCGCGCCTGCGGTCATATATAACTATTATACATAACTATTATACATAAATTTGGTAACAAAGGCCAGAAAAAATACATTACACATAATCCAATCAATGACATATTTTTCTCAAATAGTTGGTGTTCAAAAGGCTCTACAACAAGCAGTCAGTGCGAGAGCAAGGCACTTTAATGTACTTCAGGGAGAAAATGAATAGAAGAAATGTGACCCATGACATCAAACACTATGAAGACTGTGAGCAGTATTTCCTTAGTGTTGGCAAGTGCTTTGTTATTGAAGCTTTGATGGAGTTTTTTGGAATGGACAACACAAGCCAACAGCCAAAGACCTACAGCAGATCTCAAGAAGCAGATTTTGCAGGGTATCAACAAGTTTCTGGATACATTCA
>JAYKKM010000239.1:392500-462500 GCA_035772405.1 Chrysogorgia sp. JL179-B06
ACACGTGACCAGCCCCTGCCAGGGCCTTTTCGCAGCGCGCGTGGGGAGGGGGGGTCGGGCGGAGATAGGCCCTGGGTACGAGGTTGGGGTAATACCTACTCTATTCGTTTATTAAGTAGAATTATTTGTGGTGACCATATTTGTGATCCGTAACCAAAGTGGGATCTTACAAGGGCAAGATATAGCGTGTGGCGAGCAGAAAAACTCTTTATTTCCAGTGTCGATCTCCTGACACAACCCAATAATCTATTAGCTTTGACATACTGAGCTACAACTTGCGTTTTCCACCCAAGGTCACTAGAAATCCATATTCCCAAGTCTTGTTGAGCATCGCAGTTGCTGATTTGCATGTTACTTAAAGAATATGGTTAAATAATTGTTCTTTTTCTGCAATATGATTTGAACTTTACTCTTTTTGTTGTTGAAAGGTATGCCAAATGGTGAGGTTGGTAAAGTAAAGGTTGATTGTTGCACTCCCGAGCGGCTCTGCATTATTATCCGAAGTATCATGTGTAAAAATCGAAGCGAAATATCTATTGATAAGATTTGCAATGCCATTTGGTGCATCAGTTAGGACTCTAGAATTACCTTTGAAACATGCAGTCATAGTATGAGGAGGAATGTTACTCGATTTAGTTTTTAGTTTAAAAAGGGACCAGAATCGTTTAGGATTTACTTGCAAAAGATAACCATTTCTCATAAAATTCTTCTCTACTTTCTCTCAGCAATCGTTTAATAAAGGTTCGAAGAGATCTAAATTGATCTCTTTATTAGTTTGTGGCATAAAGTTGCTTTCTTCTTTGGCAGATGTGTAATCTTGCTATTTAACCAAGGGATATGATTTCTTTTCTTTAATAATCTAGATGGAACATAATCTTTAACCGCTGCAAGGAAAGAATCTTTCCAGCAGACCCAGTCTTCGTTTATATCCCAATTGCTTGGACAGATGTATTGACTGAAGTGCAGAATGAAGTCCATCGAAATCAGCTCTGCAATAATCACTTTTCTTGCCTTCTCTTTCTTCCAAGTTGGTTGACCTAGCCGATTTTAAGCGACAATGAAGATGTTTTCTAGCAGCTCGAAATTTACCCCAGTCGTTGGTCAGACCAGACTTTTTAGCCTTGTTGTATAGTCGTTGCTTAGCTTTGACTAGTCGTTTCAGTGATCGATTAAACCAGGGTAGGTTATGGTGTGAACTAGTTATCCTATGAGGAATACAAGTGTCCATGATATGTCGAAGTTGTTTTTCAAAGTCGTTCCACTTCTTGTCAAACGTTTTATTCATGTTGCAGGACCTATGTTGTGCGTAAAGCTGACACTTGGTGTTGGACCCACTCTTCTTCAGTAAGTGCACTTTCTGATTCTTCATAACAGATCACAAATCGTCTAACCTTTTGTTTACCAGAAGGACAAGGCATAATCTAATCTGTGAATAGCCGAAACCAGAAATCTCCTTGTATCTACACAGGGTAAACAGCTCTGGAGGATCAGTTCCAGGAACAGTGTTGGCTTCAGTGCCATCTTTGAATACAAGTATTTAAGTTTTGAGTTGAGACGTTTATTAAAAGCTACATGCTTCTCTACTGCAGCATTGAGAATATCGTTTGTAGTATTTGAGGCAGGCACTTTCAGCGGGAGTGAGTCACCTCTTTTCCCCCACAAATAGTAGCTTTTCTTTCGCATTCTTAAACACACTGAAACTTCCCAGTGATGTTGTGGCCAATTTCTTGGCAGGCGCAACACGTGTTGTTATCGGGCCCAAAGGTGAAGTTAAAGTATTTGCAGCTGTTGTCTGGTTTTCATTCGAACAATGAGCAACTGCCAAAGAGCTTTGATCATCATTCCGCATTACCACCACTTCTCTGCATTGTGGACAGAACTTGAAATTTCTTTGAAGAGATGAGCCATGTTAATTACTACATACATACATATATACACACACACATATACACACACATATACACACACACACACACACACACACACACACACACACACTATAGACTTTTCTCATTCAAATCACTTGTAGATACGCCTGCGATCTTAAGATTGTCAGGTTGCTGCGCGAAAGGACGCTGGGGAACTCTTCGACAAGGCTCCAAAAACAGTTTGCAGAGCAGCACAGTGAGACACACATGAACAGGGCATTGCAGTTCATGCACGCGAGAGAACCCTTTGAGGTACAAGCCTCAAGGGGGTTGTTCAAACTGGCTGGTCCACAAAAAAACATCCCACCCATGCCACCTGTTCCCAAGGCTCCCAAGGTATCTGACGGTATCTCCCATGCCACCTGTTCTCCAAGGTATCTGGCGGTTTACATAAGGGATGTTGTTGGCCGAATCCACGAGACCAAAGCCAAAATAACATCGACTTTTGGTACAGTTATTAAAATGGACTCTACCAAAAAGGTATTGGACAAGTGGAAAATGGACAAATTTATTCTTATTAACACATTATCTGTTTTTTAAGTTTTGGGGAACCCATCACATTCTGCTATACAGTATAATTTGCTGTTTATTCTTTGTTTCAGGTAATCAAAAAATTGGGAGGAAATGCCAGTGGCACTGCTTTCTGGTGTACCAATGTTGGCAATGAGTTTGGTCAAGTGCTAGTCTGTTCTTACGGATGCAGAGGGTGATGGGCTGGATGAGATGGCAGAGGGCTTGATTTTGCGGTACGAGCATTCACATGTAGCACCCCCAAAAGTTTTATATGTTGACCGCAACTGCTGCACATCAAGATTAAGTGAACAGTTTCACCGGTTTCCAGGCATGGTTGTCAGACTCGACATCTGGCATTTTATGCGTCGCTTTGCAGGCAGAGCTTTCTGCTTCTGGCATCTGGCGAGCAGCCAAAGAATACCTAGCCATGCACATCAGCAAAAAGGAGTTGGCATTAGTCAATACATTAGTCAATACATCTGACCTGCGCTTAAACAATGAAGCTCAATCAGGCGATGAAATAACAGATGAACCTGTAAGTAATATTGCAACAGGGGAATTAAAGGTGTTAAGGCAACCTACCAATCAGGACAGATAACCCAAGATCAAACACACATGGTCAATTCGAGTTTTACTCTTTTTGCTCTTTCAGGAAACTGTTGGTCCTCATGGTATGCTGGGATGGGTATCAATTCAAAACCTAGCCATTGCTCTGTTCAATCTTAGGGATTTGTCAGTGCTGACTGAACCAGTTGCTGACAACATTATTAGGTTATGGGGGATGCTACCTGAAGGACTAAAGGTTCTATATCCACCTCGATATAGACCTGATTCAGCGAATTCAGGTCGCTTCATGCAACGAAAGCCTTTGCACAATCAAACAGTCACACCTGGAACTGTCAGTCTGAGAAGGTAATAATGATTCAGTTTTGACAGACCATTAAACCTGTGGAGTAGTTGTAAATGCATTAAACAAAGTTTACCCAAATTTGGTAAACTGTGTTTCATGTTTTTGGTTGCATAACACATCACTGACCTGCTTGACTGGGATTGTATAAAATAGCAGCTGATTTGCCATTATTCTTGTTCACGTTAGAGCAATGGTTGTAGGTATTATGCACATGTCATCGGCCATCCCCGGAGGGGGGGACCCCGGGCTGGGGCGGGGACTTATTTACATTGTCAATCTCTTTATATTTCCCCTGGGCTTTATTACAAATTAAATTAGCGTAATATATCAATGGCCAAAAGAATATGTAAAATGCCGAAAGAGTATTTAAAAATATGAACTTTTATTTAAGCATTTATGATCAACTTTAATAAAACATAAACATTCAGATGCATAAATAACAATGATATTCATCAATCATATCCGCTTCGTCTTCTTGTATCCCTACACAACTTCCATGGTACCAAGTTTCACAGGTTTCGCATTGGATCATAAACCTATGTACACAAAAAGACAAAAATAATCAGATGGAAAACAAAGGAATAACAAATGTCAAAACAGCATGCGTGCTACACCTAAAACATTTTTCAATTTTCAATAATGACCATAATTAATATAAACAGGTTTTTACTTACCTGTTACCCCAAGGTTGCATACATGTACAATAAACATCATCTTTATCTTTATCCTTATTCTGGTTTCCTGTTACAGTAGCAGATGACAGCAAATTATAAAAACTATATGCTTTAATAGTATTGCATGATGGAAAATGATTGAATAATATTGCATTAAGTGACATGTCAAAGAGAATTGTATACTGTTGCCTAACTAAGCAACTCCAAACATAAATCATTAAACTGTCTATATTTATTTATTAAAACTAACAATTACCTTTCTTCTTTTTCTTTTTCCCATTGTTTGCATTCTGTAGCCACATCTGGACATCGGATTCACTCAGCAAACATTCTTTAGCAAGAAACTTAACATCATTTTCAGAAAATGTTTCATCAGCTTTCACAAACTTTTTAAGTACTTTAGATGGAGGCTTGACAGAACAACCTTTACCATTCTTTTTTATCCACTCATACTGCAATTTAGGTGCCAGATAATGACCAGTACAATTTCCCTTGCACTTCTCACAGTGAGCTGAGAAAAGTCGTTTGGGATCAGGAATTGGCAGAGGAATAAATTATAAAGGAGGGCCATCTTTAAACCATGTTAGCTCTTTTTCAGGACGACCTTTAGGACAGAGTGGATGGACACAATTTTCTTTGTAGCATAGTAATTCTCAACCATGTGGTCTTTTCGAACACACCAAACTTTAGAAAAATAGGCATATTCTTCAGGCTATGCCACCTTCAATTATTTCTTCTTTTTCTTACTTCCCCTTTCTTCTTTTTCGATCTCGCCTCTCTTGTCGCTTGGTAAACCTATACATTTGACAAGAGGAAGTACTGATGAACTTTGCACCACCACAAGGAGCACCATTAACAGTACTTATATACACAGTAATTGCAGCTTCAAAGTTCTGGGTTAGCTTTTCTTTATCCAGTTCTCCATTGACAAAATTGGAACCATAGATGGTTGACGGAATAAAAACATTTGAATGTCCTAAGGCAAGACACCCGTTTTGTAATTCAACTTTGTTGAGGTAGCTACCACCTGCGAATCTTGTTGTGACTATTGTGCAAGCTTTACCATAGTTTATATGTCTTTCAGTCCACATAAATTGCACTTCGTAATGTGACGGACCCTCATCGGTAGCTGCGTCTACCCTTATACAATCAATTTCTCCATTGAGTGCAGACTTAGCTTCATCAAAGTTGTTTAACATATCTAGATCACTAGCATGTTGGGCTGGATTTTTGTGGTGTACTTTGTGTGCTTTCACTACGCCTATGCAGGTTTCTGGTGTAGTTTCTGTCTCCAAAAACATATAAGATGTTGTTTGCAGAGTTGCAGTATATTTGTTCAAGAAATCAGTCCGAGTAGTCAGCTCTGGATTTCCAGCTTCAGCAGGCACCTTGTGTGTAAATGTAGAATCCAACCTAAATCCAGCTTCGTCATCTCTATTCAGAATAGTCTTATCTCTGCCATCCTTCAGTTGTAGAAAATTCAGGCCCTTGTAAAACGCACAGCTCCAGTGAGCATCAACATTGAGCTTTACTGAAAACCCTTTTCTAGCATGCTTCGACACAATCTTGGCAGCACCAAAATAGCGTTTCGCAGAAAGTTTCCTTTTATTCTTCACGCAACACAGTTGTACAATGGTACCATACACAAAACGGACTCCATATTTCTCATCAAGATGTTCTTTGATACGTTTATAGGTCAGCTTTGGTCCACGTTTCACATTTCCACTGAACGTTAAAATTCCTGTCCTTCTCCATGAATCCGCTCCAATCCGATTCTCGCGGGCCAAATTCTCAATATATTTTCCAATATTAGGGTATTTTAGTAACGTCCTAGATACACGCTTTGGAACTTTTCTCTTGAGTAAGGAAGCGACGAACAACTTCTTTAGCAATAAGTCGCTTTTTGAATTTTTTCAAAATAGCAACCTGTTTTCGGATTTTGTTCTGCATCTTTGTTGATCCCTTTAGTTCAACCCAGTCTTCTGGGTTGTCACTTTCTGACTCAGTAACCACTTCGGTATCTTCTCTGGTAGTTTCATCATGTTTCACTGCAAGAAATGCTTGGTAAGACTGGTCAGCATGTCTTTTTTCCTCTTCAGTTAGATCACTGATTGAAATGGAAAAGGAAAGGTCTTCTACTAGCTGTTCTAAACTCTCTCCAGATAAATTGTTAATATTTAATTTCAAATATCCAACAAGTGAAAGCCGCCAATTCATGCTATTTTATTTAAGTATTGATATAAGATCAGCTTCACTGGGTAAAACTGTTTGACGTGAAGAACTTTCTGTCTTCCTGTGACGAATGTCTTTCCTTTGTACTGTTTGAATCAAGATTTTCTTCGCTATCATCATCACTTTCCCAGACACATGATTTCCCAGATTCCCCATCGCAACTGGTGTTTGAAGAACTGCTATCATCAGAGTCAACAGACGTCATGCCAGCTAGTTTGGCTTGAGCAATCATGTTCACAGCTTCCTTAATCTCACGATACTCTTGCACAGCTTCATATACGATCTGTTTCTCTTTATTTAGATTATAAATTCCCATTCCTTTTGCTTCCTTTCCAGATTTTCCTTGACATGATGCAACTCGGATTAATCTTCTGTCTTTTTCACTACTTGCTAACTCACACAACAATTTCAAACTCTCCTTGTCCATTCCTGTTGACATATTCTTCTGTGGAATAAACTTGGAAATACAACTAACAAATTTTATAAAATCAATCCCATCAACATACTCAGTTACAAACAACTGATTAAAGCAACGGAAAATAATAACGGGAAGCTGAATTATACGCCTAACAGCTTTGTGTGATTTATACACAGATCCAAAACACTGCTTGTACACTGATGACAATGGAACAATCCCCTTTTCCATTATTATGTTTGCAGCCATAATAGTAGGTTTACACTTTGGGCAATCAAGATCATGATTGAGATCATTACAATGTTTCTTGACTGCAGTAATGTACTGAGCTAAAGTCATGTCTTTGATACATGTTACATATTACATGTTACATATGTATCGTCGTTAAATTTACGTCCTTCAGTGAGATTCAGTGACAATATTTTCTAAATTTAAATAGACATTCTTCATCATTGAATTGACATTCTTTTTTGTCCCCCAAAGAAAATGAATTTAATACTTTGGGGATTCCGGAAAATCCTGTACAGATTCACTATTTGCTTTGCTCTGTGTTGATGTAGCAGTTGAAGTACTGGCAACATAAATACAATTTTGTCTTACTAAAGCTGGCATTGACATGGTTTCTTGGGAATCCATCTCACTTTCACTGTCACTGCTAAGTATTTCAGTGCTTGCCTGTGACTCGTTGCTTGCATGTGACTCATTGCTATACAAATTGGTTTTCTTTTCACTTCTCTGACGCTTTTCCTTTGAGAAACTTTTGGACTTAGATTCAGCTTTGTTTAATTTTTTAATTCTTTTTCAAGCACCCTTGAGTTGGTATCTGCAGCCTGAAGAAATTTCTCTGCATTGCTGTACTGCTCCTTTTGTTTGCATAATAATTCCATTGTTTCTTTAAGAGAGGAAATACCTTCATTCAACTCAGTAATACCGGAAGCTCAAATTTCAGCTCCTACGTATTTTCGCTTTGATTTAGAGGGCTTTTGGGAATTACCATAAACAGTTGATCTTGATACTTTTTTCACATATTGGTATCCAGCTGAATCAACTTTTCTCCGGGCTTCTTCGAATAATTTTCCTTTATTTAAGAGCAGATTGGCATCACCAGTACACAATTCGAAAGCTGCAGTATTAACACTTTCCTGGTATTTAGTTAGGTTGCAACACTTGAAGATTTGAGATCTTTCCTTCAAGTCACCAATACTAAGCTCTACAAGTTGTTTCCCATGCTTACTCTCTTCCTCCTGCAAGACCAAACGATTGTTCTATTTTATATTTAAAACTACATATTTAAAAATTATGTACATTTTATGCCATCCTAAAATATTTTGTTTGGAAATGCGTAGTTTCGTTTTTCAATATAAAAATATTCTTAATACCATTGTAGTTTGAACTATCACTTTTCTCAAAGAACTACATACACTGGTTAAAACAATTTTGTTCACAACAGAACCTGAAGTACAGCAATCTCCTTAATAAATCTCTAAGAAACTAACCCTAGTCAAACAAGTTGAATTTCTCAGAAGAACTGAGTAAAACACAAGACATGCTAGTGTATAATTAACCATGTATAGCAGCTCTGTGGGCTGAAAATAATTCATAAATCACACTATTTATTAAAACATTTAGACAAATAACAAGACCAACTTTTTTATGACCAGTTGACCAATTTGACTATTGCCATAGAAAATGAGGTTGAGTTTAATTGTTTGAGTGTAAATTTAAGAGTTTTAAAAGTATTTTAGTACAAATTTTGAACAAACAGCTATAAATAGTTTCAACCACAAGTTGCTCTTTGCCAAACATTTGAGACTTTGATTTGCCATTCAAGAGATTGATTGATCTACTAATTATGTAACTATAATTGATGATTCCTTCTTATTTCTAAGCTGACCAATCCGAAACAATGTTACATAATTAGTAGATCTAGTGATAGATTGGTCAGCTTAGAAATAAGAAGGAATCATCAATTATAAACTTGTACAACAACCAATAAAGTTAAAAATATTGTAATAGTAACTCCCAAGTATTTACCAAAAAGGATTATGACCCAGACACCCCACCCTCCCAAAATGTTTTGCTTCTTTGGCCTGCCCACCAAACATCCCCACTGCTCTGTCACCGAAATTAACAAACCTACTGGTATGCACTGCAGTAAAAATTGTCACAATTGTATTATACCTCAGTTAATTCAGGCCCAATAATAATTTCGTTGTTTGCTGTTGTCAGTGTTAACTGTTAGACATAGATCTAGTTTTGGTACTAGCTAGAAAACATGTAAGATGTGCATCTAGTTGAAATGTCACATTATTGTTACTTTAATATTAAACAACAAAATTTAATAGTTGTACAATTAAACTATTCAGCTGTATTTGGTTATTTGTTTATAAATATTATATCCCTACACTGACAGTATACATCATAAAGTGAAATTTATGAATTTACCTACCACTTGTTGGTAAAGTTTCTTTGCCTTTGGAAATTATATCTATCTCAACGTCAACAGGAATAGAAATCTCTGCATTTATAGATGTGTCAACAAAACGGAGCACTGTTCCATCAACGCAACAACTAAGAGTATCGTTGTCGTCTATTTCTGTCCCATCATGCAGGGAAATTTTGATGTTTTCACTGTGAGTCATTTCAACTTTTTCTTTTCCTAGTCGGTCGTATTAAAACGTTAAAAATAAAACAAAAATCTGGGTAAGAAATCTACATTTTGCCAATGAACTTTTTAGACCTTGTCTTTAATATATTAATATGCTCATGAATATTTTATTATCATTCTATAAACAGAACATTGTACTTAACTAGATCATATTCATAATATGTAAAGTAGTTGAATGGTTTTAAAAACAAAAACTTTTACCAACCTTTCTTCAACAGGTCCTCAAAGTTTTCGGCAACAATTGCCTTCTTTCTGTCATTGCCCCAAACTTTTATAAACATGATTGCAGTTGATCAGATCGGATGGATATAGATTAAATTTTCACGATCGATATAAAAGAAAACTTCAAGCCTTTCGTCGAGACTTTGAGTTAGGATAATTATATTACATGATGTATCGACGTCAATTAGTGCTGACCATATTAAAATGCATGTGCTGAGGCGCAATTTCAATTCCCCTGATATTCTCCGGGTCCCCGAGCCAGTTGCTACAAAAGTTTTGATTTCCCCCTGGATCATAGAGCATTTTGTTTATGAATTCCCCCATAAAGTCCCCTCATTTAAATAAGTCAGCCCGGGATCCCCCCTCCGGGGATGGCCGATGACATGTGCATTGCATTGAAAGTATTAGTAAGACATATCACCATACGACATGCTAACCAGCCAAACTTTAGGATTAAATGTGGGCTACACGAATGTCCAGAGGAGTATACCAAAATGGATTCGTTTCGGAAGCATCTGAGAAGACAACATGCTGATGAAATGTCTACCGAAACAACTCCTGATATTTCGGGAAACGGCCAGCAACAAGATGAGCAAGAACTTGGAAATACTTCCGATTCACGATCGACCTCATTTATATCGTCATCAGAAGCAGAGTCAAGCGATAGCGAAGATGAGCATTTCATTTCGGTATGTACAGTATTTATACTTGTATATTTACAATGCTCCATTGTATTAAATCGCCTCAAATTAAATGTACTGCCATATTAAATATATATACTTATTTTCATTCTTAATGCACCTCTTTTTATGCTATTACTTATAATAAAACTAGTTTTGTTTAGAAGTAAATCGTGTTTAACTTAATTGTTTAAAAGTCAGCGGTTTGTATTTTTACTTTTTTAAAGTAATGTATTTATAATCAGTCGTATCACAGATTCATATGTTTACAATCTTTTCAGATGACAGTATATATAATTATAATACAACTACAGTAGGATCAATCATCTCAGTTTCTAGCCCACATGTTATTCAGCATGTGGTACTAAATTAAACTCTCCCTAAGGTTTTATGGTGAAGGGGTGTTGAAATATACATATTTTAAGACCAAACTGGGACCAGTTGCGAAAAATGAAACTTCAAGGTCTTCTGGCTGGAATTGAACCTGCGACCCTGTAATGCTAGTGCAGTGCTCTGAGCCTAGTCACAAGTTCTGGATATATAGTGGTGGTAATGCCGGAATACGATTCTGGGTATATTAACGGACTGAGGTACGAGAGTGAGAGACGACTCGTGAAGTCGTTCGTGTTTCTTTATTTATTATTGCTCGCTTCTGCGATCACAACTAAAAACTAACTACTGTTACAATTCATGCTCTACTTATATGGGTTCTAAAGGCTAAATTAGCTACATGAAGTCATTCTATAATTCGGTTACATTTACGTCAACTATGATGTAGAGTTTATTTCGAGTCAATCACAAGGTCATTGAGTCATGCTGAGTAACAGCCGCTTCTTAATCACGTAAACATTGAAACTACTAGAACTGTAATCAAATACCATAGTTGCACACACGACACGTCAAATGGGAAGGTTGTGAAACCGGAACTAATCCATTGCCTCACAGACTCACACATACAGTGTCTATTTTTGGCACAATATATACATTTTAACCAAACCGGGACCAGTTGCGAAAAATGCAACTTCAAGGCCTTCTGGCTGGAATTGACCCTACGATGCTGGTGCAGCGCTCCGACCACTGAGCTACAAAAGCTGTTGCCGAGAGCCCAGTCACAAGTTCTGTATATATAGTGGTGATGGTGTTGGGAGAAGATTTTTGGGTATAATACAAGTAATATTTGGTATTTCACTCAATTTAATTGAGTGGAATGCCAAATTTGCATTTAATCAAGTGAAATGCCAAATATTAATTGTAATATACTCAAAAATCTCTCCTTAGATTGGTGCTCACTTGACCTTTCTGATATTCTTAACTGAGATTCTTGATCTTCGTAAGCACCAGTTTAGAGAGTCATTTTATTTAGTACCTGTTTAATGGTGCCATGTTTTTTTTTAGCTAGTGAGTGGGGCAAGTGTTAAGTAAAATGAGTAACAGCACCCACTTTTTGTATAAATGCTATACTGTATGTTATTGACATGCTTCTAAGTAGTTTCTTATTATTTTCAAAAGGTGGTGGTCAATAACATTGTTGAAAGCTCTAGTATTCGTATTGAGCAAGTCAAAGAAAATCTGAAAAAAGGTAATTGGTTGTATTAAAGGAAAAACTGACGAATTAACTAAACAATCTGTAGAAAACATTTTTGACATGTTTGAAGACCCATTAGAAGAATTGAAAACAAGCCATCTACATATGTAGAGTACAATATGAACTATATTAATCCAACTCAGTATGTACCTGGAAGAAAGATTTCATATAGAAACAATGGTTCAAAGAGGCAAATCTGTGAGCAGGATGCTACAATGGTATATATTCCCATACTTGACAGTATTCAGCAATTGCTTTCAAAGCAACGAATCTTTGATCTGGTTATGAGCAAGCAGAACATTTGTAAAGAAGGAATTCTATATGACGTTTGTGATGGACAGTGTTTTATTATGTGAGCATCCAGATGGGCTGCAAATAATCCTCTACCATGATGAAATAGAAATTTGCAACCCATTGGGGAGTCACAAAATTGATTTGTATTACTACCCCCTGGCGAATATCAACCCAAAGTTCAGGTCAAAATTATGCGCAATCCGGTTATTTGCTATTGCCAAGGCAAAAGATGTATTGAAATATGAGCAAAGTAAAATACTTATACCTGTATTTAATGATCTTCATGCACTGGCAAATAGTTATTTATTCAACATTAATGGAAGACAAACAGAATTGTATGGTGCTGTTGTAAGTTGCCTAGGTGATACAGAAGGGCAGCAGCAATGGGGCGGATTCAAAGTGAAGGTTGACTGGGCACATCAAAAGTGCCGCTCTTGCTTATGTACTTTCAATGACATCCAAGTAAATTTCAAGGATTAGCCTTTTCCCTGAAAGAAATTTGGAACAATACTCCCGCCATTGTCACGACATTGAAACGGCACCAACTCCTGGAGTGAAGAAAGATACAATACAATATAATTTATTAGTTAATCCCCATAAGGACTTTTCATAACCAATTTACAAATCAATAAAATTAAATGTTACAGTATTTACATGCAAATAGTTAAATAGTTAGATTGGCTTTGGATGAACTAAGAGTATTAAAACTTATTCTTGTTTGTTAACAGCTTTCTAAAATCCTCCTAAAGTTAAAAAATTTCGAGTCGAGAGACTAAATGAGTTCCACAGCAGTGCTGCATAATTAAAAAAGGATCACTTAGCTTTAGATGTTCTACATCGCAAAATATTCGAATCATTTGCCTGTCTAGTAAAATGATTATGAATTTTCGAACGGACTACCAGCTTAGAACTTAAGTATATACTGGTGCCAGACCATGAACTATTTTGTACATCATAGCATCACGGTACAATAGCAAGTCATTCACGGACAACCAACCCAAATTATCTAAAGCCGGGGTAATATGTTCATATTTTCTACGCAAATTCTGAACTTGTTTTGTTGTAGTTTCTTAATGTTCTTTTGAGTAGTACCAGACTGTTGAGCAGTAGTAGAGTTTACTGAATGCTAAACAATTTATCATGGCCAACAAGGCGTTCTTGTCAAACAGGTGTCGACTCTGTCAATTTGACACAGAGTTGATGTTAGGGTCGACGTCAAGGAAGTGAAGTCAATATTTTATTGACAATGGCTATTTAACATTACAACAACTGAATGGTGCATTTAACCAACTCAGCTTGGGGTACCACAATGAGGCAAACAGACCCCCTCCTTTAAGAGAGACCGTCTTCAATGGTCAAGAGAGTTACAAACAGCTGAACAAGCCAGAATCTATTTAAAGTACTTGCCTTTTTCCTTAAATGGGTTAGTACAACATGGAAATCCCTGCTACCAATTGTTGAAGATAATTTCCATTGTATGAACTTGTTTCTCCCCTGTTACCAGCAAAGAAACCATTCAAGAATTGGAAAATGACATTGATACTCACCTCCAACTGTTTAAGCAATTATTTCCTGACATTAACATTATGCCGAAAATGCATTACATGGTCCATATACCCAAGCAAATGATACAGCTTCAACCTATAGTAAGACATTGTTGTCTTCGTTTTGAAGCAAGATACAGATATTTCAAAGATTTAGCACCACAGCAAGCTTTCAAAAATATTTGTTTATCACTGGCCGAACATTGTCAA
This sequence comes from Chrysogorgia sp. JL179-B06, assembly GCA_035772405.1. NCBI lineage: Eukaryota > Metazoa > Cnidaria > Anthozoa > Scleralcyonacea > Chrysogorgiidae > Chrysogorgia > Chrysogorgia sp. JL179-B06. The sequence continues at coordinate 406,376 of JAYKKM010000239.1, forward strand.
TTTGATGATTGTGCAGACTTTGAAAATGAAAATCCAAGTCATCATCCATTATTTTTAACAGAAAAACAACTTGGACCAACAAAACAAGTGATTAATGAAGACAGAACAGCCTTCCTTGAAACAATTACCTGTGCAGGATTATTTTACAACCAAGTGGGTTAAAGTGTATGTTACAAAATATGCTACAAATAACTTCTGCATCATTGCAGTTGATGCAAACTTTGTAAACAAGATGCCCGTGTTTGGAAAGCTGGAAAAAAATTGGTTAGCAAATGAAGAAATTATCTTTGAATTTACATCCTTGAACACTTTAGAGTTCAATTGATGTAATGGCTTATGAAGTTGAAGAGGCTTCAGCTGATAATGTCACCACATTTGTCCACATTGATGTGATGCTGGATTATACATTACAAAAAATAATTAACAGACTTTGTTTCTTTAAAATATGATTTAAGAGACATAATTAGTCAACATATTGTAGGAGACAATCCTTTACACTCTTAAGCTTTTCTGTCAGGTTACGGGTCTGCATGTACTGTATGATATGTTTTAAATTTATTACATAGAGAATAGTACATGGATGTGCAAAAATATGAAAAGTATTTGAAAAGTGAGACATTCTGTCCAACACAAGAAATATAATAATTTCTAAATATCCATGTATTGTTCTCTTTAGTATATAAAATGTAGCTACTGTATAGCCATGCATGTTGCCCCATAAATAATAGGACAGAAAACTATTAATCGTGATAATAAAAAACCTATATATATATATATATATATATATATATGTATAATGAATATTCTCACATGTGAATAATTTTATTTCTGGTGGAATCATGCACTGATAAAACACTGCGTTTTATAATAAATACCTTTATTATATAGCAAGTGTCAAAAGAAAGTCATGAAATTCAACTATTTGCCAGTAACAGCTCTGAGTGATAAATAGGGGCCGGTGAATAATAAAATCATTCAGATCAATACCAGTTATGCAGTCAAAACAAAGGTCCCCTAGCCAAACCACTGATCAAATTTACTTAATCTGTTGTGCCCAAAGAGTGTCTTTAGTATTTTACTCTGGCTAAAGCCTGACGATTTTACTTGTCAATAAGATAAAAGAGTTAAATTAAAGTTTGACACTTGTATCTGGTATATAATAAAATATTTACTTACTGGGACCTTAGAAAGCACCATGTACTTTTCCCTTGGTCTGACTCCCAGTAAATAAATGTTAAGTAATTAATTGTTTCTGTAATTGTAGTTAATTCCACATTTTTTCGATATGCAGCCTCAATTTGTTAGATTAAATGCTCATTATATCTCCTGTTGGCGAGATATTCAGGTTCATTCAGATGATGCTTTTTCCATCAAGCCTAGGTTTGGTGTGTTCAGATATCTCTGATGAATAAATGTGACATTTTCTAATTAAAAGTATCATATTCTCCAAGAAACAAAATCAAAAAATTTTAAAACAAGAAAATATATCTTATCAAGAATAAATATCTTAAAACAAGAAAAAATCTTGCCTAGTTTTTCATTTTTTGCTTACTAGTCGTGTCTCAGGTCCGTTTTCGCAATAGTTATTCGAATTGTTGTCTAATGTCTTTAGAGCGTATGTTAAAAATGTCTTTTGGATATTATAATTTCAGGATTCTTGGTTTGCTCAGTTATATGAGAAATTCCGTAATGAAAGGAGAGGAAGCCCAGATCCCGTAGTTGTTCTGCACAAAAGAGCGAAAGGTGCTGGTAAATCTAGTCTCGCTGTGGGATTGAGAAGAGGTGGAATAAATTGGGAGCCACTCTTCCCAGAAGGTGAGGATGAGACATCGTTAAAGAAGCATGTAGAATATATGCAAAACGAATGGTCAAAACGTACACCAACCAGATGGGGAGAAAATCAGAAAAAGGATGATGCTAACTTTTGGTATATACTTCATGGTAACACTAGACCGGGTTTCCATCTGTTTTTTATACCCCTAACCGTAACTCTAATCCTAACCATAACCCTAATAATAACCGTAAAATATGGTGGGAAACTATATGTATTGTTACCATGAAGTATATCCCTAACTTTTCCTGGAGGAAGGCGAATGATGAATGCCCAGTTACCACTCAAAGACATATAATCGGAATACCCGGTAAGTTATGTCAGACTTTGAGAGGTTTATCACTTTTTGGTCAAGGTTTCCAACAAAATCAGCGTAAATGCTATCAGTGTTGAGGCTGGACAATCCAATGTCGATTTATTTAGACAAACAAAACAACTGGATGGCAACATTACAAATAGCAATGGCCTGCTTTTAACTACTGTAGTTGCTTTTTTGTTTGTTTTTAACTATATGGCTGTTTGAAACCATTTCTGATTAAAATCATCCAATCAGGATTGCACTGTGCAGATTTCCCACTAAAATACTGATGAAATGTTTGCATCTTAATTCTTAACTGTGTATTTTTGTTTGAACATATTATCTGCTATAGATTATTGCTGAATTTGAAATAATTCTAGGCATGAATGAAAGTGTGATGGAGAAGTTTCGGCATAACTTCTGCCAAGCAGCTGAACCGATTATACAGCTTACAGGAAAGATCATGCACAAAAAGGAGCAAGTAAATACTTATTTAAACTTGCTTGAGCAGCAAAATGAAGATGACATGCACTCCAGGTGAGAATATTAATCTTTTTGCATGTGACATTGCTAACTTTTGTTTTTAAATTTTGTATTGAATTTGTTATATAAGTAATAGTATAAAGGTGGATTAGCTCTTAAACGTTCTGCTCGATGAGTGTCATTTATCAAGACCCAAATTTAGCAGGGTGTTTAATAGCTAATGCACCTCTTTTTATGCTATTCGTTTGTGATATGTTTGTGGGAATTTCTTTTGTGGATTAGTAAAAATGAATATGAGGTATATTAGTACCAGGAACATGTTACATTGTACGTGTTTTCCAAATTGTTTATGTCAAGTTATTTCTGGTTTATGTTGATATAATTAAAGCTAACTATTCATATACATATTCATTTGTGTTGGGCACATTTTTAATATTTATTTAAAAAAATATTACTACAGCCAACTATGTTACAAACCAAGCCTGTTATACTATTACAGATGAAAATTTGGAAAAAAATTCCACAAAGCCCCGTTTTTTATTTGTTGCCAATTGGCAACATTGCCCGTTCAGGGGTAAAAAAATATATTAATTTTTTGCTGACTCAGCAAATTTTAAAACTAATTTGACTATGAAGGAAGCAAAATTTGTGAAGAAGATACTAACCAAAAATGCTTAAAATCATCGAATTAGTCCAATAGACCTTACCCACTATGACGTTTGATGGCGCCATTTGACTACTAATACCAGAATGCCTTGCCAGCATCCTGACTACTTGAGAATACTTGCAAAGCATTCTGGTAGTAGTAGTCAAATGGCGCCATCAAACGTCATAGTGGGTAAGGTCTATTAGTCCTACATGCAAAGAGGGGTGAAAATATGGGCAATATCTTATTCTATTTTATGTTTAGCTGATTGGTTGCCAATGAAGATATACAGTATTGCCACATAATTGAAATATAAATTTGGCAATCTGCAAAGAGGTGTGGCATCCAAATTATGACAGCTGTCTGATTGCGACTCCCAATTATGCTAGATATACAGTATACCAGAATCTACATAATATATACTAGATATAAATACATTATGTTATTAGCATACATGTCCGTATAATAATTCAAGAGTTCAATCATTTTGTATGGAAGTTTTTGAAACAGTTGTTTGCTTTGTTGAAACACAAGCAAACATTGCATTTCTCACAATACACTCTGCTGTAACCAGTCTTACAGTGGCGACAACGGTTCTTGGTATCCCTGTGTTCTGGCCAGTGATGAACACTATCAAGACGTACATCCATTACAGGTATCGGTGTATCTGGTTTCCTTCCTCTCTTTTCCACATTTGGCTGGGCTCTTTCGATTGGTGGTCGCCCCGAACTTCTTCTTACTGACTTGTTGCACTTGACAAGGCCCTCCGAAATGTCATGGGTGAATTGAAGAAGGGGCAGCTGTTTCTTCCTTGGGATCTTCTGTTTGTCGCAGTGGCGTCAGTACAAAAGCCAAGCACTTACTTTTGCAATATCCACACAATGGAACAACACTTTCAGGTACAACCTTTTCGTTTTGATCTTTGTGCGGTATAGAGCAATTAGCATGTCTGCCAAGTCAACACCACCCATAGACTCATTGTAAAGTGACACCAAATCTGGACACTTCACATCGACATGCTTCCTGGCTTTTCCATCCCACCTCTTTACTGTCTTGGAAGCTTTGACGCCAGCGAAGGTAGATACTAGTTGAACACAGCTGTTGTCCAACCATCTGACCAGATGAAGCTCCGATTTAGAATCTGTCCGATAATCGAAGGTTCTTCGGCCTATCTTCTTCAATTCCTTCTCAGTCTTCAACGGACATCCAGCAATTCTGTTCTTGCGTACTGTTGCTACGACAGAATAGCCTTGTGCTTTTAGTTGTAAACACAACTTCAATGTCGTGAACCAATTATCAAAGCAACCGATGGTTATAATGCTTTGGCAGATTCTCGCACAATTTCAAAACCACCGCACCTGATGTGCATTTCTCTTTGTACCGGTATAAATGAAAAAATCATAAATCATGGCACTTTTACCAGCACGGACAAAATTTTTAAAACCCCACTTAGTGGGTTTTTTGGGGTTGTACTGACGAATGCCACTATACTTGGTCTTGGCTGGAATGATTTGTTCATCAATCGAGTGATTTTCTTCCTGTTCAAGTTTTAGACAATTTTGTCTAACTGCGTCAAGGACTGGCTGAACCTTATACAGGCGGTTTTCTTTGTTGGCAGGATCATCAATATTGGCATTATCATTTGCAAGAAGAAACTGTCTCAGCTTCTTGTAGCATTTCAGAGGCATAACTGAAGCAACTGGCTCATACCGGGATGCAGTTGCCCAGTATAGTTAATAATTAGGTGCTTTCATTACCCCCATTTTCATCTGCATACCAATTAACTGTTCGATTTGTTCCTTGGTAGTAGCGATACTTTTACCTTCCTGCTGCACACTGTACAGGTTAGTTTGTTCAACGAGATTTTGGGTAATACTATCATCCCAAAACATCTTGAAGTACAAAAGTGGAGTCAGTTCATCAACATTACCAGGCAATGTAAAATCTGCTCCAGTAAAGGATACATTGGGGAGTTTTGGTTCCTTCTTCTTCCATTTGAACTCCGGGTTTTTTACTTTGGCTGGTGGAATTGCACGTCCATCTTCTACTACTTCTTGTTCCTGTTCCTCTTCTTCTTCTTCTTCATGAATTGGGATTTGAACACTGTCACCTGAATTTTCAACCAATTCTACTTCGTCATCTTCTTCATCTTCAAGCTCGGATAACTCAGAGTCTGAGCCCGGATCCAGAATAAATTGTGCAACTTCTGCTGCACAATAACGCACTCTTGTTCGCCTTTCCAATGACATAATTTATCTGAAGAATGAGTTCAAGGTATATGAATTATTAATCAAATTAATAAAATTAGCTCTAGTTTTATGTTCATTATGTAGAAATATTGTCACCATGTGCACAACTTCATAACATAAATGGGGTCCTTCTTCGTGTAGAGGACACAGAAATTTGCATAATAGAAAGTTGGGTTTAGAAGTAGGGTTAGTATTTTTTATTTTAGGGTTAGGACTAGAGTTTTTGTTTGGGTTATGGTTAGAGTTTTTGTTGCTGTAAAGCTTCTGATTCCTCCGAAAATAACGTTTATCAGACTATGACGTAGTCTGTGTCCTCTACACTAAGAACGAGCCCATAAATGAGCACAACATACTTCAAATATAACCAAAAATATATATAAGTTATTGCTTGGAACAATCGCAAATCAAACAACTCATGATGACACTGATAAACATGAATATTTGTAATATATTTGTAGCCTTACAGCCTACAGTAAATTACTTCTATTAGAGCAATAATAAGAGCAATTGAAGAACCAATGCTTTGAAACATAAGTTACAAATGAATAATAATCGTACCCCTGATCGGGCACAGTTTCCATTTGGAAACAAATAGTTTTAAGCGGTCCGAGTAACACATATTGTTTAGTGAACACGACTAAAGAACCTCGAGAGAAATAGTCTGAAACTTCTAGTTTCGAACGATATATATGGCTTCAGGAATAATGTTTTAAATATATACAAGTAATGCGAGCAGAAATCGGCAGCAATGTTACACCGAAGCATAGCAAACTACTCACCTTTTAATCTTCGAAATCGCACGCTTCTTCCTAACAAACATGGCGGCAAGAAACAACACGTGGATGGTCAGTACTTCGTGTTAGCAAGCCAAAGACCTTTATGCTTTGTAAATTACGATAATTTATGCTAATTAAAGATTTTGTTGCCATTTGGCAACAATGCCCGGTAAAGGGTTAATGCTTATACCAAATCGAGATGTTACCATGTCCTAATGATTTGTCAATGTGCAATGTGACTTTCTTAAATGTTGCTTTATTTTTTCTGTCAATGTAGATGAGAAAATGGTGGTTGCACTAGCTGTAATGCCATATTTAATGGGAAGCAGAAATGCAAAGGACATACAGAATGAGGTTGTTTTATTTTATCAAGGTAAGTTGACATGTGTATTCTCGCAAGTGTATGTACTTACTTTTTATGTACTTAATACTGAATTTATAATTCAGTTTTTTTTGTTATTCAAATTCTATTTTGCTAAGAACCATAATAAAATAAGGTGTTAAATTGTTGTTTATTTTTCCTCTTTAACATAGCAAGAAGCTGATCCCACTGCTTTTGCTGAATCCCCCAAAACACCTCCAATCATCATAGTTAAAGGAACCTTGGATGCACCGGATGAAATTGTAATTGCTGCTGAAAACCAAGTACTTTATTCTGTCAGTGGTAGTTTATTATAAGAATATCTTTCTTTTTTGGGGGGCAGCATGTTATGTTTTTATGTTTAATTACCGCCAAATCCAAATGTTATTTATTTTAAAAAATGTATCTTGCATGTTCAGGATACGAAGAAATTACCGACCACAATTTCTCCAGTTAATGACATCAATAACATTTCCTTTAATATGTAATTGCTTTAAGGTATCAAGCAATGGTGTTTGCATCAGCATGGGCTGGTTAGCAAGAGGAGTCTTAAATTAATTTCTACAGTATTTCAGTGCACTGTGACATCAAAACGTCTTCTACTCCGATTGACCAGAGATCCATCCGATTTATACCTTTCACTCAAATTTATTTGTGATACTCCATGTGGTGTTGTCAGACATCTGGAAAATCGAGAAAAAGAAAGTTGTCAACATCTGTGGGATGAAAATGCTGGTTGCTTTCAGAAACCTTTGTGAGAAAAATTGCCAGAAGAAGTACTGAATAATTAAACAATTTCAAAATCCTCTAGTATAGCATACGTTTACAATATCATGAAAGTTAAATTGAAGTGGTTAGCATAAGTAATTGATTTATGTTAATAAAACACCAAGGTCTACTTCCACCTCAAACCACTTGTATCTCAGTTACCATCTTGCATCAATTACCATCTCACATTTCCTGGTTTTCTTATTTATCAAAACCACAATAACAACAGTGAAGTGTATCCTTAACAACACGAGGAGGTATAGATGATACACTAACAGTGATGGCTGATGAAGTGGCAGCCAAACCTTACTTATGCAATCATGTCTAAAGACATGAAACCAACGCTGTCTATAAAGACTGTGCTTGGCTTCTCTCCCCTGGATAGTATTAATTCCTAAGCCTGTCCCATATTTCTCAAATACCCATTTTGAGTGGACGGTAACTAATTTTCCAACACTCCACACAGTTGCTGAAACACTACTACCAAACAAAACCATAGCAGTAAAATAATTATCAGCTAAAGATGGCAGTTTTAAAAGATTTTCTTCACTCAGATTATGTGGAGAAATATGCCACACAACCTCTAAGCTTGACTGCAGCAAAAGAAAGAAAAAGAAGTTTAGACAACAGTTTTAAGTCATGGGAATCTCCCCTCTAATGGCATTCACCAAGTACATAAAGCTATGTAAAATTAATTTTGAATCCTTGCCAGTAAACCTGTAAGAGAAATCTTTGTCCCTTGACTGGTCATCAATCAACCATTTTGTCAGCTGTCTCTTTAACCATCCAGCCTTGACTTCACATTCCATTGCCTTCAAATGCTTTACCATTGGGCAAGAATGAGGTAAATGTGAAAGATTGCCTAGGTTTGCAGGTAAGGAACTGATTGAAAGAACAACTTTAAGAATTAAAGAGTGCAAATGCTGAACTGCATTATTTTTCAGATGCAGTGGTTCAATCACAGCTTTATCACAAAGCCTGCTAATGAGTGGAAAGAATTCTTGTCTTGAGTTCTTGCTAGCAATGAATTTTGTTATTTTAGACCTATTCGTCTTCTTCGTAACCTTATTGGACAACCCCTTCTTAAATTGTGCCACCTGTTTAGCAACTGTAATTCTGTCCTCATACCTCCATTGCTTCATTTACAGCCAGAAGATGTGCCAAACTTCCTACCAAGTGTGGTGAGGTCAGAATGGGGAACATTAGCAAAGCTAGAGAAGTATGTTGCAGCATTATTGAGTTCACCATTAAGGAATCCTGTGAATTTCAAGCTCAAATGAAAAACAAATTTGCATATCAAGAACACTGTAGGTCTTGCTTTCAATTTTCTCCATGTCCTTCACCAGCTGATTTGTGTACAACTCAACCACCTTATTTGTTCGATTTATTTCGTGTCTTATATTTCGGCGCAGACTCCATCATCTACGTGTCAAAAGAAGGATATTTGGAACGACCCATTGGTTCATACACTGTACCTGGGGGAGCTAACGGACGAGCTTAATGGAAATCACATCACCACGTTTGTGTCTGGCAGCCCAAAAATTATAGTTATCAAACGAACACGGGTAAAACAGGTTCGAGGGATTATCCTCAATTATAAACCTACCACACCCATTTTCTATTGTTCCCAATTGGTTTTGGTATCTGACTAAGACCTCATTCTAAAAGTTAGTGGCAGCATTTGATTATCGACAGGGGAGATTAGGGTTGACTTTACACACACATTACAGGTCTTGAATTAGAAATTGAAGACTCAGTATAGGTCCTGAATTTAAATTCAAGACCTATACAGAGTCTTGAATTTCAAATTAAAAACCTGGAATGAGTGTTCAATCAAATAGCAGTGAATACAGAAATATTTTCACTCAACAAGAAATTTACTCAACATAGACAAGTTACACATTAGTATTTAGTCAATTCACAACAAAATTTTCCAAAACCTCTTGAGAACAATAGAAAATGGGTGTGGTATGTTTATAAACAACATATCCTATATTTATAGAACCCAACAAGACGGTAATTTCGATATCATGTCAAACAGTGCGAGAGGAGTGAAACCGTAACTGTAGATATTCCTTTTAAAATTGTACGTGATTTTTGGCCTAGATTCGTGGTGTGCAAACCATGGTTAACTAAGGGCCATTTGGGGAAAATTAATGAAAAGAGATGTACAGTCGAAGTGCGGCAACATGCTAACTAATTTTCGATTGGCAAATTATTCAATGCCAGTGGCCATGCTGTTAAGCCTAGCGCACACTGGTGCACTTAGCACCCACACATGTCACTCGTGGCAATTGTGACCTACACCAATTCCTAGTCTGCGGGGACCAAATTGAGATATTTTGTCATTCGTGTCGTAAAATCCAATTATCAAACATGTTTGATATTTGCTATCACGCGTGACAAATGTGCCCAGTGTGCGCTGAACAAATGCAATTAAATCATGCAGCAAGAAATATGTAAATGCGAACTACAATAAAAAAAACTAAACATGGAGAACGAAAGTAACGATTATTTGTCTGAAGACGAACAAATTTTGCTTTTCCTTTTGCGTCGGCGTAGGAGACGCTAATTAAGGGCAGCCAAACGTAAAATATGGACGAAACGATGGATTTCGAGAAGACATGTCCAAGGGGCGTTCAACAATCTTGTCAGAGAAATAAATGCTGAATATCCGGAAAAATGCAGGCAATTTCATCGACTTGATCGGGAGTCTTTTGAACATATCTTGGGGATGGTATCGTCCTTGATATGTAAAAAGGAAACGCACATGCGATCTGCGATTAAACCTTGCGAGCGTCTTTCTGTTACCCTACGTTTTCTAGCAACAGGTTTGGAAAGACATTGATATATATCATATTAATATTAAAAAAATATTGTTGGCAAGAGTAGAGGTTTGTGTGGTTCTGTTCACATTGTTTTTGTTAATACGAGACTCATTTAAACATTGGAAATTGAAGTTTTATATTAGAATTGATGTCACCTATTTACACATATTCCTTGTTTGAAATAACTCAAGTGAATTTTACGTATCTTAACTTGTACTCTTTGTTCACCTAAATCACAATAATATATTTGTGATTATAGTATTCGTGATAATACATAGTTCCTTTTAATAACTAATAAGGCCGCCTCTGTCGTAAAAATTGGCCTGCTAAATAAAGGTGTATCCATGTATCATGCCTTCGTTTCTCTTTCTAACTAGGAGAAACCTTCAGGAGTTTGTCGTTTCAATTTCGAATTGGTGAGAGAACTATCTCGGAAGTTGTCGAAGAGACTTGTCAGGCACTTTACATTACACTTAAACAACAATATATGAAGGTGACTATCGCTTTAAGCTACACAACGATTTTATACAGACGTTTACAACTTTCTGCATGTTAATAACAGTGATATTTCACATAAGTTACCACATGCTACACAACGTCTTCATTACATATGAATCATTCCAGTATGTGTTTTTTGCTGTTCATCATGCGATGAAACAAGTATAGACTCCCTTTCATTGAAGACTTTACACCAGTTATTCTGATCGACGTAATCACCATATTGCGTAGTCGAGGACTGAGGGTTACGGTGACATCTTGTTTCGATAGATGGTATACTGTATGATCGACTATTCATACCTATGACATGAGGGCTTGATGACGTTGCTGACGGTCTAGGAATAATGTGTGGTGTAGATATTGGGTGAAAAGCCTGTTGTTGTGGTTGTATAACTGATGTAGGTTGAGGCGTTATGACACTGTGTTTGTTCTTAAGTTGTCCTGTTTGAGCCTCGAACAAAATATTATTGATTTCATGTTGAGCAAGCATTCTTGTAGCTGGGTCAAGTTCAGACAATGCATGGACAACATAGCTACCAAAAGCATCAGCTGCACCTTTGTTTTGGTTCTCCAACATTGCTTTCTTGCTTTTTCTTTCGCCAATGGACACTGCTAAATTTTGTATTAATTTGAACTCTTCCTCTGCTTGCTTCTGTCTGCTTCGTTTTATTTTTATTGGTTCCTTTGTGGATTTTGGAGACTGGACCTCATGTGCATCCTCTAACAATGGTCCTGGGGTTTCTGAGTCCTTCTGACCGTTATTGTCGTCTACTTCGACGAGTTGTTCGTCTATTGCATCTATTCCACTAGTTTGTGCATCACAAATCTCATTAAAATAAATAAAATATTCGAATTTAATATTTAGAAATGTTTTATTTCAGACACCTTCAACCATATTGGAGTGGTTGTATATAGCTGACGAATTTAAGAAAAAATGGAATTATCCCTGCTGTATTGGGGCCATTGACGGGAAGCATATTGCGATACAGCAGCCTAGTGGAAGTGGATCGGAATATTTTAACTACAAACACTTCTTTAGCGTTCTGTTGTTGGCTTTGACTGACGCCAATTATAAATTTATTTACGTAAATGTTGGTGCAGCAGGACGAGCAGGAGATGCTGGTGTATACAATGACTCCAACCTAAAGAAAGCTGTCGATGAAAACCAGCTCAATTTGCCACAACCTACTTCTCTTCCTGGAATTACCTCTTCCACCATAGATTACCACATTATAGGTGACGATGCCTTCGCAATGAGCAAACATCTAATGAAGCCTTATCCACACCGACATTTAGATAAAGAGAAACGCATATTTAACTATCGTCTATCACGAGCCAGGTGTGTGGTCGAAAATGCTTTCGGTATTCTTGCGAACAGATGGAGAGTGTTTCTGACAACAATAAAGCTATGCCCGGAAAAGGTAACAAATCTAATCCTGGCAGCGTGTTGTTTGCATAACTACTTGGTTGAACGAAACAAAGGTTACTATGTATCCGTAGCAGATGTAGAAAATACTGATCATACTGTGACAGGTGGGTCATGGCGAAGTGACCCATTCCTAACTGCAATGGATCCATACAACACAGATCGTAACCATTCAAAAAATGCTAAAACGCAACGTGAACTACTGACAACTTATTTCAGTAACCATGGAATGGTTCCATGGCAAAACAGTATGATTGACTAACCGAAATACATTTATTTCAATATTGTGTGCTAATTTGTATATGAATCTGGTCAGGACACGAATAGTCGCTGTAATGTATTTCGTAGTTTCTAAATGCTTTTAATGCTTGCTTTAAAACTATAGCGTAAACCTAATTTGCTGCTTTATATCAGTTGTAAATGTCAATGTAAAACAAATACGTACCGAATCCATGCTTGAGATCGGTGCTCGAGTTGCAACGAAAGGCTCAAGAAATTGTAACTTTTCAGCAAGCCAATGTGCTCGTTTGGAGAGGTTTTTTCTCGAACTGCCACTCGGCGCCGGCTTTTTAATCCTTGTGTAGCTGGTTCGCAGTGATTTCATTTTTGCTTTCACCCAGTCCGCTTGAATGAGAGATGATGACATGAAATTATGATATACATATTGCACATGAAACAAGCATGAAATTTGGATGCCTTCACAGAATTTCTTAACTAGCATTACACAATGTAACTTTCTTCCAATTGCAAGAGGTACCAATCCTAGGGTTTCTATTAACCAATCAGTTTCAAGTCCCGAGTTAGGAAAGATCAGTTTCCCTGCTCTGCGTTGAGACCTCTCGAGAGAAATCAATATTAAGTTATCCACATCCCTGCCAGCTCAACATCGCAGTAGTCCAATGTGGGTAGAAATCAAATTGCTGTATATAATCTATCCACACCAACAATCATGGAAAACCCCTATGTATATATATGTGTCTTAGTAAACACAATTTGAATGGGCCCTATATATTTGCACTATGCATGCACCCGGCCTATGATAAAGATGCACTTTCGTCCTTCAACAGCCAATAGTGTCTGTTTATACTAACTATTACCATTAATGTATTTAGTTATTTACTTTTATGTCATATAAATTCAGACAATAGAAAGCTTGCAGAGATATTGTCCACTGAAAGTCTATTCAGTTTTGCAAATGAATGGGCTATTATCTAATTCAGTACAACTAAAAGTAATAGTAAGAACTAAAAGAAGTACAGTACTGCGCTACACAAGTTTCAAACAGCAAGCGGGCGAGGGGTTGTTGCGTATACGTATTTCTAGTTATATATTAATACAAAATTTCCCAAACAGGATTGATAACAACTGCTGTACTTAGCAAGTATAACCTTCGAATCTGATCGCCAGTGAGTTACATCAAATTTAAGTATTTCTTGTTTGGCTATTGTCTTTCTGACTTAGGCAAAACATGCATGCCCGCTTGGTTACTTTTATATAGTATATACTTGTACTTGTATATAGTTTATATATTATGGAGATTTGAAAATAATACCGAAAAACAATTACAATGTCAATGGGACAATGATCGGGTTACAAGTATAAACAGAGAATTGGCACAGTTTGTTTTGTCCTATTCAAGCAAGTTAATTTTTTAATCATTTTAGCAGACTTGCACTTGTGTCGGACACAGTTTTTGAAAAGCAAAAAGATATCCGATACATACAGTTGCAGCTCGATTGATAACATGACTCGAAAGAATGTCGGGCACTACTGATAAAACATGTACATATAACTAAGAAACAAACCAGCATGAACAAACATGCTGATTAGTATTCATGGATTTATCAGGTATAAAAGCCTTGCGCATGACTAAATACGGAAATGTGATTGGACAATTTGGTTAATGAATATTAATGAGTTTTTTAAGTAATGTTTAAAACACTAGCAGCAGTGTTTTATCAGATATAAAGCACGAGGCGCAGCCGAGTGTTTTATATCTGATAAAACTCTGCTGCGAGTGTTTTAAAATGCTTAAAAAACGACCAGCATTTGGTAAGTTCGTTGGCGTAGTAATTTTGAAAAATAACGTTGTCTATAAGCCGAGAAAATCAAAGCTAAAGTTTATGTAAATTAGGATGAATCTTTATCACATATAAAAATACGACACGGTGGTGATTTTCCTTTGTGTTTTCCTCATGAATTATTAATGAGTTTTTCTGTAAATTTTTTTAGTCTGATATTGTGAATAGGTTTAGGTTTTAGTAATAAAATTCCTGTTTTAGTCTTCACTATATATAATGTAATATATATATAAATATGTAATATATACAAATATGTATTATATATAAATATGTAATATATATAAATATATAAGGAAAATTTCTAGTGCTACCATGCAGTTGCGAAAAATGCAACATCAAGGCCTTCCGGCTGGAATTGAACCCGCGATGCATGCTAGTGCAGTGCTCTGACCATTGAGCTACGGAGGCCGTTGCAGAATATACAGTACTCGTGACTGCTCACGGCAACTATCTCCGTAGCTTAGTGGCCAGAGCACTGCACTAGCATCGCTGCAGGGTCGCGGGTTCAATTTCAGCTGGAAGGTCTTGAAGTTGCATTTTTTGCAACTGGTCCTGGTTTGGTCTTTCACCAACACTCGAAATTTTCTTTCACCATAAATCCTAATGGCAGTTTGAGCGCTCTGGCCCCATGCGCACTTCACGCATCTAGATGTTCTGATCGCCAGTGCTATCCCACAAGCGTTTGTCAATGACGATCGTAAGTGTATAATAGTCCAGCCAGACTCATCCAGATTGTTCCAAGCTACACTGATGAGCTGTGGTACAGCGAAACATGTGTCTGCAGATTGAACTATACAGTACTGCTCAGAATTAACCTAACGAAAAACGCGTTCCGAACGCGTCCCTAACGTGGAACGCGTCCCGAACGCGTTCCAAACAATATACTTCTGTTTTAATCTCGTCTAATGAACATATACCATAACCAGTCCAGCAATCAAATGATCAAGTTAAACCCATTTAGCAGTTTGCTAAAGTCGGAAATTAACGAACTTTTCCAATTAACCTTTTAACCGAAGTCACGACTCACAATGGTGTAACGCTTTCCGAACGCAAACGCAGTGTTAGGTTATTTCTGAGCAGTACTGTATATGTATATATGTATATATTTAATAGAAGTTATACTTTTCCCAGTTTTAACGTAGCGAAGAATAAACAGCAAATCACGTTCTATACTAATAGAACAATAAAACTGACAGCGATCATCTCAGATTGGAAAAAACGTGTTTTTCATCTTAAAATCCTAGATTATTGGCAAGCAACCAAATAGTGAAGTATGGGTGTTCAACGAAAACGCCCACATGGACAAGGATGGCAATTGTATAGCTATGGAAAATAGATCCTTCCTATTGACTAAGGATACGAAACTTCCGGAGCTTCAAAATGTACTGGGAGGTAATGAAATATGTTAATCAAATGGTCTTTTCGAGTATGATTGCAACGGTTGATAAACTGGATATAGTATTTTTTCCTATGCACATTATATTGGGTACATATAGTTTGTAGGATTTACTTCGAACCAAACAGAAACGCTCCAAATATGACCAGTGCCTCAGCTCTGACCAAGAACCAAAATATATTAAAGCTCTTTTAATATTCGTCGGTATTCAAATCGCATAAATCGCGTGGACTGCGTGGTTTCTAAACAATATATATAACTATAACATAAACTAAGGTACTATTAAGGTAAAATTAAGCAAAGTAACTACTGTTCCTTTGATCGTACCTGACTATGTCCTTCGTAACTCCTTTTAACTATTAAACTAAAACGTTTATCAAAATACAAAAATGGCTTCGAACAATTTCCATGTGTTTGTGTCACGTGACTACGCCCGATTGCGGGTCACTGCCCGTTCTCTGTCTAGATCCTACATAGTTCATATGCCATCATGAGGGCATATGAACGATCATCCAACATAAAGTGCATGCCCATACTTAATTGAATAGGTAATTAATATTATAATTATATACACAGTAATTAATATTATTAATTACTTTTAAAACAGAGTTCGATAATGGTGAGGCATTGCGTGATCTTATACTAGCAGAACGTGAGCTATTCCAGAATAATTTCCCCCAAGTGATAATGGGTCATGCAACTACGATTTGATCGTTCGCCTTTTCGATGGTTGTGCTACGCCAGTTTTTAAGGGAGAACCAGTGTCAGGAAAGACTACAGCTCTACAGGCCGTACTGAGCGTGTTTGGATTAAACCATTTTAGCAGTGGTAAGCCTTCATTATATATATTTTATCTTATGCATACTTAGTCGACTTTCTCTGATCATCAAATTTATTCGAACTGATCTTTTGTACAGATATATTGACTATAGTTGAAGTATGTTTATCAATTATAGATTTCATTTTAGTGCTACCTGTTTAGTTGTAGATACTCAGCTAACGTCACAAATTAGTAGAAACAAAAAGTGTTGAGTTGGTCACTGATTTTCTTATTCCTGTATGTTTTGATGAACAAATCAGACAACAGCAAAATAACAACGTATTTGTTTCATAAAATAAAAGTAGAAAAGAAACTTACTGGCACAACCGCTGTTAGGATATACATAAACAAAAACAAACAAGTCGGGAAAGGATCGAGAAATAAAGCAATTCCAATAATTTCAAAAATTATTATAAATTAAAGTTGTTTCAATGTAAAACTGAAGCAGCTTTCTGAAAAAAGAAACTATCTTAAGGAGAAATCGTATCGTCATAAAAGGCCTTGACTTTTTCGCTTATTGTACCCCCTGCATGATCACTATGCTATATAGTCCTAATTTTCAAATATTTGTTTTCATTGCTTATGATTAGAATGTTCCAGTAAGTTCATTGAAAAAAAACAGGCATCTACAACGATACCATTTGGCTGGGATGACTCGTCTAATTTGAAGGCGATGAAAAGCGTCACTATAAACTCTTATAACGCAGTGAGTGCATGTTCTTAATTTAAAATGTTAGATACTACAAACATTTATACCATCTTTTATATAAATGCATTAATTATATTTTAGTATAGGAGTATTTGTATACCATAATAAACAGAACAATACATATAGATCGCTTGGAAATATGAAATTAAGTATAAAGTACCATTACCTCGATTAAACAATGTTAGTATAAATACAATTGATTATAGCAAATCATGTGCACGCTATTTGATTCTTCAGATTATTTCACGAAAATGGCTGCCAGCAGATTTGTCAGTGTGACAGATGATGAAACAACCAATTTTAAAGAAAATGCTATTCCAAAAAGTACAATAATCACCTGTGTATATTTATACTAAAACAATTATTCACCTCAATGTCTGTGAATAGTGTGTATATTTACCTCCACTTCGGTGAATAACTGTTAATTATTCGATTATATTATATTTTGTGAATAACTTTTTTTGTTCCAATCTATACATATAGTGCAGAAGTGCTAACATGATTTCATGATTGAAACCACACACCGTTCGAATAATAACCACAAACGAGGAATGTTCAGACTTCAGTAAGACATATTTAATGATTAGATTATGAGCTTAAAGTCTACATGTAGTATAGTTAAAACATGAGTGGCCGATGTTTATGGGCAGTTACAATGGTGAGCCGTACCTAATTATTAGAATATATGATTCATACTTTGTTTGGAAGTTATAGAAATGATACAAACAAATTATTAGCGACTACGACTTCGCGCCAACAACGCAACGTTGCGACAGAGATAAAAGCTTAGAAATATATAACGACATAAATATATGAATATCGATCATTTATCAATTTATTATAATTGTTGGTAACAACTTCTAAATTGTTACAATTGTTAAATACATATATATTTCCTTTAAGAATAAAATCTAGATGGTTATGAATTCCGTGCGAAACCCTTTCACCAAAGCTTTCTGGCAGAGAACTCCTAAAAGCGCAAAAGAACCTTCGTGGTAGAATGGAGAATGCGCACAAAAGTATAGCGGTGGTCACGTCATTGCTGTACAATGCGCTGTATGCATACGAAGACGACGAAGATTACATGGTGGTTTCGGATAACATAGAGAAAACACTATCTGGCAAAGGACAAACGTTAGACCAAAGGGCACAGCAAATGTTAGTGCTTTTACTTTTCAGTTGCAAAAAGGTAATGAATGTTTTACGGATGGAGTCATTCGGTATTTTGGCGCGCCGGTAAAGGGAGTCAAACACACGAATGAGATAAATACAAACACGAGTGCGAAGTAAAGTACAGTCGTCGTGTACACTGCTATTATCCAACTCTAAAATATTTAAAAATATTTGTTCGTCCCAATTATCGCCAAACAAAGTATTTCAATGTCTTTCTGAAGTGAACATCAAAGAGAAGTGAGGAACAACTGGTGTAGAACCAGGTTTTTCATACTCGAAATAACCATAGTTAATATAACCCAACGGGGTTTGGAAGAACGGGTCATGTGACAAAATATGTTATTGTTCACTGTCACGTGACCACTAAGGTGCATCAGAGCGTTCAATCGAATAGGGTTTTCATAAGCGAAGCGACGAGAAAGTTCACAAAAACGTCGATTTAGCTAGTTTTACGAGATGCCGGCAGCCGACTGCTCTATATTTGGTTGTGGCATAAGTCAGAAGCATACTGGAGTAGGAATTTTCCGTATTGCAATTGAAGAGGACGACTTAGCGAAGAAAACATGGCATGCGTGGATATGTGTTGTATATATATTACGAAGGACCAAGAACTTGAGACGGCATGAAAGGTCGACTATCGCATCTATGTTTTCGAGAAATCTTTTGAGACAGAATACATTGAATGTTGCAAGTATATTTTTGATATTTCTATAAGTAATACGGCATTAACCTGTAAAACAAGACAAACGTTGGACAAGTGCGTTGACCATTCCATGGACAATATAAACGAAGACAAATAGCTTATTTGTGTTTATTTATCAATAAGCAACTGTCTCATACAGTATGTTATTTAAAACTTATACATTTGTTCGGTTGGTCTTCACATGGGACTCCTGTCCTGTTGATCATTCCTTCAATCGTGTTCAAGTATTGCACTCTTTATTTACTGTATATTTGCATTCTTGTATGGTTGTAAAGTTAATAAATAAATAAATAAATAAATAAATTTGTTTGACATACATTATTCAAAAGTAACGAACCGTAGACCAAAGTATGTTTCTTTACCCGTTTAGTTTCGAGACGTAAGAGACAAGTCCCAGGAGCAGTGTCTTCGATAAATTTACCAGTGAAGAGAAAATTTATGAATTTAAAAAGAATTAGATTTTGCCTTTGAAGATGATATGATGGCCAAAAACTAAGGATGAGGAAGTGTTGTTTTTCAGTTCTTCCACTCAACCTATAAACTGATTTAGCTTCTTATTATACACTGGTCTGTTGCTGCCAATCCAACTGATTTATCTTCCCAATACAATGGTTTGCTGTTAATCCAACTCAACTACAGTATAACTGGTCAGCTACTGCTCATCTAACTCAACTATAAATAAACTGTTTTATCTGCAGGCCTGCTGATCATGCTGAAGTCTGTTCTGTTGCTACAGAAACTCATCCTATTTCTTGACAGATTATAAACCTCACAGCTTGCAATTCACTAAAATGTGTGTGTATAGTCTTATTATATGTATATATAGAGGATATTACATGGTGGTGCGAAGATATGAATTTTCTCTTCGAGTGGTAAAAATAATTTTTTTATGAATGAGCCGAGAAGATAAAATTCATATCTTCAAGCCACCTTGTAATTTTCTTTTTATTATATAGATTCAATGCAAAAGGTGTGAAAATGTTTAATCACGTGATCAATATCTAAACTAGTGAGGATATGGAAAATATTCACTGCATATTTCTTAGTAAAACACTCCCATCTATATAATAAATAGTCTTATTATATGTACAGATGAAGGATATAGTTGTAATATACTGTAATAATAAATAAATATGAATTTAAAATATTAATTGTGCAGAATTATTTCCTAATCCTGCCTAGACTCTTGATGTGTTGCAAGGTGGTAGTATGCTGGCAAAAAGTTTTGGGAGACAAAATGCTCATGTTTTGAGAAAGATCCTTCTTTCAGATTTGAAGAGATCTTGCTCGTTATTATTTTGTTCCCACATAATTTAGCAGTACACCATCTTTTATGTTGATAAGATTAGGAAGGCTAGGTTAACCATCAAGTATGGTTTATAGACAATTACATCTTGTCACTGGGTTTCTTCAACTGTTTACATAAAACTTTCTTTCTTTGCGTGTATGCTGACTTAGTTTGTAATTATTGACAATATCCTAACAAAAGAAAACGTTAAGACCTAACAGTAATATATAATTTAACATTAAATTTAACAGGGGGGTGAGGACAGAGTCTGCTTTCGCAGAATAATTTTGATATTTCTACATCACAATTCAATAATGTTGCATCACAAGATTTTCACGGGAAGAAGTCAAGACTTAATTCATACACTATTTTGTCCACTGGTGGACTAGTGAACTTGTCTTTATTGACGTGTGCTTCCTATAATCTAACTCCAACACCTCTGCAATGCTGATAACCCATGGATGGGGAGCCCAAAGTCCACCCCTATGGTTGTTCGCATTGATGAGATCAAGGCTTGAAGTTCTTTGTTCATGGTGGAATGCCATCTGATCTTGAGCAGTTTTTGCTTTTTTGATATGTTGACCGTATTACATGGCCAGCCAAATAAGATAAAGGGCCAAATTCCTGGGGAAATTCCTAAAATTAATGCAAAATTACATTGAGATTTGACATGGTGGGAACAAGATTATTACACAATGATTCCAGGTGAGGGTAGTTACAGTACCGCTCAGAAGTAACCTAACAAAATCCGCGGTTAACCTAGGATGATCCGCGGACGATCCTCGGGTCATCCGCGGTTGAACCGCTGGTCATCCGCGGATCATCCTAGGTTGACCCGAGGATCGACCGAGGACCATCCGCGGATCATCCTAGGTTCGACCTCAACCGCTGCTGCGCGGTTCGTATGGCGTCATTTCACGAGTGTAGTGTCGGAAGAAGTCGGTTATTTCCAAAGTTTAGCGTCCTTCCTTCGCACGTTGTCTGCACTTCTTCGATTGGCGTTTGTCGTAGCTTGGCAAGTTCGTTTTCAAATACCGTTACCGTGTTTAAATTGATAATGGGAAAGCTATCTCGATACGTGAGGGAAAGAATCGTCTCACTGTCGTCCTCTTGGGTAAAAAAGTCGCTTATTTCCGAAGTTTAGCGTCCTTTTCCTTTGCGCGTTGTGTTAATCGTTATAAGCAGTTATGTGTGTTCGACAATCGACAGTTTCAAGCTTTGATATCTAGCAACAATGGGAAAGCTATCTCGATACGCGAGGGAACGAATAATTTCACTTTCTTCTTCTGGAGTGCAGGTCACTAAAATTACAGATCTGCTTCAACAGGAAGGAATTAAAACTTCGAGATCTGCTTTAAACTTGTTTCTTTCCCGATAAGAATGAGATAAAAAAAGTCATACAGTCATACTCTAGAAATACCACCATTCGCGACAAACATATTTTTGTCTAAATATGTGAAGCTTGTGCCGCGGATAAATTATATTACTAGATGGTGATATAAACGCCGTGACTCCGTCTGTGGGTCCGTTCATGCGAAGCATTCCAAGCTCTGTTTGACAATCACTCTCAGGGAAACATGAAGAGAAATGTTTTGATAAAAATGTATTCATGAAATTTTCTATTCCGAGACTCGCTATTGCCACAGACGACAAAAAGGACACTTGCCTGCTTCGCTACTGGCACTGTTGACATGCTTCTGCCATCATGCATTTGGCCTGCTTTGCCACTGGCACTGTTGACACGTAGCCTGCAGTTTGCCACGCTTGAAACAAAACTGAAGCACTTTGAGTGACCGCGCGCTTCGATTGCTCAATATCAATTTTCAGGTAAAGTGATAAAGTTGGGCTATATGTCGACGCAGAATGCAAAAGTGGTTAATGAAGTTGTTAATGGTTACCATCTTCTAGCAGTACTATAGCAGTTTAGCCTGACAAAATAAATCGGACGCTCGTTGATTTGTTTACTTGTCCGGTCACTCACGGGTCACTCCGGTGGTACTCTCTTTGAAAAGTTGTACTCCCTCATGATTTTATAGTATATATTGCATGGAGGTATTAGTTATTAGAGAATTACTCACAGTTTTAAGTCTTTACAATGAGAGCGCCTGCCAGTCTCCAGGCATGCTCTTCTCACCGTGGCGAAAGCGCCACGTGCCGAATTAAACGGAAATTGACAATACACATGTCAAAAGCTCTGGCTTAACTTGAGGTTTTTTACGTTATCTTATAGTTCACATAAGCAATCAGTTACATACATGAGAAGCATGTCGGATAGCAATGCCAATGATATACAGTAGTTCATCAAACAATATTTTTTAACGTAGTACGGATTTGGAGTTTTGAAACTTGTCAATGGACCGTATTATATGCACGTGATAAGATCGACCGCAATATTATTAAGTTCGACCGCTTTGGTCGGACATATGCTTATTCAAACGTCGAATTTGTCACTTATCTAGGTTCGACACATGATAAGTTCGACACATGATAAGTTCGACGTTTGAAACGGGATGAGTATAATATAATATACCCGATGAGTTTAAGAAACATGCGACAGCAAAACATGCCGTTGGGTCAATAAACGGCTCGAAACACAACAGTTATAACATAATCGTAAATCGTATCAAGATGCCCGTTAAATTTTCTTCTCCTAAAATGCTTTCACGCAATAATAGTTATTTGGTAAGACTATTTCGGGAAAAATTATTGTTAACGTTATTTGATAAATTCCAACATAACAGGCTTTCAGTTTGTGCATTTGTACCAACGTCGTCGTCGTTGTTAGGAGTTCAACCACGAAATCGTTATACATTGTATGCAGAATACAGAGACTAATATAAGAATGACTTCAAAACTGCTCCAATGATTACCAGTTAATAATTCCCTTTGTTTTGAACTTGATACGGCAAGTTATTTGACGTCCGCGTCATGTCTTTCTGCTGCCGGCTTTTGGTCGGATGAACTCGGAACCCGAAGCGTTTAGTCGACCGTTGCGGTTAGATGTGTAGACCGCAACCTAACCGCTACCTCACCGCTTCCTCACCGCTACCTCACCGCAACCTCACCGCAACCTCACCGCATCTCCACCGCTACCTCACCGCAACCTCACCGCAACCGCAGTGTTAGGTTACTTCTGAGCGGTACTGTATGTTCTATTAAGCTGTTTACAAAACCATAAAACTATTAAATTATGAAATGAGTACCATACAACTATTTTATGAAAGAAATATTGAAATAAATACCTCAGGATCAGATATTTCATTTATATCACTATCAACTTGTTCAAGGAATCCAATCAAGCGTTCAGGAAGGTGGATGACCATTAAGAACAATCTTTTGGTCACTATACGAGTGAAAATATTCTTTCCAGTTGTTATTTGTAGTTCCATAGAACTTTTAAATTTCAAAACGTCATACTATTGATCGCTTCGACAAACGAATCGCTTGGTTGTAGCTTAATAAAAAATTTTTTTTATTAAGATGTGGATCTTTCCCAGGAAAGATCCACATCTTCCCCATGGAGGAAATATGTGCCGTCGGAAGGGGGGTGTGAAATTAACTTCAGATTAACTGAAATTATTGTAGGATGTCCGAAGAGGAGGGGAGGACTTATTTGCCATTTCCACTGTGGGTGAGTATGGATATTTTCTGGAATGATCCAATCTAGAAGGCGTGGGCTCACTTTGCAGTTAAATAACATGCGTTTATAGCATCAAAGTTGGATTATTGTAACAGTCTGTTATATGGCCTTCCGTCCAGTGATATAAACAAACTGCAGCGAATCCAAAATATTGCTGCCAGGTTATTAACTGGTGCCAAACGCAGAGATAGTATCACGGAAATTCTTGAGAAATTACACTGGCTACCAATAAAAGAACGGATTGTTTTTAAGATTTTATTGATCACGTATAAAGCTATACACAACATGGCTCCTATTTATATATCCGACCTTCTCACAAAGTACATTCCAGCACGAAATCTGAGATCTGCCAGTAAGTCACTCCTGCAAATGCCTTGTAAGGTGAAGACGCAAACCTATGGACAAAGATCGTTCTCGTATGCTGCTCCATACCTATGGAATTCCCTTCCAGAAGATATGAAAAATTATAATAATATAAATTTATTTAAGTCATCTCTTAAAACATTTTTATTTATTAAATATTTTAAACATTAATTGGATAATATAGTTAACATATGACAATTAGATAATATAGTCTGAATTGACTTTATTATTGTATTTGGAAACATATTTTTAATCATAATTTAAACTTAGTATATATTTTAGGATCATTGTAAAAAGCATTGAGACTTCGGTTTAATGCGTTTTTAAGAACTTACTATTATTATTATTATTATTATTATTAAATAACAATTTGTAAACATTACCATGCAGCAGTGTCTTTTCCAGTGGGATAATACAGTACAACTCTATAGGCTTACCAATAATGACACTACACAAAGCCCATAATGACAAAAAGGAAGATAGCTAAAATTGCTTGCCACATTTACTGCTTCAGCCTGCAATTCTATTATTATTCTGGTATGATTGGAAAGCAATATGAGACAGAGCAATAGCAAATATTGTATTCTTGTCCATTATCTTGCCATGGAAACAATGACAATATATTATTGGATGAATTGAATAATACAATGAATGCTTAAACAATTCAATACTGATCAAATATTGCAAATAAACAGGGACACTTTCATCACCAGTTAGGCCTATGGAACAAGCATTGAAAAGGTAGTTCCCATTCCCTGTTGCTCTGTAAATGAGAGGGACAGGCCTGCTGGCCACCCTTTTTTGCCAGAATTAAATCAACAATATAATGAAGTGTTAAAGCAGCCTAATCAAATGACATTCTACTGATTACCCTCCCCCCACATTTTCACAAGTTACTACAGCCCTGAAGCAACATAAAAGGTTATTTGGAAACTCATAGTCACTTGGAATTATATGGTCTGGAAACATAGCGAACATCAAAGCAGCTAATAATAAGCTGCGATTTATGTTGAGGATGCCCTGAAAGTGCACCAATCATTTGTTTTACATTCATTAACATTTATATAGCACGGTTGAGTGATTAAACCCAAATGCTGCTATTCGCCTATTCCTGCTAATTGCTTCATTAGACAGAAAATACAAATGTGTTCAGCAAGTGTAAAAGTGCACACATTTGCATAAACATGAACAAAAACAAAGACTTTGTTCCAGACAATGTAAATGTAATTCTAGTGACTACATGTATGCCAGTATGGACAACTCAAGCAACAATTATTTAACCCCTTATAGTAATGCATGTACACATTGCATGTACACATTGCATGTACACATACAGTATCCAACAAAACTAATGGCAAATATTAATTCAATATAATATACAGACTGTATGCATTATGCATGTACAAGGGTGGACTGGTGGTATTATGCTGACAGAAAATGGCATTTTTCCTCGCATTTTTCTGCACATATGACATGTGATATGTATACAATGACAGACGCAGTTTATACTAGTTGTCAACTCGTCTCACTCTAGTCTAGTCAAATGTTGTGTTGGTCAAATATTCTGTGTGAATGATAAAACATGATTAAAATAAGTTATATATACTGTACTTCTTAGGATTGTTGATATTTACTCAACTAGATAATTTACCTCCGTCACGCTGTGACTTCACAAAATCGAAACTTTGAGTCATCCGGGTCCCGACATCCATCAAAGAATCCAAGAATAGAGCTGAGTGAGAGCTTAATTGGTAGAAACAGTGTTGCCTTTAAAACAATCCCGCACACTTCGTATTGACAGGAAAACGCTAAAGATCGCGCCAAATTTATTTACTACCATGTTTACAGTATCGACCGCTGTGCAACTGCCACAAGGTCGATTGCTTCAGTCATAGCTTCAGTCAGCGTCAATCTCATTGGCTTGCTTCAGTCAGATTATGCGGGGGAGCATTTTCATTGGTATGCTTCAGTCAGATTTGAACTGACTGAAGCAAGCCAATGACAGAGCTTTCCAACTGAAGCTATCTCCAGAAAGGCAGTTAACCCGAGTCTCTGCGCCCACGGAATTAGGCAGCGGTAATCATAGCAATACTTCAACTAATCCAATCGAAAGGGTTCACTAGCCGAGAGACTGGGCATGAAAACATTCCGGTTCAATCATAATATAATTATTACTTGAAGTACTAGCGTGGATTTAACAGAAACAATCGCGGGGATAAAATAACTCGGTATAAAATGTCAAATGCATGCTGAAACTCGGATTAAAAAATGAAAAGAGTAAAACATGCATTTGACATTGCAATGAAGAAAATCGTGAGTAGAAACATTTTATTTATAATGTGGATTTTCTTGTCGAAGCTCAAAATCTGACTGACGCTTGAGCATCAGTTGCATCAGTCTGGATCCGCCCCTGTAGTTACTCTCCAACCGGGTTTGGAAGGCCGGCATACTTCAATTTTGGGTTATCCGTTTGAATCAAAATATAATATTTGGGTCTTATAGGCGGGTGCGAGATCTGGGGAAAATCTTACAGAAGGGGTATCTAGTACGTATTCCTTATAAGGAGGTACAAATAGAAGGCATTGACAACCAAATAGAGTGATTAACGAGCAAATAGCTGACACATTGAACCCTCGTATACCAGCCTCCTAGTTAATTGGATTGTAATAACCGACCCCAAAACAACAAAGGTCCAAACTCTTTGGCAAACGTTTTCTTGAGAAATAAACCACCCCCAAGCTATAGAATATATCAAAGGAAAGTTAAATGATCTATTTACAACATACGTACCATGCCAAAAAATATAATTTTCGTAATACGGATACCATCTTGTAAACAAAAACACGAACTTTCGGCTGTCTTTGACGAACGTTTTCTTGAGAAATAATCAACTCCCAAAGCTACAATATATATTAAAACAAAGAAAAATTATCTGTTTACGATATGCGTACAGCTTATCCGGCTAGCGAACGTAGTTTTCTTAAAAACAGCAGATAATCGAACATATCGTAACGTGTTAACTGGTACGAGTGCCATGTATTCGCTCGTAGGCCACTTCCTTATATGGAATACGTACTAGAAGTACATATGGATAGAACAGGCGGGCGAGGGGTTATTGCAGAACGTATTTCTAGTAACTGTTATAATGATCTAATACATTGTTACAGGTTGTTGTAGGTCATTCCTTCTTTTAGTACTTACGGTTAAATTCGATGTAGTTAACGTTACTAAAAATGTGGTTAAAATCGATGTAGTTAAAATTACCACAAAAATCTTAGTTATTCTGAACTTTATTTAACTACATTTTTGTAGTTAAATTTACTACTTTCAAACAACAGTGTAGTTCTGATTTTCTTTGCTTACTTCATGAATTATAATTATAATTCGAGATAATAAAGTAAACAATATTTGGGAACAAGTAATATTTGGCATTTCAGTCAATTAAACTACATGTTCTAAGGATTTATGGTGAAGAAAATTTCGAGTGTTGGAATATATACATTTTAAGACCAAACCGGGACCAGTTGCAAAAAATGCGACTTCAAGGCATACCGGCTGGAATTGAACCTGCAACCATGCGATGCTAGTGCAGTGCTCTGACCACTGAGCCTAGTGACGAGCCTGGTGACGATCGAGCCTAGTCACGAGTTCTGTATATATAGTGGTGGTAATGACGGCATGAGATTCTGGGTATATTACAAGTAATATTTGGGATTTCATTTAAATTTAAATCCTTAGAACATGTAGTATAATCGAGTGAAATGTCAAATATTACTTGTAATATACCCAGAATCTCATCCTGGCATTACCAGCACTACATATACAGAACTCATGACTAGGCTCTCTGCAACAGCCTCCATAGCTCAGTGGTCAGAGCACTGCACTAGCATCACAGGGTCGCGGGTTCAATTCCAGCCGGTAGGCCTTGAAGTTGCATTTTTTGCAACTGGTCCCGGTTTGGTCTTAAAATGTATATATATTCCAACACTCGAAAAAATCCTGAGAATATTTTGGAACATGCACACGCATGTGTTTACATATACTTACTGGAGCACTTCCCTTGTGGTTTAGGTAGCAATCTTTCTTATGGCTAAGCATTATTTTAAGTGCAACATCTCATTAGTTTTTCTCTCCTCCAGCTTAGTGCATATCGAGCATGACCTGTTCAAATGGTCACATAAAGAACTTTTCCGGTGTCAAGTGATATTGCTATTGATAAGGTCAGACGATACTTACACAAATACGACAGACTCCTTGTGAAAAGGCTTGCTATATCGAAACCAACAACTAGTGGTGCCACAAAGTTATTGATGGAAGATCTGTCATTAACTGCATGAAGAGATGGGTCATCTGGGGTTGAGAGTGCACCTGAATATGCAAGAAAATGGCAAGAGGCATGCATCAAGCGTACTCCATGGCATCACAGTCAGCAAACAAGAAAGCAGGCAAAGGCAAGAAACAATATGACAAAAGAGTTTGATCATCTGCACTTGAAGCTGGAGATTAGGTAGTAACGACTGATCGTCATCTTCCGACTCGGCGACTATTACGATTGGGAAGGAGCCTCCTTGGGTTTGGTCAAATGCCAACTCGTAGTAACATATTCAGATGTAAGGTCTCCTGTCCAAATTTTCAGTTTTTACATCATATACAAGATTATCTGCATTTGCTCTTGCCAATTTGAATGTAGTTTTCTGGTGCTCCACACAGGGTCAGGTTACAGACAAGGAACCCCAGAGCAACTGCAGTTGTAGCAATGAAAACAACTAAGAGGAACCCGATTTGGTATTTTTGGGGTTGATTAAAAGTGATTTCTATATGTTATCGTTTTGCGTATTACCGTGTACGCAACCCCTATAACTATATGTAATAGTTACCTAAAACCAACTGATTAAAAGTACTACCAACACTATCACTGGACCAGTGGATTTGAGCCTTTGTTGTTCATCTATTGACAGTGTGAATCATATGTTTGCTCTGGGTAGATACTTATTAAATTAACTTTCCCATCCAAGAAAGAAAAAACATTTAATAACCCAGGGATCTATACAAGCACTTTAGTCTACTATCGTTTTTCAGAAGATTGAGTTTTTTTAGTTATGAAGTGTATTTTCGAAGTCGCAAACCCGGTCTGGGTATGTTTCCCCTGGAAAAGGTTTGAATTTCACAAGGCCCTTGAATACATCATGAATGAATTTTGAGAAAATACCTTATTTTCAACCGTATTTTGTTGAAATTTTTCTCGATTTTTTTTGGAGTTCTATATGTCGAATAGACAAAGACTTTCTTTTTCATATAGTTTATAGTTTATTAAGCTTTGCCAGAGAAACATACAAAACATACATTGAAACATGCAAAAACATACTAACAATAGACAGAAAGGCTGGGACACCACAACAGCCTTCGCCAATTACTGTGAGCCCTTACACTAAAGTAAATAAATTTTTGAAAACATTAAAGGAGAAAGTATACTTACAAACAAACACATAAACAAACAGACAGACCCAAAAATTACATAATGTTAAGTTTAAAAACAACATGATGGCACCTGGCCCAGGCCGCTAGCAGTGTTACACTTAAGACAGACGTGGATCGTCTTGGTCGAAGACATTATTTAAAGCACAAAAATAACAATCCAAAAGAAACTTTCTAATAGCGTTCAAAGTAATAGTTCTTCGTCACAAGTGTTCTGCTAGAGAATTCCATATTCTACAAGTTCTTACAAAATAGGATCGCTGATACGTGGCCGTTTTGCACTTCTTTGGAATAAATGTGTAAACTTCATTACTAGCCGATCTAGTAGCACTGCCTGTATTCCTTTGAGTTGGTAGAATATCACTGCTTATGTCAATTAAACCATTTATGGCTTTAAAGAAGAAAATTAGATCTAGGAACTCATGCCAATATGAGATTGGTAACAAGTTTGTCTGCTGTAATCGTTTCTTATATTGAATCTCGCATCGAAAGGAAAGCTTTAAAATGTATTTAGTTGCACGTGTCTGCAAACGCTCCACCCGTTTGAGCAGCTCAATCGACTATGGTGGTGGACCTGAGTTGCGTACCCAAGGTGTGGACGCACTAGAGCCAGCACTAGAGCAGCACAAATGGATATCCTGAACTTTGAAAAGGCAACAGGTAGCAGTGTGAAAGACCTCATAAAAGACATGCTGAAGCTATCGGGAGCCCTTCTGAATTTATTTTTTCCCGTTGCTTTCTATCTGTGACAGCTAATTATTTGTTTGCCCGCCCGAAATGGACGTGGACTACGAGGAGATGAAGAAAGTGTCAGAATAAACTGCCCATTTGGAGGAAATATTCAAAGTTCTGGACAAGGAGCATAGCAGTCACAAAAGCAACGTGTACAGTCTGACTGAGGAAGCTCACACAGAATTTGTGGCTTTTCATGACGAACTGAATGAGCGGAAGAGATGGCAACACAGGCGAGATAGGGATAGGAAAAGTGTGCTTTCAAAAGCGAGGTCCTTAGATTAGTGGCAGTTTCCTATGCGCTGCACCATGTAAAGTCAGGTGAATGCCTGGAATGGTCATTCGTCATTCCACTAGATGTTTTAATTCAGCCGATTTATCTGATGAATTTTTGCATTGGGCAGAAATGCTCGCTTGGAAAGCCAACCGTAGAGAATGTTGAAGGAGAATGTTGAAGGCAACGGAGACGTGGGGTGGTTAATATAGAAACGACTTTTGGAACTACCTTCTTCTGTAACGGTGACCAAAATATCGCAGAGCCACATACAGAAGCGGGTGGATAAGAAGTATAGAAAGGAAGAGGCAGAACAGCTGATGGAAGATGTGGTTAAAGTGGACCTAGGTCAAATTGTTTCAGGAGTACATGGCGGGGAAAGTTAAGATAATGAAAAAGTTATTGTTGAAAAGGAAGGTTGAAGAGCTTACAGAGGAGGGTAAAGAAGTGCTGAAGTGGCATAAGGTTGACATGGATAAATACTCTTTGTAGTTCGTTTATCTGCTAACTATATATTTAATAGATACTATATATATATATATACTGACAATGAACATATGGCCGATTATGGCTGCATAAATTGCGAAGAAACGTTTGGTTGTACTTGTATATAACATTTAGTAGTGTGTTTTTTAAACTTTATCATAGGCAATAGGCATTTGGGGAAACATAAGACAGTTAGGTAATGTGGTTCGACAGCGAACTTTGTACAGGTTAAAATTTATTTCAAAGTACTTCCCACTGTGGGACTTAGAAATAAAAGAAAGCGTTTTTCGAAGCTTGTTTGCTTTATATTTCCGAACGACTTTTGCATATTTACCTTTGTTTTGCCGGAAATGAAGTTACGAACATCGTGAAGAAGTTGCCAATTTGAAACGGAATACTGAAATGCGATTTATACTCAAATTCAGTCTAAATCTGAAGTTGCGAACACCGCAAACATTCAGTGAAAGTAATCCCCTCGCCCGGCACAGCGCCGAAGGCGCTGGGGCGAGGGTGATAATCTTGACGGGGTGGTACAATGTCCGGTCATTTGAGCAGGGCAAAGTAGTTCTGTAAAAAGTTTGTGCCGTGTATATATAAATATAGGTATCCATCAACGGACCGACATTGGTTGTCTTGGTTATGATGACGTAACCTCACGGGGAAAAAAGTAGGTCAACAAGGATATTTATCTAAGGTCGTGAGCGGGAACATTTTGTGTTATTTTGCTCGAAAAAACGCGAAATGTACGTGAAATGAGTAATTTAAATAACGAATGCCGAATGGCAGGCAGAAGCTGCACGAGCAGAAGAGAACGAGAAGGGACAGTCGTTATTAAAAACAAATCCTCAATACTTATTCTGTGACAAAACAAACACAGCAAGAAGGATTGCGACAGAAACAAGTCAAAGCGACTCGAAGACGATATCCAGTGTTATTCTCGTAATTTGTGCTTTATAATACCACAAAATAGTAAGTGTTAGTTCATATTTTGAAATTGCATGTACAGTATGTTTATTCTGTGCTTGATAACGAGCCTATATAGTAGACTACAGCTGTGTTTCAGCTGTTTATACGACCTGAGCCTGGCCTACAATTTTGTAGTATATAAACCAGGATTACTCATGTATACAGTGAACCACTGGTCAGTGTTAATATATACACTGCTGTAGTGAATTATAAGGGAGAGATTGGAGTAGACAGATGATACATGGATGATTGTCAAGCTCATATCCTCAGAAAATGATTCTGAGTCCCGGAGAGGAATGGAACCTGTAACTTTTGATTGCTCCTAACCATTGAGCAACTGAGACTCAGATGGAGAGTGAAGGTATAGGTATACAGTACTGCCTATGCAGCTTGCATTCACTACAGCAGTGTATATATTAACACATCCAAGCATTACTGATATAATATAGTGACTGCCATATAGGCAGTACATATACCAATTGAACCAGTACATCATTGTATTCATTCTCTCTCCATCGGAGTCTTGATGGCTCAATGGTTAGAGTCACCGGCAATCAGAAGGTTATAATTTTTTTCAACTGGGAATACTTTTTCTGAGGAGGCTGACGATCGTCCATGTATTGTATACTGGTCTACAGTGTATATTCCATAAACAATCTGTGTTTAATCCATGCATCCATTATGGAACATGTTAGGCTTACAGTAGCTGGCCTAGTGGCCATATACATAACTTATAATTGTGTCTGTGAATAGGGTTGGACAATGCTGGTCCTAGGCTTGTAATGTAAAATACAGCTTATATAGGATTATATTGACATTGGGTATGTCATATTGACATTGGGTATATTCATTGTCAGCAGAAATTAGATCATGTCAACAAGCGAGCTAGGAATGTCATCTTGAATATTGATTATATATGCACATGGT
Organism: Chrysogorgia sp. JL179-B06; assembly: GCA_035772405.1. Classification (NCBI taxonomy): domain Eukaryota; kingdom Metazoa; phylum Cnidaria; class Anthozoa; order Scleralcyonacea; family Chrysogorgiidae; genus Chrysogorgia; species Chrysogorgia sp. JL179-B06. The sequence continues at coordinate 439,573 of JAYKKM010000239.1, forward strand.
GATGTAATTTAGATACTATAGTATGTCTTGTTGCAGATACATGGCTTTTGTATTAATAACCATCAAAATATGGTATCTGCACTAGGCATTTATTATTATATATTATTATTATTAATTATTATACAATAATATTTATGGTAGCCCCTTCAATGCTAATATTGGTATCAATGGGCATCTTGTTTCCTAACAAATTACAGTCAAATATAAACACATATTTATATGTACTGTACAATGTTACAAAAACTAATTTTAACTCAAACGTTGTATAAATCCTGTACATTAACTGATCGGTTGCAAGTCCCCACTTAGAACAGATCAGTTTTCCTGCCCGCATTAGACCTACCAAGAACATCAATATTATATAAGTTATCCACATTCCACATCCCTGCCAGCTCCACATCGCAGCAGTCTAATGTGGGTAGAATTATCAACTTACTTTATATAATCATGCACACCAACAATCAGGGTAGCTAGAAACCCTAATACATGTTAAACCCAATTTGAATAGACCGGTAGACATTTGAACAAATTTCATTTTTTTTAAAAGCGGACCCATTGTATGATAAAGATGCACTTTCTTCCTTCAACAGCCTTTGGTGTCTGTTTATACTAACTACTGAGTTGATTATTTCATGTGGAATTATCAATAGTGTGAAACAAGCAATTTTTTTCTTGGTGATTGAGGGTAGAAACAGCAGTAGACTTTCCCACTATTCTGTTACTGCACCCAAAAATTTAAAAGTTTGGGCTATATAGTTATTTAGTTTGATGTTCTATGAAACAATTAAATTCAGAAAAAACAAAGCTCTCAGAAATATTGACAAATTGTCCAAGTTTGGCAAATGAATGGGCTATTACACCTAATGGCGTAGCGTCTGGCTGCTATTAATAGCTCAAAATTCAGACAAACAAACCAAATTTAACTCACAAATTATTGCAAATGAGCAGCTGGACACAATGCAGGTTGCAGGTTGAGAATTTGCAGGTTGGGAATTTGTAGGTTGGGAACTTGCATGTTGGAATACAAGTTGTTTTCTAGACAATCTTTTTTTAGTTCAGCACGGTCTCTTTCTTAAATTAACCATTATCCTTAAGTTACAAATCGCTCTGAATTAAGGATAATGGTTAATCTAATGGTATTGTAGGGTTAGAACCCAACCCCATCACAATCCAAATCCTAACCCTAGCCTAGCGAGTTTTCTAAGCCTAACCCCTGTCTAGCAAGTCTTACGACACAACCATACCTACCCCGCACCCTTGTCTACCATACTTGGTGTCTGTAGACTAATAAGAGAGACTTAGTAATTGACTGTTAAACGCATGCATGATTCTTATGATCCATTAGATTAACCATTATCCTTAATTCACAGCAATTTGTAACTTAAGGATAATAGGTTAATTTAAGGGAGAGACCATGTTGCATTTAGTTTGGGTTAGGATTGTGGTTATTTAACCCTAATACTAACCCCAATCTTTACCCTAACTAAAAAGATCGTCCTGAAAACGACCTGCAACCTGCGTTTTATACCAGCCCTGCAAACGAGCTATTTTCTTTTGTTATGGCCACACGAATTAGGGGTAAAAGCGGACAAACATGGATACTGACGTCATTTCGACGGCTGCTATTCAAGTAAAAGAACGAAAATATAACTTAAACGTTTCAAACAGTAAGCGGGCGAGGGGTTGTTGCGTATACGTATTTCTAGTATACTCCTAAATGTATCATGGCCAGAATTCGCGGACATGTACAATCGCGCGCGCGAGAATTTCCCTTAAAAATGGCGACCAAATGCCTTATGTTTTACATGGGATGTTAAGTATTCATACAATTCAAATGGGATTTTGAGACCGATTGGTTAGTGCCGATATCCGGGGGACTTCCGTTCAGAAATCATTTGATAAACAGAAATGCTCAATAGGTGATCGCTCCTTCATTTTACGATTATGTTTACAGAATTTACCTTAATAAATTAATGGCGAATATACCAGATTTCCAAAGGGAATCGACTGTAAATGCTTGGTTTTTCTTGCTTATTGCATTATCAACAGTTGCCGATGTCACCTTCCATTGATGAGTGAATGTTTATTTCTTCTTTGCCTTCTTCGATTTTGAGATACGCAATAGAACTCTTCATTTTTGACATAAAAAAATCCAATAGCATGGCCGGGAAGAGTAATAACCACAGCCAGCAATACTGTCAACCTGTAATGTGATGTAATGTAATGTAATGTAATGTAGCACATAACAATTTGCACTGATTAACTAGTGGCCCTCTGTGCTTCTCTATCCCATAAAACTCGATATATGCCTCTAAATGCCTCGCGTTTGGTACCAAAATACTCAGCGAAGCATTCTCTTTCGTATGCCAAACACTGCTGTTGCCTAGATACCACTGAATGCACGATATCTATGGTCAGCGAAACCTCGCATGAAACTAGGGAAATTTGCTTTGGCAGGTTGGCTTTGGCGGTAAAATACAAAATCGGTTATTTAAAACAGCATGTCTGGTGATGCTGTTTTGGAGTTCCTGAGCCTTGATAAATTTAAAGAAAGTGTTCGAGTAGATACCAACCATTGCCTAGGTTATTTAAGTAAGAAGAGTGTTTCAGAAAAGGAGGTAATCCTTACAGTTCACTTGCCATATTTGTGTTTACGTGAATGGTGTGATGCTAGATAGAAAGCTTTGGAGAGGAACATCCATTGCACATTTGTGCAGATTTTTAATGCTTTCGTCTACCACAAAACGGGAATGAAAGTCAAAGATGATTGCCAACGTGTTGAAGGTCGCCTTAGAAGGATATGCAGTGAGGTAAGACAGAAGTTCGTCGGTAAAAGTGGAACAACATACATAAAGCTATGCCAGAAAGATATCCAGATGGCGCTGCAGCTGGAGGAATTGGCAACACTTTCAGAGCTAGAGAACGAATTGGATAAACAAAAATCCAGTAACGATGAACTGCTACATGAGAAAGAAATCCTGCAACAGCGCTGTGAAGCTTTGTTCTGTGATCTGATTGAAGCTGAGGATGCTGCGATCAAAATTGACACTGACAAGCATGATCTTAGCAAAACCAATCACAATCTTCACAATTATATTGAGGGACTTGGCCAAGAACAGAATTTCAACAACAGTGGTCGAAAACTGTCTGACGTAGGGGAACGGCATTAGCGAAGAAAGTTGCGGCAACTAAAAACGGAGAAAGCTCTGTGGTTTGCAAAGTCGTTTGGTTTGGATTTGCAATCTGTCTTTTTCACTGATAAGCAGAAGGGAAATCGCACATTATGTTACTCTGAAAAGGTTCAGACAGCCTACAAAGATTTGAGTGAGGTCGATCAACAAAAGGTGAAAATGTACTTTTCATCCTTGATAAATTCTGCATCGGTGATACTGCATACCACTAGCTGACAATGGTTTGTGGAGATGATTTACCCCGGTCTTACCTTATTAAGCATTGCAAGAATCAGCTAAATAGTTTGTCATATCAGCTGCACTCCCGGATTGGCACAAGGAGCCCAGGTTGATTTTATGTCCGAGTTGGAATCAGTCATTGAAAGCCAGGTATATTTTATTGTCATCATCATATTATTATTATTATTATTTTTAAATTATTATTTGTTATTATCATTATTATATATGCATACATCCCTGGATTACCATTTTCACTCACAACGAAGTTCTTTCTTCTCTATTCTGTAGATACAGCAAAATGTTGTTGATGTGTCTGACCCACAATTCCAATTACATGTGAAGTTGTCCGGAGATGGAGCAAAGATGACACAGCTCACAAATTTTGCAGTGATTTCCTTTTCCATACTGAAGAGCCAGAAAGATGTTATGTCATCTAAATTATGTCACCAGTACTACCAGCTGGTCACAGCATACTCTCATCAGCATACCAAATCAACCTTGCATTTATTTAGTTGAATGAGTTCTGACCGGTTTGGGCATTTCAGTTTATAACTATATTGATTTTCTATTAATTGTTTAATAAATAGGTAATCACACTGTTGCTGTTATAAAAGTTCAGGAATCATATGAGTTGCTCTCAAATTCATGTTCAAGAGTATTTGAGCAAGTAAACAAATTGGTCTCAACCCGGAAAATAACAATCAATGGCACAGACATCCCAGTAAATGTGTACCTTGGAGGAGATTATAAGGTAAATACTTGTAAGATGTTGAATCTGTGCAATTTCATAATTTTGTTTGTATATTTTTATACATATATCATATATATATATACATACATGCATAATATAAATTATTAGTATATACCACACAGTTGAATAGTGCTTTTCGCCTGCTCTGATTGGCTAACTCAGCGGTGAATATCCTTCGCTATTCACCTCCCAGGAGCGACCACGAATTTTGTACAAATTTGCTGCCAGAAAATAAAATATTCATTAATTCAGGATTGGTTATTCACTTATGTGGTGTATATATACCTTGCCGCTTCGCACCTCAGTAAATATCCTCCACTTCGGTGAATAATTGTTAATTATATATATATTTTTATTTTTATTTTTTATTTATTAACTTTACAACCATATATAAATGCGAAAGAATTAAAACTATTAAATTAGAGAAAAAACTTTGAATAACTAAATATATGGTTGAAGGTAAGGTCAACAGGACATGAGTAGTCCCATGTGAAGACCGACCTTAATGAAAACAAACATAACATACATAAAATAAAGACCAGAACAAATATACAGTTTACAGAAGACATGACGAATTAGGAACAACAGCTTAAGTTGAAAGAGCGGCACTTAGAACAGAAGGTTTTCCAAGTGCGCATTCTGTTAACATCGAAAGATGAGTGTAGTAGAGAAGAGTAGTAAACAGTTAGTCTGTGTTTGAAGGAGGAAACGGATGAACTATTACGAATGGTTGGAGAGAGATTATTCCAGAGAAGGACAATTCGGTTGAAAAAAGAGTTCCTATAGAGAGACGTCCTGCAATGGTTGACTTGAAGCAAGTTGTCCTTATTTGAACGGGCGCGAGACGTGCTTTGAGAAGAAAAAGTGACGAAAGAGGAGATGTCTAGGTCGAAGAGGCCTTGTTTACATTTAAAAAAGAAAACGAGATCCTTTAGTTCAAGCCAGTAGGATATCGGAAGTAAATTAAGCTTCTTAAGACGTTCAGGATATGACAACTCATAATCCTGAAGGATGAATTTGCTAGCACGTCTTTGAACACCCTCGAGGATCGCAAGATCGCGTGACGATCCTTGAGGTGCCTGGTGCCCACATCTCACTACCATAAGACAGATGAGAACGGACGAGAGCAAGAAAAAGAAGCCTGCGGCAACGAATATCAGTCATTTGGGTACAATTCCTGTTGAGAAAACCAAGCATACGATTGGCTTTTGCAGTGCAGCTGGCTATGTGTGGGGACCACTTTAGGTCATTGCTGATAACCACACCCAAGTCTACTTGGCTAGTTATGCTCTTGACTGGTTCGTTGCTAAGAAAGTAGGAATGAGTTGGAGGGTTGCGTTTGCGGGATATCCTGAGTAAAAGCGTCTTTGAGACATTAAATTTCAATTGCCAGGACAGCGACCAGTTGGACATAGCGTCCAGGTCAAGCTGGAGGAGATCTCGATCATCTGGTGATTGTATAGCACGATAACATTTGCTGTCATCAGCAAAAAGCGCAACAGTGCTATTCTTGGTTACCTCCGGAAGGTCGTTCACATAAAGTATGAATAGGAGAGGACCAATTACACTACCTTGTGGTACACCAGAGGTAACACTAAGAAAGGATGAGGAAACTCCTTCAACGACAACACACTGTTTGCGATCACGAAGGTAATCGGCAAACCAGTTAAGAAGTGGACCAGAGATTCCAAACGATTTAAGTTTGAACAAGAGTTTGCTATGGGACACAGAGTCAAATGCTTTAGCAAAGTCAAGATAAACCATGTCAATTTCCTTACCAGAATCAAGAGTATGACCAAAGTCGTGAAGCACATTCAAAAGTTGAGTAACACATGACCTATGGCAACGAAAGCCGTGTTGAAGGTCATGCAAAGAGTTCTTAACAAAAGAATAAACCTGATTGAAAATTAGACGTTCTAGAACTTTGGAGACTTGGGATAATAATGAAACTGGTCTGTAGTTTGTGGCCTCATGAGCGTCGCCTTTCTTGGGTATGGGCACGACATTTGCAGATTTCCATTCAGAAGGGAAAACACCCTGCTGAAGAGATAGCTCAAAGAGAGCAGTCAAAGACGGGGCGATTACTTCAGAACATCGCTTTAGAATATAAGCTGGTATACCGTCAGGACCAGTAGCCTTAGAGGGTGACAAATTGAACAACAATGACTGAACGTCGGATTCAGATATAGTTAATGAGTCAAGAGAGTTAGATGTTGAGTTAGAAGGAGAGATAAGAGGTGATGAACTTGTGTCGGAGTCGGAGATAAAGACTGACGCAAAATATTGGTTAAAGCCATCCGCTTTTTCCTCCGCAGAAAAAAGTTTCTGACCATTCAATTTAATCACGTCAGGGATAGAGGATTTTGAGGATTTACTCTTAAAGAATCTCCAAAATGATTTAGGATCATTGAACACATTTTCGGACAGTCCAGAGAGATATTCTCTCTTCTTGGAATTCATCCAACACTTGACGTGTTGCCGAGTTCTGCGGAATTTCTCCCAAAGTTGAGGTGAGTTCTTAGCCTTAGCCTTTCTCCTTAGTGACTCTTTCATTTTGATGGCGTGGAGTAAGTCCTTGGTGATGTACGGAGGGGTAAATGAACGCTTGAGCTTTGTTTTAGGGACGAAATAGTCTACAGCGGCAAGGAAAGCGTTTTTCCACTTTGACCAGGCAAGATTTACGTCGTGACTTTCGTTGAGGACTATATCTACTAGTGGAGTGATCCTGAGACAGTTAATGAGGCCAACGAAATCTCCCTTAGAGTAATCATATACTATACGTTCGAAAGATTGTTTAGGTTGTTGATGGAGTTTTAAGTTGAAAAATATTGCTTTGTGATCAGAGTGTAGAGAGATGGATTCGTCATCAGTAACTTCGAAGTTGTTGGTCAAATGTTCGTTTGTAGTTAAAACCAGTCGATAAGATTGTTACCGCGGGTAGGCGAGTTGATCAATTGTAGGTAACTAAACTCAGTGACAATGTCAATGAAACTAGATTCTGAACTTAAGGTAGAGAAACCTGAACCATTAGACCATTGGATGTTAGGGTAGTTAAAATCACCAATTAGAACGACATCTCTGAATTGTGAATCTTGAACAAATTTTAAAATCGGGATAGTTCATGAATAAAATCAATGGTGGAGTCAGGTGGACGGTAACAGACAGCAACAAGTACTTTACTGGACGAGGAGTTAATGACAACAGATGCAAGTTCTAATGAGTCGGAAACGAAATCAGAAGGTTCAGTTTTGACTGTATCTCTCACGGCAAGCAGAACACCACCTCCCCGTTTACCTGTTTGACGATCTCTACGAATTAGCTTGTACCCAACAGGTAAGATTTCATCATCACGCACATGACTAGAGAGCCAAGTCTCCACCAAAGCAATCACATCTATACTGTTGCCATAAACAACGTCATGTAGACAGGATAGCTTATTCACGACGCAATTAGTTCTAGAGTTAAGATAGTTTGCCTTCAGACTTCTGACGTTCTGATACAAAACATTAAATGAAGAACGGACTCTGGGGTTGATTAGTCCTCGCACAATAGGTGGTGATGTTGAAATGCTGCAGTCAGGACCAGGATTGGTTGAAATGTCATCAGATAGAGATATTAGAATGATAGAAATGGAGAAGTTCATGGCAATATGAAGTCCACGGATTAATTTCCTATCTGAGGAGAGAGGCTTGGCGGAGGTTGAGCGACGGGAGATATGATAATGAGAATATTCGTTCATATTTGGATTAGACAGCAATTGTGACACGTACAAAATTTCACAGTTGAGATCCGCGGGTGTGGATTGGGACAAGACTCGGGTAAAACTTGATAGGTATATGAATATGTGCATAATAACCAGTAAGTTACGCGGCGACAAAGATAGTGCAACAAATGCCATAGTTGACTTGATAATAATTATCAGGGGAAATCCCGCAGCTGGTGAGTCTCAGGTTTCCGTGACCAAGGGCAAAGTTCAAATTACGACGACCGTGAATAATTCAAAACAACGATAAAAATGATAATCACGAAATAAATTCCAAAATTGCACCAGGAAACAGAAGATTATATAGATGACACAATTCTAGGATGGATATTCATAATAGACTGCAGACGACTGACAAACGATCACAAATACATAAGGTAGTTACTATGGCGGGCGGCGCTTGACATAATATAGATTAAATGACAATGAATTTCCAACGGTCAAAATCATAAAATGAGTGTAGTTTGAATTCTGTATGACCAAAAGACACCAAAACTTGACAGGTCAACAGGAACAAAGTGCGAAGTTCACAGAGATAGTTTAAAACAAATCCATTAAACGGTAGACGAGATAATGAGCACAAACCAAAATTCCCGATTTGTAGCGAGCACAACAACAAGCTGACGACCAAGACATGGAATCCAAAATAAACGAATAATTCCAGCGATAGACAACACAAAAAATATATCCTCAGAATCATCCAAACTTTATGATCAATTTAATACTATATTTGATTGACTTTGCACCAAGTAAGAGGTAGCAAAGTTTCGAAAACAACGCACGCCGTAGTGACGTGACCGTAACAGTTGTAAGGCCGTAGATAGATATAGAGAGGGGAGGAGAGAGTACATGTACAGTACACTTATGAGTTATATCCATATTACTATATTCCTGTAAAATTGAATTTGGTATTTTTCTAACAAATACTATAGTTTTTACTGCTTATTCTGGGGATGAAATCGGCAACATCGGACTATGCTTGTATATGGTGCAAGATTCCCAAAAGCGACAGGTTAATAAATTATTAATTTATACCTCTGTGTTATTAATGTGAGTCTCCTTAACATACTCTCCATTCCTTTTGGACTGCACCATGGCATCATGAAAGTTTACCACTAAAACCATGGGAACTGTTTAGCAGATGGTTATTTTTTATATTGACCTGATCGGCATAAAAATGTGGGCTAAATTTGAACCAAGGGTATATATATATACACATACACATACACACACATATAGTACAATATCTCTGGAATCTGAAGGTCTTGATCTGTGTCCCAAAAATACGATAGTTCTCCACATCTATTGCTATGCCACAATTCTTTGTGGGGGACTTGCAGCTCTTCCTTGTTTAGCCATTCTTCTCTATGTACCCAATGACCCACATGGCTCTTAACTGACTCACCACTGGCAAATATGTTTCCTACTTTAAGCCCAAGAATGTAGTAATTAATGCAGTCAGAATATCTTCTCTGGCAGTTTGAACACAAGCCCTCGTTTACTAAGGTCACATGGTCCTCACCAATACAAACTTTTAGAACATCTGCGGGCTGATATCCAATATCAATTCAAAAAGGCTTCTAAGTTGAACTAGTGGTTCCGGTCTTGACCAACCAAAGGTGACCTTACTTGTCAGTGTCCTCATCAAGAACTAGTTAATGTCAATGTCCCCTTAATTCACCATTTATTATATAATTCACCATTTATTATATTATTTATTAATATTGCAAGTGCTTGGTTCATTGCTTGGTGTTGTTCATTTGTGTTGATTTCTAGTATCGAAAATATTCATTACTATCTGCTATTCGCATCCTTCAATCAGCATCTCGACATTTAATATAAGGTAAGCAGTGATTATATTGTTATTTGATGCATGAGAGCAATATAATATTGTAAATTAGAATTGAATGGAGCATGAAATTTATTCATTTAAATATTGAAATGCTGGACATTGTGTCAAAATCAGAACATGTGTCAAAAGATGATTTCACTATGCAAAGCACACTTTATATGATATGTATATGTATGATTGTACTCCCAATAGTGTCTATTCAAACACACATACTGTATATTTAGAGTGATCTCGATCATGATTAAAACGTCCACTCTTAACTTTTAGATTTGACAATAATGGACTGTCTTCAAATTTTGATCAAGAACAACCTTGACAGTCTTTTCAACGAGCTTCGTAAGCAAATGATTTGTATTAACCCACTGAAATCACACACAGAAAATCTTGAAATATTTAATATAGGCTGTGGCTATATTTACGGGCCCGTAAACGGACTTCGCCAAGCTATATTTACGTATCTTAGAATTCAATGAAATGCTAACATCACCAAACCAAAAAAAAACTGTGCAGAAAAGGTAAACTCTTTTTATCAAACTCGACTGGAAATCGAGGTAATATTTATATTTAAGACTATAGGCTTTCTCTGTTCCTTTTTTCTTTACTACAACAGTTTGAAAGAGTAAAGTACCCACTCTATATTGAGAAAATTGGTTTACCAGCATTTGAGGCACTGGAACTACTGGACACAGTAACAACATATTTCAAAGGTGAACTTTAAATTACATTTATATTATACATGTTTTAATAATTAATTGTATAATGTTATTAAATATATTTGATGTTTTGCTCAGGTTCTTCAAATCAGCAATCGCATAGTGATGAGACCATCCAAAGGAATCGAGTAGTTTCACATAAATTGATTAAATGCATTCATCACTGTATGCTGTACAATAGGACGTAATGGCGCATGAATTCAAGAAAGTGGAGAGTGCCAGAATAGAAAAGATACTTAAAAATAGAGTGGCACATATGTCACCATCTGAGCTTAATTCTTATCGGATGGCAGCAGCTGCTCGAAAAACAAAGTCGAATGTTGCAAAAACAGAAACAAACAAAGTGTGAGCAATACTTAAGCAGATACTGCTAAAGAGACCCCACCAAGCACACCTCATGAGCCATTCAAGAGAAAAAGGTCAATTCGTTCTCTGCCAGCATCATCCAGAAAGAGAAAAGCAGTGGTCAGTGGCTTAGCCAAACGTTATGGTGTATCTTTGGAAAAGGAAATGCAACAAGGGGGGATGGTGGTCTTGTAGAAGAAGTACAAAATACTGTCCGTGCCTTTTATTTCCGCTCAGATATCTCGTACACCATGCCAGGACTCAAAGATGTGATGGCAGTCTGGACTAACGGAAAGAAACAGAAGCTGCGAAAATATTACATTATTTTGTTTTTGAGAGAAGCATTTGCTCTCTTTAAGGAATTACATCCTGTGATTAGTCTTGGCTTTTCAACATTTTTCCGCCTTCGACCTGCCAATGTACTTCCAGGCGCGGATTTAGAAGTTAGTCGCATAAATTAGATTTAGCATTTGCAATTCAAAATACCTGTGAATAACAATCCTATTGGATAGGTTTTTGTTCTGAATTATTCTTAAGAAAAGCATAACCAATAGGGTTGTTCATGAAGTGTCTAATTTATGCGACTAACTTCTAAATCCGCGCCTGACTTCTGTTGAAAAACACACCCAAAGATCAATATAAGTGTAAAATACATGAAAATTTTCGCATGAAATTAAAAGGTCTTAGCAACATTTTGTATAACAAGGACTGGTGGCAATCAATTCTTCATTCAAGTTGCTGGATTGGGAAATGCACAAGCTGCAAAGAAGGAAAGCAAAGATGAGATGCACGTTGTCCAAAGTTCTGTTCTCTGCCACCACAATTCTTCACATCGACCAGGAAGAGATTGACTAAGCTGTGGCGTTAGCAGATTCTTGGGAAGATGCTTCAGCAGCACAGAGAGTATTCGTAGCATGCATGATGCCCAGTGTATATTCAAAGAGCACAAGATTGAGATACATCATGTAACTGGTGAAACTAATTCCAAAATAGTCATTCACTATGACTTCGACTTCCAACAAGAAACACAATTCCAATGTATCCTTTTTATTAACTTTTTTCATGAAATGTTTAACATGTTTTCTCTGCTATATAGTGTGCACTTACTATATACTGTAGATGTAAAACTGTATGATGGGTCTGGTCTTAAATAAGTCTTAATTCTTTGTACAATACTTACACAGTTTAAAGTGCTTATAATATCTGTGGGGATTTAACATATTTGTTCTATGTATTCTCTATTAAATCTATGGATTCTCCTGAGATAAATTGTAATATACCTTGTCAGCTGATAATTTCATCTTCATAGACTTTTTTGCTGTTAAAGTTGATGGAAATAACGTCAAATCGGGCATCTGTAAAGAGGTTTTCATGTAGACAGATTCCCGATTTGACGTCATTTCCGTCAACTTTAACAGCAAAAAAGTCGATGAAGATGACATTTTCAAGGCTTGAGGGCGAGGGTGCTAATATCGACCGGCGTTTAGTCCCTTATCACGCGAGATGCAAACGGATCCTGATCTCGGATCCAGTTTAGATATTTATATATATATTCAAGATCAATGGCCCATGCGCAGCATCGGAAAATTTGGCCCTGGTTGCTAGATATAGTAAATATCTGCATTTGGATTAATATTTAAATTGAACTGTAAAAGAAAAGTACGTGTTTTGTCAGGTTATACGCTGAATGAAGATTTGAGTTCAAAAAGATAGTAAAAAGATTGTGAAAAGGCAGTGAAAATGCAATATATCGTCGTCGGAAGATGTCAAGTTCGTAAATCATGTTTTATACGTTGCGTCAAAACTAAAGGTAAACCCGTTTTCGGTTTTTTAAACCTGTTAATCAGTTACAAAGATACAGGCTTTTATTTGATGTATAGCATGATTTTATAGAGTGAGTAGTTCAAAAGATATCGTCGTCTGAATTATCTAAAATATTTACTCTGAATTTGTCAATCCATTCAAAGCGTCGTCGCTTTTTTCAAGCTGTTACCTATAAAGAGCGATCAGTGACCAAATCAGGGGGGATATGCAACTGGTCGTATACAAGAGGTTTTTTGTGATTTTTGTATATTTATGTCATGAGACATAAAACGTGGTGTTGTTTTACGACCAGTTTTATCGTCCTTGAAAACCCGGTCTAGTCCTCTTTCTCGGCCTTGGTGACCCTGAATTTAAAACTATTCCAAGATATAAAAAAAGTTTAGAATATGTCGACACAACACTAACTGGTGAAGCCAAAAGAAAGCAAAGGTATAGAATGCTTCAAAAAATGAAACTCGAGAAACTCCGTCATGTATTCAAAGGGAGAGGAAGAGATCTAAAAAGTCAAGAATTTCCCGATCTTGCTGGTATTCTGGAGTTTGCATTTGGAGAGGAAGATCGCGTAGACAGAGCAGGAGGGGGCTTAGCATGTCATCCAAGTCTTATCGACACTGTTCTTTATCGGGCTGCGGACAGCAACACAATAATGAAACATGCCAGGGAAACAATATTGGCATTAGCACCAGAAGGTTTCAACATCAGCCTATCTTCATGCTTCAAGCCTCCACGAACTGGAGTGGAAGAGTTTGTCATAAATTTACACTGGTCGACGCACAACGTCAATCTGACAATGAATTATGCTCATTGTCTTCCGAATAACATCATGGTTGACTCTAAGGACGCAAAAGCTAAAATTAACGCAGATGTGTCACCAGTTCAAAAACCAGGGAAAACGTGGCGAAAAGTGACATCATGATTGGAATAGATCAGTTCATAACTCTGTCACTCCCATGAGTCATCTTTTCATGGAGACTGATTTAAATTTTGAAAAGAAGGATGACCAAGATTATTTTTACAGAGTTCGACGGACAGGAGCAGCAGCAACCCTCCTCAACCTCTCTTACTTCGAACCACAGACGGTCCAACGTGTATACAACGAGATTCTTCTGCTATTATCCAAACCTGCACTTGATCAAATTTTCCGAAATCCTGACACCGGAAAATTAAAAGAGCACTTTGTATTTATCGTAGACAATGGTCCCTCAGAAGCCCCATCTAGCCCGCTAGTACGAATGTGGTTGGTTCGTTTGGCCAGGATACTTGGGCTTAAATCGGTCACACAGAAATAATTTGCTGAATATCATAGCAAACGAAATCCTTTTGAACGCGTCCATGCTCTATCAAATGAACAATTCTCAAGCAAGGCTGTTCATAAGGATTACGAAATTGGAGATCAAAGACATCTTGAAAATATGGAACACATTCGAAAAAACGAAGACGATGCTCACTACAGGCCGATAAAGAATAATTTATGGAAAGAGGTTTGTATACTCTGGAACCTTGATGAAAATGTTATTGGAAGTTACAGAGGACTACCAAACAATACAAAATAGTTTAGAGGAAGAGGGCGAGCGAACATGCTGGATGGATAAATATTCTACAACTGTTTTCAACCCAGAAAACATTAACGAAAAGAAAACATTAACGATGCAACCTATTCCAGATTATGTTCGATGGTTAATGACTGGTGGAGAATTTCACTATTTGCCATTAGAGAAGGTGCAAAGTCTACAAACCAATGTTGTCAACGATACACCAGCAGCATTTCTTCCCTCAAAAATATTGGAAATTATTTTCAAGGTGTTTTCCTATGGAATAGAAAACGTCCTACCATGCATTTCCTTTCTTAGTTGGTGCACAGAAGATGACGTTCAAATATTTCAAACCCTCTTTACTGATAAACTAAATAAAACATTTTCAAATGAAAAGGAGAGGGAATATTGGTCTCAAGATCAACTTTATCAGACTAAGAACAAGGCAGAATTACAAGAGCTTTGTAAAAAAATGAGGTTTCCGTAGAAGGAAACAAACACGAATGTGTAAAGCGTCTTGTTGAGAAGATGGGTAGAAAACAACCACCTCCACTTGAAAAATATTATGGCGAACTCCATTCACTGCCAGATTCAATCATTAACTTAACCAGGTTTTCAGTGTACAAACTTCGAGAAATCCTCCGATTCCACAACGTTTTGGATTGTGCCACAAAGGATGAACTGGTGCTGAGAGTTGGAATGTTAAGTGCTGGAAGAAGCTATTTGGCCTTCTGCAACGAAAGGGAAGCCATGATTAACCTTGTAACCACAGCAAGAACACTAATACTAGGAGTTACTATCGCAAGGAAAGTGCTGCCTCCATGAGGTATCCGGATGATTTACAAAGTTCCCTGAATAAAGCGCGGACGTGCGTTTATTTGTGGGTTTGTCTGTGGTAATGAACAGCTAGTCTGCACCCAAGAACAAATTCTGGCAGAGTATACGTAAGTATACGTATTGTGCCTTGATGAGCATTTCATGATCAGAGAACATGACTTTGTGGGGGAATATACTCTACTCGGTAAGAATAGACACATTTGTTTTAACAATTTGTTTATTTTCCCTAACAAAACTTAAATGACACCATTTTTTATTATTTACAAGTTGAAATTGGTTTCTTTCAACAATAGAACTAATAATTGAAACTAAATGCACAGTTCTTTTAGCAATTAAGGTAAACCGAGATGATGTTCCATAGCGAATGTAATATAAAGTATGCCTATGTGTTAACTTAGTGATAGCTTGAACAACATTTGTTTTGTTGTTGAACGTAATACGCAATTTTGGCAGTGATAGAAAAATATTGGCAATATTTTCTTCTGATAAATTACTGGGAATTTCTTCTCCGTTGTTATTTATTAATATTGCCTATGTGACACAGTTGTGTCTAAATATCAGGTATATACTACTATTATCGATCAAGGTGCCATTCTCAACACCAATGGAACATACACATTGTAGCATGACATTTGAGTGAACAACACTATCACTTGACTCATACTTTTATATTGTTCTGTTATCCTCTTTGTTGGCAAATAGAATACACTCAGGAAAAATACTAATATCATAATTGTTATTACCAACTGAAATAACATCAGAGAAGATCGATCAAGCAACTATCACCAAGCCAAAGACAGGGAAAAGACAGAAGTAACCATGCGTTCAATCCATGTTCAATCTTCAGAAAAATAACATGGCTTGTCGGTCACATTGGTCGCCTTCGTAAGATCCGAACATATTATTCCGGACTTCCGCAAATACCCGAAGATACTTTGGAGTATGTTAGCGTTTTTGTCAAATGAACCGTTATGTCACAAAACGTCAAACTGGTCCACATCCACCCAAAGAATAGATTTCCAAAGAATAGCTCCACTGTAGGAAAAACTTTTCCTATGAAAGTTGGTCTTTGGCTTCAGTAGTACAAGATTTAGATCGGATTTTCCTTAACTATAATCATGTACTTGATTTGTTCTACAAAATAAATCTGTTAGGTAGTCAGGAGCTAAGTTAACAGCCAAGTTAACACTTTGAACATCATGATGGCTTTTTTAGAGCTTCTTTGATGCTCTAATTTATGCCATCGGAGTTGGACAAATAATTATTCAGAAGGATAATCGTACGAGCTCTTCATAATAATTCTAGCAGCTCTTTGTAATTTTTGTAGTTTTTGCTAAGACCATCAGACAGAGTGTCCCATACTGCAGACCTTCCAACTCACGGTTTGGCCGTGAGACTCACGGTTTAAGGTCTCATCTCACGATTTAACCTCTAAATCTCACCGTTTTTCACAATAAATCAATAAAATGGGAGTCTCAATCAAAAACAACCCAAAATGAAATCAAACTTATGTGTACTGTTCAGTCTTACGTTATCACCGTTTTCATCTCAGTTTGATGATGATCAACTCGGTTTATAAATTTTACGTATAGTGTAGCTTTTGTTGCTCCATACCGATACGCGTTATCTGGCTCATCGATAATCGAGTTTCCGCGGGTGATAGCATGCCACGTGCTCAAGATGGCGATACGAAGCAATGACAGCAGTGATGCGGAAAGTGAGTAGTTTGAAGTAGAACTAGAAGACGCTGCTGTTCCTAGTCCTAAAAGAAAAAAAACCACACATGTCGGCGCTGCCAAGTACCGTTCAAAGTTTAACAGTGAGTGGGGGGTATTTATCCTGTGAAAGCTGCAAAGAATGATCTGTATTCCTTCCATTGTATTCCCTGCATGAAGAATATCAAGTGTGACCACCAGGGAATTACAGACGTGAAAAATCATTGTGGCACAGAGTCACACAAAAGACAAGAAAAGCAAATGAAATCTCAGGCCTCAGTTTCTCAGCTATTTCAATCCCAAGAGCCAAAAGATGCAGGTACTAGAGCAGAAGTTATTGTGACTAATTTTCTGATTTAACATAATTTGCCTCTTGCAACTTCAGACCACCTGGGACCACTCTTTAGATTGGCTTTCCCTGATAGTGACATTGGGAAGAAATATTCTAGCGGATGCACAAAGACTTGTGCCATTGTTAACAAAGCTATTGGTCCACACTGTCATGAGTATGTTGTGCAACATTGTCAACAACATCCATTTAGTTTGGGCATTGATGGTTCAAGTGACACCGATGTAGAAAAGATGAACCCTATTATGACTGAGGATTTTTGACATAAAGAGATCTAAACAGTTACAACTCAATTTTACGACATGTGTGTGACAAGTGGTCGATACGCTTCAAAAGCAGAGCAACTTTTTGAGGTGGTTCAGACAAAGATGGCAGAAGATGAAATCCCATGGAGTCAAGCTGTGAGCTTGTCAGTTGATAACACCAATTCAATGATTGGTGCCCACAATTCATTTGCGTCACTGCAAAGCCAAAAATCCATATATTTATGTGCTTGGATGCCCCTGTCATTTGGCTCACATTGCTGCAAGCAATGCGAATTATGCTTTCACAGAGGTGGCAGGAATTAATGTGGAGGACCTGCTAATTGATTTGTACTACTGGTTCGACAAGAGTACCAAGAGTACCAAGAGGAAAGGAGTACTTGTTGAATACATGGAGTTCTGTGAACAAGAGTATGGAAAAAATTTAAAGCATTCGTCCACAAGATGGTTATCACTTGAGCGGTGTGTTGAGCGTGCAATTAAAAAGTATGCTGGGCTCAAGTCATATTTCCTCAGTGAGAACTTTGCTGATGCAAGGTTCCAAAGGCTCCGCAAAGCCTTTGAAAACCCAGTTACTGAAATGGTTCTGTTTTTTCATCATGCAAGCATCCCTCTCTTCACAAGCTTCAACAAGTTATTGCAGTCAGATGAGCCATGCATTCACATTGTCCATGATTCTGTAGTTAAACTGGGAAAAACTCTTGGCAATCGCATCATTAAGGCCAATATGAAGGAGTCAACACTTACTGGTATTAATCTGGAGGATCAGTCAATATATATACCAGTACAATCAATTCACCTTGGTGGCATGACAAAGTTTAATCTGTGGAAACTGTTAAATGAAGGGGACATTACTGAAAGAACATATAATGACCTCTTTGTAGCAGCACAAGCCTATTTCAAAGCAGCTCTAGGCTATGTCCTTAAGAAGTTTCCTTTGACAGATGAAGTACTTAAGCATGCTAAGTGGATCAACGTACAAAACTGCAGTGAGGCAAAGTGGGAGAGTGTTGAGTTTTTCTGGACAAAGTTCAAATCGGTTTCCAATCTTGGAGACAGTGACACTGACATACAGATAGATGCAATGTATGATGAATTCTGTGATTATCAAACATTGACAGATGATGATATTGGTGAGAAGGCCTGGAGTGAGGCTAAAGTCGTTGATGGCTTAGTTGATGGACAAGAGATATTCCATCACAGGGTAGATGTGCTTTGGTGGTACATCTCCAACATGGTTGTTCTAGGTTGTACGCGCTTCTGTAACCTCGCAAAGGTGGCAGAACCTGTTCTCATTCTACACCACAGCAATGCTGGAGAAGAGAGATTGTTCAGCATGGTTAGAAAGAACAAGACCGACAGCCGGTCTTCAATGAAACTTGATGGTACACTTTCCAATTTAATGTCAATGAAGCTCCATTACCCTGAGACGACAACACCTTGTCACAAGTGGAATCCAGAGGAGGAACTACTTAAAAACTCTAAAAAGGCAACCTGCAGAGTATACAATCTTGAACACAAAAATAAGTAGTACCTCCTAAGGAACTTGTTTGTCTTGATACAGTTTGTTGTAATCAATATAGTATATGGTTATTCGTTAATCAGTCAACAGTGACACTTTACTAATTTCCTGACATTGTTTGCATCTGTTTAGTTATATTTAGCATCTGTTTAGCAAAAGAAGCACTTACCATGGCAGTTTGAACCTTTCTAGTATTGTTGGTGTTGACGTTTCCTTGTTTTCGAAAAATTTGAAAATCTCAAGGTTTTTTGAAGTAAATTTTTGGGATCTCAAGGTTTGGGGCCTTCAGAGGTTGGAAGGTCTGACATGGTTAATGGTCTTTAGGTTTCTGTAGGATATTGACTTCCGTGGGTGGCAGGTTTGTCCAAACAAATTTTAACAATGACGGCAAAATGGTCGGACAAGCCGGGATCGGTTACTGAAACAGATTCGATTATTTTAGTGCCACTTAGAGTAATGATGAGGTCCAGTGAATGACTATCTTTGTGAGTGCTTTCTTTGACATGTTGTAATAAATTAAAGGTGTTGATTAAATTTAAGAATTTCAATGACATGTTATCATGTAAATCAATATGAATGTCACCACAATATAAATCACCACATAAACTAGAAATACGTTATACGCAACACCCCTCGCCCGCTTATACTGTTTGAAACTTTTATAGCGTAGTTCCTTTACTTGAATTAGGTATTAGCCCATTTATTTGCAAAACTGAATAAATTTGCAGTGGACAATATCTCTGAGAGCTTTGTTTGAATTTAATTCTTCCATAGGACATCAAACTAAATAGCGTAAACTTTTTAAATTTTTGGGTGCAGTACCTGGCACCTGCACTGAACCGAATAATGGGGAAGTTTACTGCCGTTTCTACCATAAATCACTAAGAAAGAAATTACAGCACTTGTCTCACACTATTGATGATTCATCAAGGCCAGCAAGAGCAAAACTCGGGCCCCAGGACTGACATGTGTACCCCTCCCATAAATTTCCATGAGATGTATGAATGATCCCTTAATTGCAATATATATTTTTAGACACTTCATACCTTTATAATGTAATTATTGTATGGTAGTAACAGTACAGCATAATATACAATTATTGGATGAGGTTGAGCATCATGATATCAAGAATTATCCAGACCGAGGTCAATGTTACCTGCCAAAGCAGATAACTTTGACCGAGGTCTGGATAACTCTTAATCTCATGCATAAGCCGAATCCAATAATTGTTTTATTATACATTGTTCAAGATAGTCTTACTAAAAATATACAAACAAATCTACCACAGGCATTTTTTAATTTGTAATTTTTGCATGCTTGGTCCTAGTGACGTCATCAGCGTTAAATAATTTTTGTTTTGGACACCCTTGTGCAATAATTCACAGTATTCAACAGAAATGAGGTCGCACCTGCCAGAGATTAAGAATTCACTGGAATTGACCAAAAGGAAACGAGAATGAATTTTGAATGTATAATAAATGCTTTTAGCCAGCGGAATTGGAGAAAGTGTTGAGATGAACGGCCGGTACTTTGTGTTACTGGTAGGTACGCAATACGCATAATGGTTGCAACATTTCATATTTCTTTTATAAAATAACATTTTGAAAATATGGTCTGCAGAATACACCAATCACAAGTGATTGACGGTGGCGATGTGGCCGGGTCTCTTGCAAGACCCGGGCATTTTGGCATTTTTAAATTTTTGAGTGCAGCAACAGAATAGTGCTGTTTCTACCATCAATCACTAAGAAAGAAATTACTTTTATCACAATATTGATGACTCACGAAATAATATGCAGTATTTTGTATATGGACACCAAAGGCTGTTGAAGGAAGAAAGTGCATCTCTATCATACAATGAGTGTCCTTTAAAAAATCAAATTTGTTCAAATGTCTACGGATTGCATGCATATAGTACAAATGCATAGGGGTCCATTCAAATTAGATTTACTAAGACGTATTAGGGATTCTACTCCAATTGTTGGTGTGGATAGATTATATACAGCAAGTTGATAATTCTACCCACATTGGACTACTGTGATGTGGAGCTGGCAGGAATATGGATAACTAAATATTGATGGTCATAATCAGAGGTCTCTATGTATGTCAGGGAAACTGATCTTTCCTCAAGTCAGGACTTGAAACTGATTGGTTAATAGAAATCCCAAGTTTTGTACCTCTTGTATTAGAAGCAAGTTACATTGTGTAATGCTAGTTAGGAAATTCCATAGCATTTTAACATCATATCTACCAGTAAAGAGCTATTTTCCATGTTTCAATTAATCTGTTCATACATGTTATAGCACCATTATCTATTGCCTTAATTGACAATATGTGAAGGATATACAACTTTTGAGTTAAAATTAGTTTTGGTAACATTGTACTGTACATTTGTAACAACTGTAATTTGTTAGAAAACAAGACCCCATAATATTGATACCAGTGTTAGCATTGAAGGGGCTATCCTGTATAAATATTATTGTATTATTATTATTATTAATACTAATAATAATAATGCATTAACAATACCACTAATAATAATAATGCCCAATGCAGATTGCAGATACCATATTAATTGCCATGTAACAAAGCATATATATGGCATTGTGTACTATAGTATCTAAATTATATCACTGTGCACAATGCACATATATATATTATAACCTATATTCAGAATGCCATGCCTAGTCTGCTTGTTGACAATGATCTAGCTAACACACATAGTAGTGTCAACATACCCAATGTGAACATAATAATAATAAACTGTATTTTACATTGACAGAATAAGTTGTGACCCACTAGGCCAGCTAAGTATCCTTATGAAAAAATTTGTAGTCTAACATGTTCCATAATCGATGGAGAACTGTAAAGTACCACAGATTATATTATATGGAATACATGCCAGTATACAAAACATGGACGTCAAGATCATATCGTCAGAAACAATATTCCTGGTTGAAAAAATTATAACCTTTATTGCCAGTGACGGCCTCTAACCATTGAGATTCAGATGGAGAGAGGTTACAATGATGCACTGAGGTTACAATGATGCACTGGTTCTAATGATATATGTACTGCCTATGCACAGCAGTTACTATATATTTCAGTAATGACTAATGATTGGGTGTGTTAATATATACACTGCTGTTATATCAATAGAATCAGTACATCAATGTAACGTTCACTCACCATAGCTGAGTCTTGGTAGCTCAATGGTCAGAGCATCTCACTGGAGATCAGAAAGTTATCCCTGTCCGGGACACAGAATAATTTTTCTGAGGATATGAGCTTGCTTGACAATCATCCATGTACTGTATCGTCTGTTCCCCCCCCAAGCTCTCCCTTATTCACTGCGGCAGTGTATTTATTAATTAGTATTAACATTGACAAGTATACAAGGACTGCAGGCCCAGGTCATATAAACACAGCAATAGTATGCATGTTTTTTCACCCTGTATATATAGGCTAATTATCAAGCATATATAGTATTTATAATTTTAATCAAATAATAAACATACTGCACATGCAATTCCAAAATTTGTACTACCACTTACTATTCTGCAGTATTATAAAGAACAAATGGTATATATTTTAACTCTTTCCCTACGGCTGAAAAACATCAAAAATTGAACGACCACGTTATTCTATTGATATCTCTTGAAGCCCAATAAACCGGCTTTTACTTGTGCTTTTAAATTTCCCGAACAAAACACATTATGTTAATATAAATTAGCATTAATTATCATAAATCAGGTTGAAAAATTTACATTTTTCTAGAAAAGGCCATCTTGCACGCCCACGTAGCATCTTGAAAACTCAAAATGCCACCAATCGCAGAGTTGTTTATGAAATCAAATCAAACTTGGCGTGTGCGTGGATTTCATGTTCCTGGCGCTTGTCGAATTTCAATTTTTAATCTTGTTACCGTGTGCCGTGTTTTTCGATTGACGACTTTCCGGGTCTTCAATGACCCGTTTTAACTGCGCCGGTCGGGAAAGAGTTAAACTGCATGGATTTAATTCCAACTGTCAAAATATTATACATATATGTTT